>CM046874.1:499042807-499642807 GCA_025667525.1 Glebionis coronaria
TATGTCTCACTATGTCATACAATTCTCAAAACTCATCCTGCCAACTGATATCTCAGTTAGGTTAGGGATTTTTAAAAGATACCACAATGAATACTAATCTACAAGAGTCATTAGGTGTCCTGCCTGTCCCGGAAGATCCATCGGTCCCAATTCAGAAGAAGATTTCTTCAATTTATTTGTTGGACACTGGGCATCCTCGTTAGTGGACAATGGCCTAGGAACAACCCTTAACGCGAACTAACAATCAATTAAAACCTTATAATTCAATCACAAAACTTAACGATTTCCTCTTAACAATTTCTTATTCCATATGGGTTAAATTTTACTTTATTCAAGTTTTAACCAATTTTATACTCAATTCAATATCCTACCTCATATTCCAATACTTTCAACCTTATTTTTAGACCTTAATTGGGCAATAAAATCTCGATATTATCAACGCTTAATTTCCAATCCTGTAGCTCTTACAACAACAATTATCAAATGAGTCACTAGTATGAAATGACTCGATCATTCAATTAAATTTCTCTGAAAGGTACTAGTGGCATGAGGCTTTTGGGTAATGGTTCCAATGACAGCCTCAAGTGCAACATCCACCCTTTCGATTTCAATTTAAGAATTGGATGACAACGAGTCAGATGACATCTTTCTAGGTGGTAACGTTTTGTCAAACTCCACTCTATAAGAAAAGATCGTCATGACATCGATATCAGATTTAATCTCGCCAATTCTTTTTCAATATCACAATCAACTAATATCTATATTTCTACGAATATCAACCATTTGTTGGGATCATAAATATCCACAACTTGGTTTAGATCTAGGATAGCTAGAATTCCTACGAGAATAGCTTCGATTAATTTACTAGGGGAGTTAGGGTTTCTTGTGACAATCTACGTCGTATAAATACCTCGTATAAATATCAAAATAATCATCAAACAATCATGTAATAAAATTACATCATATATATATATATATATAATCCAAGTTATATATATATTAAAATAACACTTCTCAGTCTGGCCTTGTCGGTAACTCGGGAATTCTTCGGCACCGTTATAGTCAAAAGATTTTTTTAGACATTTTTAGAAAAATGTTTATAGTTAAATGATTTTGAAATGTTTTATTCAAAACCATAGTTTTAAAAATCTTTCGTTCTCTATAACGAGAGCTCTGGTACCAAACTGTAACACCCCCAAATTTACACAACTCAATACAGCGGAAGACTCATTGGTGTTACGGGATAGCACATTACTCAGATCATAGACAACGCTTAAAAATCGCGTCGTTTATTAATAAAGCATTTTCATTCATAAATATCAAAGTTACATAGGTCCCAAGTCATTATATTTCATACAAAGTTTTACAAAGTATTTGAATGGAAAATATTGTTTAAGTGCGGGCCATGAATTCTTGTCGTCTTCCCGAGAATTACCTTCAAGTACCTGAGATAAAGCATGTTAAAAGAAAAGGTCAGCGATAACGCCGCGTGAATTCATAGAGTTTAATAAATTCCATCAATATAATATCAGTATAAAATTATTACTGAAAATCATCTTGTACAAATCATTTTAATAGGCCATAAAATAGCCAAAGTCATTTTATACAGATCTTTATCGAAAATCATAATATAGGCATTTGCCTTAAAAATCAGTATACGAGCCAATGTCGTAAAAACATTATACAATACGTTTTGCAACGTTGTATAGATTAAATAAAAACCGTTATATGGATATGGTTATAAAAACCAAAACACGAACATAATATCAATAGTATGACCCTGTATTGCTAGTCAGGCAATACATCGTAATTCGAAGCGTCTATTAGTATTTCGGTAATTTTGGATTATTATAAGCCGCATGACATTGTTACCTTACTAAACCAACAACGGGTAGCTAACCCGATACCAATTTTGCCCATCTAAAGTAGCGTGTCGTCACAAAGGTCACGCTATGGAAATCTTCTCATACATAAATTCGCTTACCAATCAATGTGGCACGACGGGGATCAACCGTCAAGGCGCGAACTGGGGTGATTGTCCCCAAATAGTACTATTAAATGCATAAGCGTCTACCAAATCCCGGTAGTTCACAATTCATGCTAATGGGACTTTTAGTGACATAACCTAACTTTAATAATCCATTTAATTTCATCTATCGGGTCCTTTAATCATTTATCGGGTCATACATTCGGGTCATTCAATCATTCGGGTCCAAAATCAATAAACAAACAATCGGGACAAATGGTGTCCTATTTTATAAAAACTAACATGTTATCTCCCTCGCGGGTTTATAAACATTTATAAAAACATTTAAAAAAATGCGAGGCTATGAACTCACGTTGATGTGGGAAGGCGGGTTATCGGCAATTCGGATGTACGGTACGTGCTTCAATCACGGAAACCTAGACAAATAATACTCGTCTTAGACACATGTCCAATGACTTTATAAAAATAACAATTATGTATACTTATGATGATTATATATGTATGATGATCAAGTGGGTTTACATATTCTCGTTTACTCATTTTTGTGTTATATGTCGATAACTTTTATACTAGTTTACTAGTTTTACTTATTTACACGTTTTAAGTCCTATAAGCTTATTATAGGTTCTTTATCTTGTTTTAATCCTTGTTATACTTATTTTATCAGTATGTATACTTTCCATGTTGGGCCCAAATGGGTTAAGCCCAATAAGTTCTTTTTACAAGTTTTTATCTTATTTAGTCCAATTATTAGTCCAATATGCTTAATTAGCTCGTAAATGTCCGTATTTCTTATAGTTCGGGTTTTATCGGTTTTTACTTGTTATACATGTCTATATATCAGTATATAAGTTTTATAAAGTTTTCATTAGACGGGTCCAACCATCTAAGTTTTATTTAACAAAAACGTTAATTTTTACGGTATTAGCCGAAAAAGTTGTAAAAACAATGTTTATAGTTTTATAACTTATAAGTATTATTTCATTACCATTTATATAAGTTATTCATTCATTTACCCTTTTACATATTTATATAAATAAGTTTTATAAGTTAGTGGGTTTTCATTTATATTTTATACTATTAAATTTTGAGTGCTTATATAATAGTATTATACTTTATTTTCCAAAATCTGATTTTTATTTTCATCTTCACCAAAACTGCCATATCTTGAGTTCTATATGGAGATAGAAGCTCAAATTTTTATCACATAAACTACATGATATGTGCTACATTTAACTCTTGTATAGTTACTGTTGAATCATCTTCGAAATATTTTCTAAAAATCGTCCAAAACAGTAACTCAGATTTGTACCTTAAACTTGTTTTGATCATATCTCACTCATTACAATGATTCCATTGCATGGCCAACTCTCACATGTGTACAAGACTCATATCTTACTGTATATCAATTCTACTTCATCATTTTATCAGTTCATAACATGTTTCTTTACTGTTTTATACAGCCATGTAAATTAATCAAGATTTTAACCTTGTTTCTTATAGTTTTTCACCTTTTTAATCATATTTATCAACACCAAATCCCCACATAACATTTTTATCATCATATAATCATCATATACATATACAATAGGAAATAAAATACATGTTTACATAATCAAAATAACAAGAAGGTGAGGAGGACAATCTTTATACCACCATGATGATGTAGGTTGTGATCAAAACATGGATTTTGATGGAGAAACTTGTGCATAGCCAAGACCATCTTCAAGGCCACCAATCTTCATAAACTCCTTGTGGAAATCAGCCCCAATACTTCATGGAAACTCCTCCTTGGATGTTAAAACTTGCATCAATCTTCCTCTTTTTGAATGGAGATTAACATATGTTAATTGTAACATATGTTTGTGGTTAGAATTTGTATGAATAGGGTGTTTTGAGGGTGAGATGGGACGGCATGAAAGGAGAGAGGGAGGAGAGTTTGGTGGTTTTTGCATGTAACAAATGAAAGAAAGTTGTTTTAGCTTGTGGTTTTGTGAGATGGTTAGCTTACCTTGTAAGCTTACTTACACATGTAAGTAGTAAGCTACATGGTTGCCACATCTTGTGATGTGGTGCCTTGTTAGTGCCGTCCCATTAAGCTAGTGGGGTGGGACAATGTATTTTGTCCCATCTCACTAGTTTACGGGTATTTCTCGATTCTAGTTTTCTCTATTTGCGTGCCCTCGGGTCATTTTACGAAAAACGTTTTTATAAATTATGAATCATCGTCACAAAACGAATCCAATAAAAATTGTCTCATCAAAAACGGAGTTCGAAAACGTAAATACGTAATCCTAAGGTTTCCGGTTTAGTCGTAAAGGACGTTAAAATAAAATCGTAAGTCCTAATCTCTTCTCGTAAATTTGTGAGTTTATGAACCAACAAAAATTTAAAACTCCAAAATAATATTCACGGATAAATTTATTTTCTGAATTGTCAGACTGTCACCAAAGACGGTGTATGTAAACGTAAGCACGTAACGTTGAATCCTCCGGTTTAGACGTAGTCGACGCTACTTCAAGACGTAAATCCAAATTTCTTCCCAAAAATAAGTGAGTTCATATTATAACATTAAAATAATGTTTTTAAATAATATTCGAGAATAAAATATCAACCATAAATTGACGGATTGTCACATTGTGTGAGCTATCATATTTGCCTTCAAATTCAATATCATCTAAATTAGAACTATCATTGCTATAATATTCGGTTTCGGAATGTACCTCTTTAGAAGTGTGAGCCATAAGACATTTCTCCTCTTTGGGGTTGTCATCATCATCTTCACCGCTATCGCTCCAAGCGCCACTAACGAATGCCGTGTGGTTCTTATCACGAGCGGGCTTTGGACAATCACCAATGAAGTGATTTGGATCACCCCATCTAAAGCAACTCCTATCACCTTTTTCGTTCTTGACAAACCGATTCTTTGACAATGGTTTCTTGTCATAGTTTGGTTGCCTAACGTGTTGACCTCGTCTCTTGAAGAACTTCTTGAAATCTCTCACCGCCAATGCATACTCCTCGTCATCACTTTCCGAGGAACTATCATGGTCACTTTGTGCCTTCTTGGCCTTAAGTGCAAGAGATTTCCTATCACTCTTGGTTTTTGCTAATTTTGAGTCCTTCAAAATTATCATCTCATGAACCTTCAAGTTTCCTATGAGTTCATCGAGTGATAAAGTTGAGAGATCTTTCGACTCTTCAATAGCCGTGACTTTTGCTCTCCACTTTGGATGTAAGGCCCTTAGAAACTTCCTAACATTGTTCTTGCTAGAAAAACCTTCATCAAGTGCTTTTAGACTAGTAATAATGGTGTTAAACCTTGCAAATGCACTATCAATAGTTTCATCTTCTAAGATGACAAATTGTTCATATTGTTGGACAAGAAGATCGATTTTACTTTCTTTGACTTGGCTATTACCTTGGTGGGTTACTAAAAGAGTGTTCCAAATATCTTTAGCGGTTTCACACATAAAAATTCTTTCATACTCTTTCTTAGGCAAAGCATTATAAATCATCATTTTAGCCTCATTATTTTTTGAAAGTTTCTTTTTAGTATCATCATTAGCTTTGTCAAAAGTGACTAATTCTTTTGTTTTAGAAACTTCATTAAATTGAAAGGGTAAAAAATCACCATTGGTAATAACATGCCAAAGATCTAAATCTTTTGATTTCACATAAGTTTCAAATCTATTTTTCCAATAAATAAAACTATCGGTTTCAAAAAGTGGTGGTCTTTGCATAGATTGCCCTTTTAGGTACTTGTTGGAATCCATAGATCGATTCAAGTTTTAAAATACAATATACTTTAAAAAATCTTGAGCAACCTGCTCTGATACCAATTGTAGAAACTAGAAAGGGGGGGGGGGGGGTTGAATAGTTTCTTAAAATTTACTTGTTAAAAATATGGTTTCCAAAAATCCTTTTTCAAAAACTTAGGCTTGAGGAAATATGTGAAATCTTCTTATTCACAAATATGAACAATGATAGTGTAGCTAAACTAATGATAACAAAAATATATCCACAAAGAATAAAGAATGATAGTGTAGCTAATCTAATATTAACACATGTATATGCAAAAAGTAATAAGGAATGTAAAGAGTTAAGGGTAAAGAAAGATCAAACCGAACACCAAGGATTTATAGTGGTTCGGCAACAAAGCTCACTCCTCGTTCCTACTCCACTCCTCGAGTACTCCTTACTCGAGAGTTCACTACACAACAAGCTCCTTATGGTGGAGAAAACCGTACACGTCGCTTAACCAATTTCCGACTCTAAGCTAAAAGTCGAGCCCTAATCGTAGCTAGGACCAATCTACACAACTATACTTAGTACATACACAACTTTCAAATAGACACAACTACTTGGATCTTCACAACTATGACACAACTACAAGAATATACAAATTGATCTTCAATAGATCTTTGGTGGTGGACTCAACACTTCACTAGGATAGTGTTATTCTCTTTGCACTTGGAGAGGAAGAGATGGAAGAACAAGATTCACTTCTTAAACAAGTAGTAATAAAACAAATGATCAAAGATTTGAGTGATTAAAGAAGGGGTTTGAATATGGAAATAAATGTGCAAAAGAGGTGAAGTGAAAAGCTGAGAATGGCCAACTATTTAAAGGACAAAGGAGCCAACGGCTATTTCTGCCCGCGGTACCTTATCACAGCCCGCGGTACCTTATCGATAAGGTACCGCCTAGGCGCTAAGGTACCGCCGGACTAGACTCCGCTCCTTTTTGTCCTTTAGTGGTGGAGGTCTTATCTGGGTATAAAAATATCCTGAAAGGATATTCTTAACAGCTATAAGAATATGCCATTTTCAAATTTCAAATAATTAATTTAATAAAACATTTTCTTAAAAATAAAGTTTAATAAAAACTTGTCACTTTTAATAAAAAGTGAGTTTTAAGAAAAGATTAAATCACTTGATCACTTGATTAAGGTTAGTACTTGTTTATCCATACCTTAAGTGAAAATGGGTAAAATGAAAAATACTTGAACTCAAGAATTCGTTTTTTGTTGTTTTCGTAAATGCTTGTTTTTACATATTGTCGTAATCAAAACTAAGCGAGACCGAAAAATGCAAGTAACGTTTTTAGTCATTATTTCATTAACACACTTCATAAAAGTTCCAATTTTCTTTCACTAATGTGTTTGCATACATGTCCTGAATAGATTTTGTGAAAATCAGCTTTTTAAAGAAGTTTGGTCAAACTTGGTCAACGATAAGCTGTTTTTGCTTATTTGATATTCCAGCTTATTCTCTTGGTCATTTTCAATTCTATTTGACATTCCAAGCTTCTTGTCACTTTTTTAATCAGTTTCAACAATAAAATCAATTTGTGGAAGTCTGGATAAGTTTTTAGCTTATTTTGAGCTTACTGAAATAAGCAAACTCGAGTTTTACTGACTTTTAGCTAAATTCCTTTAACATGCCTAGATTATTATCAATTTTAAGCACTTTGTAAAAAACTAGAACGATTTTGGTTAGATAATTAGCTCAAACGAGCTTATTCGACACTTGTTACCCGTTTTTTGAAATGGTTTTGTTAATTTTTCATTTTGATCCTCCATTTTTCATAATTAGTTAATCTGCTTCTTAATCTTGAATCTTTTTAGGTTTTCACTCACAAGTCCCTGAATTTTGGTTTGTTACAAATTTGGTTAGTCAGTTTTGTGAATTTGTTAGAAAGTTGTTATATTTTGTTACATTTTTCATTTCTAGTCCCTAAACTTTCTGAATTTACACATTTAGCCCGTATACTTTCATTTCATTTACATTTTGAGCAATTTTTACACTTGTGAATTAGATACTTGTACTTTGTGCTAATTTTGTGGTATTTGCAATTTGTTTTACGGATATATAGCTATAATATTTTCCTCTTTTTACGTGTTTGTTTGAAATAGACATAGATACCAAATATTTTGTAACACTAAAAACAATTAATCACTTGATATTGGTTGGACTTTCAATTTGTCTTGAGCTTGGAATAACGAACTTGAATAAATACTCAATATTATACGACGTCATTAATAGCAAGGGGCCTAACAAGGATACATGATCCATGGTCGATTGGGTTACATCCCTCTTACTCGACGAGTCTAATTAGTAGGGTAGGCTCATTCCTCTTATTTCTCCTGGAAACGTTGTGCACGCGTGCACCAGTAGGGAATATTTAACATAGAAAAAATGTATGTATGACAAAAATAAATGTTTTTATAATGCACCGTGGAACTAGCTAGGGACCACGACAATTTTATTAATACTTGCAAGATTTTTAATACATGAAAAAGAAAAAATAATACATTGGTTCTAGAAGTTCGTCGCTAAAGGTAGCACTTCTTTAGGTGGCATATGTTCCAAGGCTTTTGTAGGTCGCGATCATCCATGTCGTGTAGTCGATATGCGTCGTTCCCCAATGCATCTGTCACCATGTAAGGTCCCTCCCACTTGGGCCCAAGTTTTCTTGTATTTTCAGCGCGACTGGCCGCGTTTGAGCGATACACGAAATCACCTGGCCTAAAGGAATTCTTTCGTACCCTAGCATCGTAGTAACCCTTCATTTTTGCTTTTGACTTGGCTTCGTGGATAGATGAAAACTCTATCCGCTCCTCGATTATGTCTAGGTTCAGTCATAATTCATCGTCATTTGTGACCATATCCACTTCAGCTGTGTGGAGTGTTTGTAATCCAATCTCGGCTGAGATAACTGCCTCTGTACCGTACGTTAGAGCGAAAGGGGTATCACCTGTAGCTGTTTTTATCATTGTGCGATGTGCCCACAAGACGTGTGATAACTCATCGACCCATTTTTTTGTGTTCCACCAATCTCTCTTTTATGCCATCTCATAGACTCCTATTTTCTCTTTCCACAAGTCCATTTTTTGCGGATGGGCTACCGATGCAAACCTTTGGTTTATGTTATTCTTTGCGCACCAATCTTTAAATGGGTTCTCCGCGAATTGTTTTCCATTATCAGAAACTATCTTCCCAGGTAGTCCGAGGAGGCCCGCATATGTATCTTGGAAGATTCCCATGCTAAAAGTATATTTATGCGCGAGGGCTCACCGTCAGGGCTCCCATGGGTCCTCTTTTCGACAGGTTTCGAAGGAAAAGGAGGACCAGATACAGGGTTCATCCTCACAAATTAGGGCGACATAAAAATTACCTACGCACTGTTGTTCGACTTCCCCACAACTAGTATGGAAGCAGATTATGAAGCCCTCACAGCAGGTTTAAGATTGGCACTAAGAATGGGCATGAAAATCCTAGTGGCCTACACATACAACCCTTTGGTGGTGAGCAGGGTCGAGGGTGGCCCCAAAAGTTTATTTCTTTGGATTCAACTTCATGTTTATTTCCCTAAGTGTTGAGAATGTTTTCTCTATATCCTGGATAAGTTCATTCTCTGTGTGACTTTTTATTACCAGGTCATCAACATCACTTCCAAATTTCTCCCTATTTGACCTTCGAACACTTTATCGAACAACCGTTGGTACGTGGCCCCTGCGTTCTTAAGTCGGAATAGCATTTTTGTGTAGCAATACACGCCCTGGCTTGTATGGAATGTTATGTTTTCTTCATCTTGCTCTACCATTTATATCTGGTGGTATCCTTTGTCTGCGTCCAGGAAATACTTAAAAGGATATCCGCACAACGATTTTACTTTCCAATCTATCTCCGAGAGTGGATATCAATCTTGTGGGTAAGCCTTATTAAGGTCTGTGAAGTCAACACACATGCGCCAGCTGCCATCGTGTTTTTTAACCATTACTAGGTTAGCGAGCCAATCATGGTAGTAAAATTCTCTCATGATTCCTGCGTCTACCAATTTCTTTACTTCCTCAAGTATCACCTTGTTGTATTCTGGGGCGTGTCCTATTTTCTTTTTCCTAACTAGGGGTATCCTTCACGAATTTGAAGCTTGTGTTCAGCTATTGACCTTGGTACCCCTGTCATGTCTTTAGGTTCCCATGCGAAGACGTCTAGGTTATCCTTTAAGAGGCGACACATGTCAACCTCTTCTTTGTCAGACAATGTCCCCCCGATCTTTATCTCTTGATCTGGATATTATGGATGGACTGCCACTTTTAGGTTCGGCGACGAGTTTACCTTGGGTTTCATTGTAACCCGAGGGGGTTCCATGATTGTGTTGCACTCCGGGAGTGTTGTCACTGTGTTGAAGATCGTTACGATTCCTCCCTCCACTGGGAACTTTATCATGCCATGAACTGTAGAGGGTACTGCTCGCATTGCTAGTATGTCAGGTCGCCCAATAATTCCGTTATACTGCGATGGCGACCGTATGATTCAAAAATTCGTGGAAACTTTTGTTGAATGTTCATCGTTTCCCACCTTTACTACTAGCTTCAGTTGGCCTAAAGGCCACACCGCTTCCCCACTGAATCCAATGAGCGGGGAGGTTGCAGGCACCATTTGGTTCCTTACTTCTACGCTGAGTTTTAGGAAACCGTGCTCATACATTATTTCTGTTGATGAGCATCCATCAACATACATACGATGTATGTTGTGTTCACCAATGTTTACTTCTATAACGAAAGGGCCTTCTGCCACATTCCTCGCGCTGAGGGGAGGGAAGGAGATGTCTCTTCCTTTCGAGAATTTTTGGCTCACCTTTTGCTTTGTCCTTCGCTGCCATGCTTCCACAATGTAAACATGTGCGTTAATGGTTTTGGGTTTCTTCTCCTTCGCGGTCCCTTTGACAAGGTGTTTTAGCTTCCCTTCTTTCACCATATTCTCGATATGTTTCTGCAGCTGAATACATTCGTTCGTAGTGTGCCCCTTCTCATCATGATATTCACAATATCTGTCGCCAATGCGCCTTTCTACCGGGGTGGTCATTGGCAATGGTCTTGGGAAGTTTGCACCTTCTAATATAAGGATGTCTCTCGGATTTAAGTTAAGGGGAGTAAACCTAAAATTATTGGCTCGCCCCTCTCTTTTATTTCCCTGGTAATCGAGACCTCCAAGCCTGCTTTGCTTGATAAATCCTTTATTAGGCGCTTCGCGAGATCTATAACCATGGGCGTTTTGTGTGAACTCCGAGACAGCGGATCCCCCTGTATAAAGGATCTTACCCTCCGTAGTACTCCATCAAAGGTTTTTGGTGTTCTTTCGTTCAGCTTTTTTATTAGATCAGTTTTGTATATACCTGCCATGAAGCAAGATACTTTCAAGATCTCTGGGCATTCTTTTATTTGAAGACACTCTCTCTTGAAACGCTCTAAAAAATCCTCCAGGTGCTCGCCCTGGTTCTGCTTAGTTCTGGAAAGTGATACAGCGCTCCTATCATGTCTTTTCTGTTGCACATAGTTACTTTTGAATGCTCTCCGCAATACTTCATACCCATTAATTGTTTGCGGTGAAAGTCTGTCAAACCAGATCCGCGCGTTTACTACGAGTGTAGAATTGAACATATTGCACCATACAGGTTCTGGCCATTGGTTGATGCCTGCTTGAGATTCGAAGACCTTTAAGTGGTCTTTCGGATATGAGGTGCCATCATACGTTTCACGTTTATTGACATGCGGTGCTCTCTTATATCCGCGTAATACTGTATGTGTCTAGTGAAAGCATTTTTCCTGGCTCTTCTCCATGGTTGGGAGAAGATTTGGTCATCTGATGAGTAACATTCACGCCTGTGTTTTGCAGGGTGGTTATCACTCGATCCTGATGGACTTCCTTCAGAGGATTCTCCGTGCTCTATGCGCTCCTTTCCTTTCATTCCCCTCTGGTTCTTTCTGTGTTTGGCAACCAGTGGTACGAGGGCTTGTAGGTTATTGGCTACATATTCCTCCATTTTACGCACCTCCGTAGCAACAACTTCTTCGCTTTCTTTGTAGAGTATCCTTCTTTTTTGTTTATTAGGAGGAGGCTGGGTTGACCCTCGCTCTACATTTCTTTCCTCCACCGTAGGTAGGGGAGTTGAGAATAGTACATATGTTCCTCTGAAAGGTGGATTTGTTACATCCCGAGTGTTTGCCTCACTGGTATATCCAGGAGTAACATTTGCGTATGTGATATGACCATCTACCGTCGAGGACCTTCGATGGCCTTCATGCGTACCGTTTTTCGTCATTGCTTATAGCTTTAGTGTAGGGTCCCGCGGATGGCGCCAACTTATTGATACAAAAGTTGGATGGACCGAGCTTGAGCCGAATTAAGATTAATTCGGGGTCTTGTGAACTTTGGCTCTTGCACCAAGTGAAACTTGCATTGAGGACCCTGCGCACTAAATAGACACCATTAGGCTTACCGTGGGTTTGTGACCCACGATTAGACTCCAGCGTGAGAGTAAGTAATCAATTTGAGTGTATAGAATTTAGGGTATTGTGTGTATCGTACCTTTGTGGTACCGTGGGAGTTCCTTTTATACCCGAGAGAGTCTAGGCTGGGCTCCCTGTTCTTGCGGCCTAAGGAAGAGATATGACTCAAAATAGCTTAATCCTTATCGCATAACTAAGGTAAGTGTATATCTCTCCCCCTTAGGCGAATATAACTATAATATAGGTTATATTCTGTCTGATCCTGTCGCATTGCAACGAGAACCTGGTTAAGCAATTATTCATCATGCGACAGCAGCTTACCGGGCCTCCTGGGCTGTGCGCGCATCGCATAAGCATCAATCCATTCCTGATGGATGCGGCTAGTACCCGTGAGTCTGACTATCCAACCCGATTATGGACTATACGTCATCAAATATCATCTGCATAGTTATGGTAGTGATTTGGGATATTGATTTGGGTCAAAAACACAAAAAATTTTGATCTTTTGGCTTGATTTTAGAGCAAAAACTCGAAAAAAGTGTTCTTTCATTCGAAATCCACTTTTTAGCATATCTGCCAAAATCTCTCAATATTTTGCATTATTCCGGGATCTTTAACCCTAATTATTCCGAGATCTTCAATATTTTGCATATTCCGGGATCTTCAATATTTTGGATATTCCGAGATCTTTTGTAATCTCGCAATATTGTGACTTATTGCGAGATCTTGTTTGAGTTATTGCGAGATCTTGTTTGAGTAATTGCGAGATCTGTTTGAGTTATTGCGAGATCTTGTTTGAGTTATTGCGAGTTCTTGTTTGAGTTATTGCGAGAACCTGTTTGAGTTATTGCGAGATTTTCTAAGGTGAATTATTCCGAGATTTAGTTTTTGCGAGATTGTGTTTTTGCGGGATTTAGTTTTTCGCAATAATTTCATTATTCCTAGATCTTTAGAGTTTTCGCAATAATCATATTATTCCGAGATCTTATACATTGCGGAATTTTCACAAATATTCCGAGATTTTCAAAAAAATATGATTTTGAAGTCGTAGAATTTTTGGTTTCTCAAGAACACATTGTTAGGGGATTTCAATGTGAGACCCCCGTAAACAGGCAAGGAAATACGTAGGCAACATGGGGGCGCCACGTCATGGTACAAGAATCAATAAACTACATTTGACATAAAAATTGATGTAATAAAACATTTTCATTACAACATAAAAGATTAGAGTTTTTAAACAAAGGTCCCAGAGTTTTATAAGCGGAAAAATCTATTATTTAAACATGGTTTTGTAATATATGGTTACCAATAATATAAGGTAAACTTCTGACAGCTTTTACCAAAACCAAAGTTTCAAAAATAACACAGAAATATCCAAGCTGCAAAAATATCATGCGGGCTCCCATCCAAGCAAAACTAAGTATTATTACCTGAGATTAAACATGTAAAATGTCAATACAAAGTTGAGTTATATTCATAGGTTTAGCAGTAAATTTGTGGAACACAAGTAATCATTTGTAAAACAAGTAATAGGGAAAATGGTTATATACGTCAACCATAGTCCGAAGCTCATGACACCGAAGCTTAAAAAAAGGTAAGTTCCCTAGTGAGTATTCAGTCTAATCACTCAAGTATAAATAAATGTAATGCGTCAAGGTAATACGGGACGGGGATTGTCAATCCCGATGGATCCATCCACAAAATTCGCGCTTAGAAATGTAACACTAGAAAATTAACGGTGCATGATATGGTAGGGAAACTTAGTGGCTATGGAAACTAAAAGCAATAATAATAATTGTAATATGTTCTGGAAAGCATACAAGTTCTGAAAATCATACAAGATCTGGATAGCATACAAGTTCTGGATAGCATACAGTTTTAAATGAATGTGTTCCACCATGTAAAATCTCATCCCGGCGTTTAGAAACAATGTATAAGTAGTAAAAAGGGACTATGAACTCACCTGATATAGCTATTACACGCAGATCAAAGAACAAACGTCCAATAGTCGATATACGACGTCAAGAGAAATCAATTGCTCATTGATCGATAACGAGATGCCCAATGGTCGACATATAACGAGACCTAATATAGCGAAGGCGTCTTAGGCTCGCGAGAAGAAGTAAATCATACATATATGTAAATAGTTCACTTTAGTAAGTTTCGACATTGTATAAGTTTGTAAAACTTTTCATAAGAATTTTGGTGACAATCAACCATGTATTGTCCCATAATAACCATTAAGTCAATTAAAGCCCATTAGTGAATCATTACACATTTATATAATCTAAGTCCATTTCAAACTCTCTATTAATCTCCAAATACATTATTAATCTCAGTTCCAATATTGGCCCAATAGCCATTATAATCATAAGTTTGGCTTTTGTGGCCCAAGTCCACTTTATATAGTTTTCAAGTTCTAAAACGCCTCTAAAAAGATGTTCACTTAATATTTTACATTGGTCGAGTCTCGGGTTTTACTACCATCCGTATATGAACGGTCTCGACTTCTAGTTAAGTAGATTCTACCACCTCGGGTTTTATAAAAATGGCCAAGTTACATATTTTATTGTTACGGTTCAATTACGTCGATTTTACAACATGTCCCGGTATTTAAGTCATTATTTCAAAACCATAATGAGTCCCAACTCGGTTTTTATACTCCCGTTACGGTAGTTAAGTCTAATATACAAATTATGAACTCCCATTACTTATAGTTTAATGCTAAAAGGGTTAAAATGATCAAAATATCAACCCGGGTCAAGGCTGTTTTTGGACAGCAAGGTTCGGTTTCGCGGTTTTGGCCGCCATTTCCAAACCGTTTTGTCCGTAGAAAACTATCTGACTTGTGGAGCTTCTTCATATATTTATCTACGTCTTACAATTTTACATATTTACTTGGTTCTGTATTCTAATATTAGTTTACAGTCAGTTTATACAGCATGTTCAGTTTCGGCATTTTTTTCGTTTCGGCCATATCTAATTCATCGAGTATCGTCACGAGACGGGCTACCCGGCAAAATCACCACTAAACAATAAACTACAACCCAGTTTATTCACCTAAGGTTTATAACGTACTGATCAAACTCAAGTCTCACGTTTTTTTCACTGACCTATATGTTTCAATCATAGCAAGGTATCATGAGGCTTGTTCTAGCTTTCTTTTATGTATTCAAATTCATATACAAGGTCTAACTACCATAAATAAACTATTACCTAATCAATTAAAGAGATGACATAAAATTTATACATATTTACAAAAATAAATATGAACCATGAAATGAAAACAATAGTCTTACCATGGAAATGATGAAATTAAAAAAATAAATTCACCAAATGTAAGTCTTGCTCCAATCAAAAATCAAGCCAATATGTTAAATTGGAGCTCAATAACACAAGCAAGATAGTACTTAAAATCATCTCCATGACTTCAAATGGTTGATGGTGCAACTTGATTTATGATGAACCAAACTAGGATAACAATTAGTTATCTTTTATCCTTCATTTATATTGGAAAATAAAATAGTTTGTAGATCCGTTATTTATCTTTTTGTTTTTATGTAAATGACGTTTATGGCAGCAGAAGTAGGCGTCAAAGACGAGGAAGAAAATGTTACGTGTTGCTAGATAATAAGAATGAGAAGATGTATTGCTTTAATCAATAATGGGAAAGTATACATATGTCTCAATGACATTTTAGAGTGAGTGTAGAATGGACACATAGTCCTTAGTATTATCCGTCCCACATTGTGAGTAATGAGGTAAGATTTTTATAAATTTTGTATAACAATTATTTAACACGGGTATTATTGAAGTCCGATATTTTTAACGTTATGTGATTTAAAAGATACATGTTAGACACGAAAAATAAACGCTCAATAAAATCCAAACTTGGACATTCGGAGAAAATTGATATTTTGATAAATAAATGAGGATTATAATTTAATAAACATTAACGCGTCATATACACGAATGACGCCTAAAGGCTTAATGTAAATTATGAAAAATGCTCGTAAAAAGAGAAATTAAAACGATGACAATAGAAAATATTTCTATGTCATAATAAAGATGTTCACACTTGATTACGGACATAGACTTGCCAGTAAATAATAATTGACATGTATTCGGTACGTTAAATCCTTAACGTTGTCGGTTAGTCAAGAATTCAATATGATTTGTAAAAATGAACATGGTAACTAAAAGCCGTGTAATAAATATTGGTCTGAATGTTAGAAATAAGATTAGAGCTCGGTCTAATTGTTGATATTAAGTTTTGGGTTATTACACTGAATAAATATGGAAGTATAAAAATAAAATAAAATTTTTATATCTGAATATATTATTATCAATGATCAGAAAAATAATTAGAATATAATTTAATTAAAATTTTCGAGATCTCAGAATTTACGTATGAAAAGTAAAGATGAACAAGTAAAACATTGTAAAATCGAGAAGTAAGAATAAAATAATAATTTAATTATCGAGAAAAATACGAGTTCTCATAGTCGACCCCCAAAAGGAACTCTGGTACCTCAGAGTTCAACTAGAGACGGAAAGAGACGGGAACAAATAAGGTTACTTTGCTTTGAACTGGTCTTTAAATACGAGAGGGTATTTAAAAATAGAATAAACATGGTAAACGCTTAAACGGATAAGATACACTAAAACGGATTAAGATTAATGCTCGATGAGGAATTGCGAATCGCGTAAACCGTAAAAGACAAAAATTCACTTTACTAAGAATAAGGAGGGTTTTAACCATGTCATATAAAAATTAGGACGAAAATGTATATTTAATGGGTAAACAATCTCTAAGTCTTTTCTTGATCAAGATATTGTTCAAAATAGAAGTAAACTAGGTTCAAGTTTTATCTTGGTCGTCTTGAGAAACCTTGTGATGATTGTATGAAATTAAAGTTAAAACATGGGTTTATGATTACGATTAGAGAAAATCTATTTTCCAAATTATTTAAAATCCTTAATAGAAATGAAGTTTAAGACGGTAATTTCATTAAACTGAAATTAAAATATGATGAAAAATCAAAATAGTTCAAAAGGTAATGCGATGTCATTCTAAACATAAGTTAAAATTTTTACAAAGAAAAATTATAGATCTGAGATTTTAGCTTGAGATAGTTATTTTGGTTATTAAAATGTTTGATAAAATGTGTAAAATTTTCTTTAAAATTTATAATAATATATAGAAATACATAAAGGTGTTTAATGTCTCAAATGGTAAACAGGGGACATATTATGTTTTCAAAAGATGACAACATAACAACCGAATATGAAGCAAATAATAGTCAACAATTAGTATGTAAGCAATTGTACAAGGGGATGAAGCGAAAGTCGTACGAATTCTTCAAAGGATGCGACGAAATATAGTTGTCGACGATGAGACAATAAGAAACAAATGTGTAGAAACTAGAAGGGGGGGGTTGAATAGTTTCTCATCGGTTTATCTCCTAATTAAAATTCCTTTCAATTAGGTGAGTGCAATAACTATCTTTTACTTGAAAGCTAGTTGCATAATGATTAGGTTCAATTCTAATGCATTAACAATATGTAGGTAACTTAATTTAAATTTTAAGGCTACTTTTGGAAGAGGAAGTTTTGGAAGAAGTGGATGTTCTAGTCGACACCATGGTTGTGTGTTAAGGTTTAGAGAAGAGTTGAAGAGATGAAGAACACAATCAACAAGAGACGGTTTAAGAAGAGAATGGAATGATCCAAACTAGTAATGGGTTAAAATCATTTTAGGTGAATAATGAAATTAGATAGCCTAGTTTAGGAAAGTGCAGGTTTTTGCAAAAATTTTATCAAAGTTTTACACAGATTAAGGAAAATAGTGTAAAACAAAGATTCTGTCGAAACAGTGACAGGCGGTTCCTTATGTAGGTCCGCGGTTCTTTATCGCTAAGGAACCGTGGATTCGATATGGAACCGCCACCAGTGGTGTCAAAAATGTGCACTTCCTGAAACTTTGGTTAGTCCAGATTTCACACAAGTAAATAGCAAGCCAAAGTTAACTATAAGTCAAAATCTAGGAAGCTAACAAACACATAATATGCACAAAGCTATGCAAATTGAGTGATCAATGGCATAGAAAATTACGATTAAAATACTAAGTAATCCAAACACAAAGTATTAGTTTAGCAAACATAATATCCTAAAAACAACAAGAGAAAAAGGATAAAAAGTTCAACAATTCAAACATGTTTACAAACATGTTAACCTTGATAAACCAAGCTTCATTTCTTCTTCTTGCCAAGTCCTTTGATCAATTTGGCAATGCTCTTGAACGATCCTCTTGACTCCACTCGATGATCATACAACTCACATTGGGTTTTAAGATTAGCTCGGTAGACATCCTCAAGACCGAAGTTTTTGGGAAGTCCACTAGTAGCATAGTGAGGAGGAGGGATGATTTCTTCTAACCCTTCCATGAAAGTGTCCATGGATGGGTGGGAGTTACTCGAAGAACCAACGTGAGCACTTGTACCTATGCCACCACCATCACTTGGTGACATATCAAAGTCCTCATCATCGGACTCTTGTGGATCGGACTTTCTCGAACCTCGATCACTTCTAGCTTTTCGTGGTTGTACCTTTTGAATTGGTAGCATGACACATTCGACCGAACGAAAGTGAGAAATGTTGATATCAGGATAGTCTTCACCAACCTTCTTAAGAAAGCGAGTAAGGAGCATGGCATAGTGAAGATTTGTTTTGGGTTTAGAAAGAGCATATGTGATTCGCCAAGCAATGTAGTATGCGAGGTTGTACTTGGCGTTGGTAGCGATGCAACATAACATGTGCGCCATACACGCTGGAATATGATCCCGGTTTCCGCCAAGACAAAATACATTCTCCCTAAGGATGTCGGCCCAACGGACCATACAATCATTTAGGTCTCTTAAGAGAACCTCATAGCGTTTTACTCGACGCTTGGTAGAGTGGAGGCTTCTTAAAACGTTTCCACTACGCTCTTTACAAATGACATCAAGAATGTAGTCAAGGTCAATCTCTTCATTTTCATCTGGAGCACAGTCGAATGGTTCAAAAAGATAATCAAGTTTCCATTTATCAGTAAATCGACAAGTGCCCACAAATGGAACACGAAGAACAGGACCAAAGTATTGAAGAGAGAGTTTAATGAGTCGACCTTCAAGGATGAACCAAACATATACTCTACCATTATCATAAATGAGAGAGTATGCGCTAAAGAACTCTTAGAGAAATTCGGAATATATATCCTCTTTAATGTCCAACAAACAATCAAACCCAATCTCTCCGAACATCGATCGAGTGTATATATATATATATATATATATATATATATATATATATATATATATATATATATATATATATATATATATATATATATATATATATATATATATATATATATATATATATATATATATATATATATATATATATACATATATCCCTCAATATCCTCTTCGACAACTCTACCCTCGTGAAAGCAACATTTTTGGAATGAGGAATAGGTGTTTGTTAGTTGAGGGGAAGCACACATTTCGGAAAGGTTTGGCATATATTGTCTAGTGTATTGGTGATCTTGTTAAAATTCCGAAGGCATGATTAGAACCTAAATAAACACAAAAGTATTTCCCAATTACTCATATGTTACATATAAACCATTTGAGAATGTGTTTCATCAATTTCTTGACAAACAAAGGTTTAATCCTTATCATTCTTATAGTCACAATGTACCTAGTTCATTATTGACAATAACACATTGATCCTGTAAGATCAACAATGAACTTGAACATTGGTTTTTAAAAAACAAGGTTTTTAGGTAAGCATTTAACAATGCCATTACCAACTTGTTCATGGGTTCATATCAATTACATCAATTAACCAAAATTATTTAGTCAAAATTCGGATTTGTTCTACAAGTGGGTTTTAGTGAAATCTCAATGAATGTGAACCTAAGGAATCATAATAACAATACTATGTCAACTCTTATTCCTACTAAGGTTCTAATTCATTGTCAATTTTAAAAAGCCCCAATTATGAATGTATGAACCCTAGAACAAATTGGATGAAATTAAAAGAAATGACTTACAGATAATTGATCATTGATGAAGGATGAGTGAAACCCACAAATTAAAATCAATTGATCTTGAGTATTGAAGGTTTTGGAAAAACAACAATGGTGTGAAACTGGGTATTTTCGTCGGCTGTGTGTGTGTGAAGGAGAGAGGTTTTGTTTGAAAAGGAATATTTTAATAAAACTGGCATTTTAGCGAAGTTTCTGCCCGCGGTTCCTTATCGATAAGGAACCATGCATTTGAACCGAGCGTCATAAGGAACCGCCTACAGTGGCCGGTTTTTATCAAAGAAAAACAAAGAATTTTTGAAAACCAAAATTTTTAAAATACTTAAAAATATATCTTAAACCTTCTAGGATATCATTGGACCACCACAACACTAGGTAATAATGCTTTATTGAAGGATTACGAGTTGAATCGAGATAGGAGAAGATCGGAACGGACAAACGACTACTCGTAGCAAAGAAGCAAAGAGGAAAGGAGTCAAGAGAAGTGATTCAAGACTAAGAAAATTGCTCAAGAAACAAATGACATTCTTCAAATCGAGGAGACGAAGAGCTTGTGTCATATATAGTGGTTTAAGACGTGCCTTTCCAGCGAAAGTCTAAACGGCTTTGGTAATGAATTATACCAAGAAATTTTGATGCATAGAATAAGATCATTTTCAAGAGTAGTCTTATTCTATTTCAAAACATGAGCAAAGTATAGATTCACTTTCTCTCCCACATGATCGGATAATTATTGCTAGGATTAACAATAACAATATCCTTGGAATATTTCAATTCCCAATGTGTAAGATACACCTACAACTTAATGAAGTAGTTTGGTATCTCAAGGGATTCACTAAACATCCTGGAGATGAGCTTAATTACACAAGTTACACATGATATTGGGCCTACTAACCGTAAGGGTGCAAACCATGGAAATCATGCTTGATACTTTAAGCTTCTACTAACTCACCCTACTTATCCATAGTGAGTCAAGTATCCAAGCAATGATGGTTTGAGAGGGAAAAAGGAAAGAATCACAAACCATAAATAAATGTCAATGCAAGGATGCCAAAAACAAGCATATAGTCAATTAATGATCAAAGGAATGATCAATAGGGCGTGTGGAAGAGCAAAAGCATACCTTGGCCACAAATTACATTCCAAGCTTTCAAGGAACCAATGCAAAGCCCAACAATGACTAATAGTGACTAATAAGTCTTCAAGGACTAGTATCACTCCTACCCATCTTGATATCATCATTCAATGATGTTGGAAATCAAAGAAGATGAGTCTTCAGCAAGTGTAAGTAACTCAATCCACAATCAATAGAATGATTTATCTTCATGAGTACTAATGTAGTGATTTTACTAATCTTTAGGAAAAGAGAGCAAAAGTGGCAAGTATTAAGTGTCGGTTTAGGAAAACCAAGCACTAATGACCAAATAAGTTCAAGTTCGTTTCCCAAGGAGGCTTAGTGTGTGTAATGAATTGATTATCTTTGTGATTATATTGTTGAGAAAGAAAAATAGAAATGAGATTATAAGAGAATGACGGTTACGAAGACAGATTAAACTAAGTCGAAAAAGGTATACACGTAAAATCGTAAAAAGTGCCAAAATTAAAATTTTACCCTAAAAATTCCTAAAAATTACCAAAAATCCACAATAATATTATAAGAGTTTACAAAAAATCAAAACTTGCAAAAACCTTTTAATTAATTAGATAATGACTTTTTAATGCTAATTAAAGCCCTAAAAATCAAAATTAATTATTAAAAAGACCTAAACAAGATTTTAAAGTTTGTAAACCTCAAAAATACTCTAATTAAGCTAAAAACTATTTTTCAAAATTTTAAAACCAATAAAAACTATTTTTAAACAATTAAAAACTACTAAAATCAATTAAAACTTAAATTAATTCTAGAAAATAATTAAAAGATCCTAAAAATATTTAGAAAGTTGCAAAAATCCTAATCAAGTGTTTAGAACCTAGTAAAAATATAAAAACTTAGAAAATCAAACTTTTAATTTTTAATAATAAAATAATAATAAAATAATATTAAAAATCCAAAAATCATAAAAAATTCTAAAAACTTGCAAACTAGCTTAATTTAACCTAAATAACTCAGATATGAAAGTGAAATTACCTAAATACCCTTAATGGGCCTAGAAAATGGGCTAAACCCAAAACAGTAGCTTATTGGGCCAAATTTGGGCCCAATAACAAAAAGTGTTCCAAATAAGCCCAATAAGCACAGGTTGACTGAAAATTTGATTTTAAACAACTTTTTCTAAAGGACCAAAAGCTGAAAATGTGAAATAAGCTAGCTTATAACAAGCAGCATATTCTTAATGGGCTTTTTGGCCCATTAAGCCATAAGACAATGCCATAAGCTAAAATTTGACACACAAGCTTCTTTTGACCTAATAAAGACTTCTGCAAAAAGAAATTTGAAATAAGCCCAAGGAATAAGCCTGAAAATGCAATAAGCAATCTACAGAAAATGACAAAATAGTCGTTTTTGAGTTCTAGGCCACCCCAAATGCTGATTCAAGTTCCAAAAGCTTTTAAATGACTTAATTAAGCAAATTAATCAAAGATTTTTCAAATAAGCTGACTCAATAAGCTGGAAAAGCAAATAAGCACTTATGTTAAAAGTCAAAGAAGTTGGTTTTCTAGTAAAAAGTCAAAGTCAAAGTCTAAGAAGCTCTAGTCTACTTAAATGGGTCAAATAAGGAAGACCTATCACAAAAAATAAGTTGTTGCAAGTCTGGATAAGCTAGAATAGCTTATTGATAAGCTGATGACAAATTAACACTAGTAGGGGCTAGTTTTGAGTGTTGAGCAGTGGAAACTTTTTCCACTACTTGACTTGTTTGACTTTTTGTCTTTAGTGACTTTTTTGGAGATTCAGATTACACAAAGGCACCCAAATGATCTTTGGATCAAAAGGAGTCAAGAGCAATCAAAATAACACAATCACTAACACCCAATTGATACAGTTTAATCAATCAATCACCAGACATGATACAGACATGAACAATAAGCAGTTAAGCACTTATGAGCAGTTTTAGCACAAATCAGCCAGCCAAATTCAACCAAATTCATACACAAGCTATTATAAACTCCAATAAGCAAGTCTAAACAGGTTTCATGCAATGATTCAAAGAATTAAGCAAGATTAAAGCCAATGAAGTTACTGATGAACACTAACACATGCAGTTTTCTGCTTTGCTGATGTATTTGACACTTAAGCCAGATTCAACACCTCAAATCTTTCAAACAGGTTATATCAACTTTGTTTAAACCACTTTTAGCCCTAAGCATGCATACACACTAAGTGTTCCCAAAATCCTAGGTCAAAACAGGCAATATCAAAGTCTATATAGCAGATTGTTTGATTCAAGGCTTCAAACCCAAAAACTTGCAGCAAAACACTCTCAACAAGGTATTTATCAGATACAAAGCATAAACACAAACTTCCCTTAACACAATAACACAAAATCAACTCAAACAGGTAGACCCAAACACCCTTTATCTTTTCCAAATCAATTTTTTCAAAGTAAAAGTGAGATTCAAGACCACCCAAGCATCAATTAACACTAAAACAGGTAAGATTAACAGATTAAAGCAAGAACAAGCCACAAAATCCACAAGATCACAAGTCACATACAAATATCACCAAAAATCATGAATTTAAGCAGATTTTAGGATTGAGTATGCAAACCTCATGGATGTACATCCACACCCACGAATTTTGAGCTTATGTGCTAGCAAGAACAAGCACAAGCTTCCACAACAAAGCCTGCTAAGATTGAACAAGGTTAAAGCACAAGTGTATAAAAACAAAAACTTGAAAAATCTTGATTCATGCAACCTTGTTACCCCACACTTGATTATCCCCAAGTTATAAGCCTCACAACACCTTAACTAACTCAGTTAGGATGCTATGATCAGCCCTATAACCCAAGAATTCCAAGATTGGAACAAGTACTTAGCAAAATATCAAGAATGAGGAAAATTGCAAACTTTTGCAACCTCCAAGTGAAAACAGGTTTTTAACTTCTAAACTAACAATCATATAACAATAGAAAGCAGTAACAAAGATTGGCCAATGACTTCTCTTCAATGTTTCAAACACAATTTCATTAAACTTGAAATGGGATTTTCAGAAACTTGAACAAGGAAAAATCAAAAGCAGCAATGAAATGAGGACCTATGGCTTTATATATAGCCTTACAATCTATCTAGAAAGCTGATGAATAAGTAAAACCCCAGTGTTGAACTTCCAAAATTGCCCTTGTGAAGTTTGAATGTCTTGGAGAATCATGTGACGGATTCTTGTTGTATAGTGATAGCTGGCATCAAAAAGGTGATCCAAAGGCTTGTATCAAGCTTAGAATGTAAGCTGAATTCTCCAATGTTGGATTGCTGCCATCTTTTTGGCAGTATGCATGAGTATGGAGCAGGGGAGTCACAAGGAGACAAATGGGGTGATGAGGTGTCCATGTTTAAGGTTGGGATGTGATTAGCAGACCCTTAATCATGTTTCTGGAAAAGTTTTGGGGTTTAATTTTTGCTAAATCAAAAATCCCTAATTGTGTTCTTGAGTCTGATGAACATGGTTTTGATCTTATTTAAGGTTGGATTAAGTTTAAAAGTGTGTTAAGGCGCCAAGATTAAAATAATCTTAAACCGGATAAAGTGGAGTGTGAGGTGGCTAAGGGGTGGGCTGTGATTGGCTGTTTTGGTGAGTGGGGTGAGGTGGCACAAGCTGGTTGGTCTAGGTAAGAATGGCTGTCTGCCCCTTTTGGTCCCTTAACTCCTTTCTTCCTTTCATTTTGTAAATAACCAGCCAAAACTTCTTTTCCTTTGTTAATGAAGTTTTCAATTTCACACTTTTGCCCCAAAAAGTTTTGTAAAGTAAACTCAGGAGTATTTCTTGCCATATTTGAATTCTTCAAGGGCTGATTTGGCATTTTGATGATGGATAATGGTCTTGACTTGTATAATGAGCATTTTGGAGGACTGAAATTGCCAAGTCATGTTTGATGAGGGACCATTTTTGCCAAATGTTGAAAGTTGAGGGTCCTTTTGTAATTTTGGGATTTTCAAAGGACCAATCTTGTAATTTCTTGTACTTTGAAGGACTTCATGATGTTTTTGACTTTGTGGATGATATTGGTTGACAATTTAGCTTTGTTGAGGGGCTAAACTTGCCAATTCTTCAAAGTGGAGGGCCCTTTTTGTAATTTTGACAAACTTTAGGGACCAAACTTGTAATTTTGAGGATACAAGGGTATAAAGTGTCAATTCTTCCATATTGGAGGACCCTTCTTCATAATTTTTCAAATCTTCAAGGGTTGATCTTGGGAAAGTCTTCATTAGGGCTTGGTTCATTGTGCGGCTTCGTTTCCCGTGTTTGTTTTTGAATGATTCTTGTGATCTTTTGTCATTTTCTCAATATCCGTACCTAAAAAACACAAGCAACAAACACAAGCATATATGTGGGTATTTTGATGATATTTAATGCATTATAAGCCCTATTTAGAAGATGAGACTATGTATAAAAGCAGTCTCATCACTCCCCCATACTAAACCATTGCCGTGCCCTCACGCAATGCTAGAATAAAGTATCGTAGCATCTCCAAAATTCATTTTATTCACTTTATTGAATGATAAACTAGCTACACTACTACTATTGCTACTACTACTTGTGTTTTAAACATAATGTATGATTTTCATCGCAAAATGGGACGTTTAGGTTCATAGAATAAGAACACGTGAATGCTTCGTTAGAAATAATTTCATCGTCCTCGATTTTCACCCCAATTCCATGCCAAGCGTGCAATTGTCATTATAAGTTAGTAATGCTAACACTACTCATATGCCCAAATCACGTACTTATCCTCCCATTATTCCTAAGTTGTATCTCTTATATTTTATATTGTCTTGAATGTTTCACGAGGATACATTGTTTGACTTATGCGATAATAGAGATTTAGGTCTAAAAATATAGTCCTAACGGTGTCACTAAGACCATCAAATCAATAACCCCTCCTAATAGACAACGATGTCAAAAAATTAAGTTGACAAGAAGAATCGATAAACACGGTTTTATAATGGTTTTGAACATGAGACTTATTACCAAGACTTTTATACGCCCCCTAACGGAAGGACCTTATTATCTTTGGTTTACCTCCATCTTTTATTCAACTTCGCCATGAAGCTTTTATTATGACTTCCTTCTTGCCTTGCCTTTTATTATCCACCTCATCGGTAGTTTTATTAGCCAAAGACGTATATCCTCACGCTAAGGCGAATTTTGGATCTTTAAAGCTTCGAAGATTAAGGCTTGATTCACTTTCAATTTTGCATAGATTTTTCGGCCTTGTGGGGCTTCAAATTGTTTGCTTGATTTAGGTGAGCACTTGAAATCTTATTATTGGGTGAAGCTTTTGATTATTCGGGTGCCAATACTTCAAAACCGTGACGCTGGCGATACCTTAATGTCTTCCCAATTTAATTACACGGAAGCTACTAGAAAAGACTAGAAACCCAACAATCCCAACTAAACCGCTAAGTCAATATTTATTAAGCAAAAAATATTTACATGCGAAGGGAGAATAAGCAAACAACGAGAACACATGAGTTTTTGAAAGAATACGAGTACTCTACGTTTAGCATAGTAACTTATAATTAACCCTATCATCTCTCGTCCTCATTTAAGAGACTTAGCCTAATGTGTAGTTAAGGAACCAAAGCTAAGTGCTCAACACGTACGGTCGAGTCAAAAATTACTCTTATTCTCGCCATCGGAAAGCCTACATTCGTGTCTTCAAACACTTATAAAATATGAGAAAAAGTTTAAAATTTGGCCATTTTTAACCACGGAACAAAGGTTGGAAGGGCACAAATCCCCACACGTTAACTACATTAGAAAGCGATAATATGTACATAGGATAAGCATGGGACTCCCCCACGAGGCTCCTCGTTTTTGATTACCGAGTCATGAGCTCGTCTCGATACCCTCAATACTAATTATCATTAGGGAAGGTGACTTGATCGAGGTAGTTCAAGGATGGAACTTCCCCGCCAAAGTAGTGCTTCAACCTATGTCCATTCACCTTGAAGTTAGGACCATCATCTTGAGCTAGCTCGATGGTCCCATACGGAAACACTTGAGTCACGGTGAATGGACCGGACCAACGGGATTTCAACTTACCGGAAAAGATTTTCAAGCGAGAATTAAAAACCCAGTTTTTAATTTTAGAATCATGCAACTTTTTAGTTTTTTCCTTATAAATCAATGAATTTTCATAAGAAATATCCCTCAATTCATCTAACTCATTCAATTCCATTTTCCGGTGTTTTCCCGCGGTCTCCATATCATCATTACAATGCTTTAGGGCCCAATAAGCCTTGTGTTCTAACTCGATAGGCAAATGACAATTCTTTCCATACACAAGCTTATAGGGAGTGCACCCAATGGGCGTCTTATAAGCGGTCCTATAGGCCCATAAAGCATCGTCTAACTAATCCGACCACAATTGTCGGTTTTCCCAAACGGATCTCTCCAAGATCCTCTTCAAAGATCGGTTTGAAACCTCGACTTGCCCACTCGTTTGTGGGTGATAAGCCGTAGAAAGCCGATGTGTAACCCCATATTTCCTTAGGACCCTTTCGAATTGGTCGTTACAAAAATGGGTTCCACGATCGCTTATGATAGCACGAGGGGTTCCAAACCGAGAAAACAAGCTTTTCAAAAACTTGACTACCACACGATCATCATTGGTGGGCAAGGCCTTGGCCTCCACCCACTTAGATAGGTAGTCAACCGCAACGAGAATGTACTTATTACCACGAGATGATGGGAACGGCCCCATAAAGTCTATACCCCAAACGTCAAAGATCTCACACACTTGGATGATATTTTGTGGCATTTCATCTTTTTGTGAGGCTTTTCCTTGTCGTTGGCATGAATCACATGACTTCACAAGATCTTGTGCATCTCGGTAAATAGTAGGCCAAAAGAAGCCGGCATCAAACACCTTCTTAGCCGTGAGATTAGCACCGTGGTGACCACCCGTGGGTCCCTCATGGCAAGCTCTAAGGATGTTAGAAGCTTCGGTGCCAAAAACACAACGTCAGATGATTTGATCCGCACAAGTTCAAAACAAGTAAGGGTCGTTCCAAAAGTAGAACTTGACGTCACGAAAGAATTTTTGTTTTTCTTGAGTCGTCATACCCTTAACGATGAAGTTACCCGCATGGTAATTTGCAAAATCCGCAAACCATGGGGTGGTAGAATCAAGCTTAGAATTCACTACACCAAGTGTCTCGAGCGGAAATCTTTCGGTGATTTCCTTGGGCTCGTAAACACTTTGGTGAGGATCTTCCAAACGAGAAAGATGATCGGCCGCTAGATTCTCGGCTCCTTTTTTGTCAACGATTTTGTGATCAAATTCTTGAAGGAGGAGAATCCAATGAAGTAATCTAGGCTTAGCATCTTGCTTTGCCATGAGATACTTGATAGCCAAATGGTCCGTATACACTATGCATTTAGCTAAGACGAGGTAAGGTCGGAATTTATCAAATACATACACCACGGCAAGGAACTCCTTCTCTGTTGTAGTGTATGAGCCTCGGTCATCGTCTTGCTAGCATAGTGAATAGGCAAGAAGTGCTTTTCATGACGTTGCCCCAAAACAACCCCAATAGCGTAGTCACTAGCATCACACATGAGCTCAAAGGGGAGGTTCCAATTGGGAGCAACAAGAATGGGAGCTTCGGTAAGTTTCCTCTTAAGGATTTCAAAGGCTCGTACACAATCTTCGTCAAAGACAAAACGTGCCTCTTTTTCAAGAAGATGTGTAATGGGTCGAGAAATCTTCGAAAAATCCTTGATGAATCGACGATAAAAGCCCGTGTGGACTAGGAAACTCCTAACTCCCTTAACGGTTTTGGGATGAGGTAATTTGGCGATGACGTCTACCTTAGCTTGATCTACCTCAATCCCCGCTTTCGAGACCTTGTGCCCTAAGACGATTCCACTCTTAACCATAAAATGACATTTTTCCCAATTGAGCACAAGGTTGGTTTCCTCACAACGTTTTAACATTCTCTCAAGGTTCGACAAACACGAAGTGAAAGAATCACCAAACACGGAAAAGTCAACCATGAAGACTTCCATCGTCTTCTCGATCATGTCATGAAAAATAGCCATCATGCACCTTTGAAAGGTTCCCGGTGCATTACAAAGTCCGAATGGCATTCTACGATAGGCAAACGTTCCATATGGACACGTAAACGTAGTTTTTTCTTGATCACGAGGATTGATGGGAATTTGGAAGTAACCGGAAAAACCATCTAGAAAGCAATAGAAATCGTTTCCCGCAAGACGCTCTAACATTTGGTCCATGAAGGGCAAGGGAAAATGGTCTTTTCGAGTGGCTTCATTCAACTTACGATAGTCAATGCACACTCTCCATCCGGTCACGAGTCTAGTGGGAATCAACTCGTTGGCATCATTTGGCACAACGGTCATCCCTCCCTTTTTAGGGACACAATGAATAGGACTCACCCAAGGGCTATCGGAAATAGGGTAAATCATTCCCGCGTCAAGGAGTTTAAGGACCTCCTTTTTGATGACGTCGTGAATTTTGGGGTTCACCCTCCTTTGACTTTGGATTGCGGGCTTGTAATCCTCCTCCATTAATATTTTGTGAGTACAAAACTTGGGATCGATTCCCTTAATGTCGGATAACTTCCACGCAATTGCCCTCTTGTGGTCCTTTAGAACATCGACAAGTGCGGTTTTTTCATCATTCGAAAGTTCCTTCGCAATAATAACCGGCAACTTGTCGTCCTCCTCCAAATAGACATATTCGAGATGAGGAGGTAAATCTTTCAACTCGAGGATAGGTGGTTCCTCAAGTGAAGATTTGGGCTCGATACTCATAACCTCCTCGGGTGGAGGCAATGGGAAATCGTTAAGAAAATCCTTGATAATCGAGAAGTCCTCATCGTTGTCGAGGTCTTCGTCACAAGTACGTGGAACATCGAATTCTTCCAACATAAAACCACCACCTTCAAATGGAGTGAAGGTTGGTGTCGAATTATCAAGAATTGGATCCAACATAGTGGGATTGCCACTAGTTTCTTCATCACCAAAACCTAGAACTTCTTGTGAGAATTCCTCGCAAACCACGTCAATCATATCAACGAGGTTTATGGTTGCAACGGAATAAACATGAGAAATTTGAGAGTTTTGAGTTGCGTTTATAACAAGTTCCTCGTCGTTGAAACGTAAGGTGATCTTTCTAGCATGAACATCGATCAAAGCCATAGACGTATCTAAAAACGAACGACCTAAAATGAGAGGAACTTGAGGATCCGTGGGGATATCGACAACGATAAAGTCTATGGGATAGTAGAACTTCCCCACTTTCACAAAAACGTCTTCTGCCAAACCACATGCGGGAATCGTGGAATGGTCGGCCAACTCGATAGACATTAGTGAAGGAGTAAGATTAGGAAGATTGAGCGACTTGAAGATTGCAAGTGGCATCAAGTTAATGCTAGCACCAAGATCGGCCAAGGCGAAGCATTCCTCCATATCTTGGATTGCACATGGAATCAAGAATTTACCGGGATCACCGACTTTTTGAGGTATGCGATTAAGATAAACCGACGAACAACTAGACAATTGGTGTAATTTCTCCTTGTCGTTCAACATACTCTTAAAGTTGGAGGCAAACCGAGGCATCATGACCAAAGCATCGGCGAAACTCACATTAAAGTGCAAATCACGAAGCATTTTCATAAAAAGCTCAAATTGATAATTGTCGCGCTCTTGACGTTCTCCTTCCTAAGTCTCGATGGATAGGGCAAAGGTGGTGTGGGTTGAGGCATAGTAGGCATAGCCTTTGGAATCTCGGGTTCCAATGATGGTAATGGGTCAACCGTAGGTGTGGCATGAGCGGTACTTTGTGGGATTGGGACATGCTCCTTTTGGACCACCACCTCGGGCTCTTCCTCAATTGCTTCCTCCGTAGGAGCAATTGGTTGAGGAGTCGGTTCCTTAAGTGTCTTACCACTACGTGTGGTAATCACTTTCATCTCACCCTTAGGGTTGGATATGGTGTTGCTAGGAAGACCACTCGAAGACGGTTTACACATTATTGCCTCAAACATAGATGAGATTTTATCTTTAAAATTAGATTGCCTCAATACGGCTTCGGTTTGCCTTTTCTCGGCCTTAATCATCTCTTGTTTAATCTCATGTTGCCCTTGTTCCATTTTTTGTTGGTTTTGTTGCAACCTAGTGACATTTCCTTCCATCTTGTTGGTGTGGATTTTAAGTTCATTAGTTAACTCATTTTTCAACTCTTTCTTCAAGTCGTTCTTAAACTCGGATCTTAGGCTAATGATTTCTCTTTGAATATTGTCAAACCTAGCATCATTCCCACTAGCATATTCAACAAACTCACTTGGAAGATCTTTCAATGTTTGCAAACCTTTGTTGTTGTTTTGAAAATCATTTTTGTTTGAAACTTGATTATTAGCCCCTTGATTCCCATAGTTTCCCTTATTGTAATTGTTTTTGAAACCAACTTGATTGTTACGATAGTTGTTGTTAGCATTTTCATTTGAACCAAAACCCGGTGGAGTCATTTGATTAGAGCGGGAAACTTGACCGTTTTGGTTGTAATTTCCCGTGGCCGCGAAGGCACTCGAAGTGTTACCACCGTTGGTAATGCACTCGGAGAAATCATGACCTCCACCATAATACATGCAAGAAACCTCAACCGCTTTAGCCGTAGCGGGAGCACTTTGTTCACCAACTTTAAACTCAATCAAAAGTCCTTTAAGCTTATCAAAAATCTTATTTTCCAAGTTCGCCTCAATTTGGCAAGCATCGATGGTAGTAGACAAAGAAGGTGAAGTCGAAGACGAAGCCTTACGAACACTAGACGTGCTACGAGGACTATACACCTTATATCTATTCTCAATTATCACCAAAGCTTCCTCAACCGTTTTACACAAAAAAATAGCACCCGCGGCGGCATTCAAATAATCCCTTTCATGATCATTAAGTCCATTGTAAAACGTGTCTATTTGATGCAAGTCAGAAAAACCGTGATGAGGACATTCATGTAACGTTTCTTTAAACCTATCCCAAGCCGGTGAAAAACTTTCATTAAATTTTTGTGAAAACTTTGAAATCTCGTTTTTCAAGTGCGTAGTCTTAGAGGGCGGAAAAAATTGGTTCACAAACTTAGACACGAGATCCTTCCACGTCAATATAGAATTGGGTGGCTCTTTCTCTAACTAAATTTTAGCGGGCCCCGCTATGGAATACGGAAAAAGCATCATCTTAATCGAGTCATTCAAGACATCCTTAAACTTACAAGTGGCGGTAAGACGATTGAATTGGCGGATATGGTTGTGTGGATTGTCCTTCTCATCACCACGGAATTTGTTGTTTTGGATCATCGACAACAAACCCGTTTTTCCCTCAAAATTCTCCGCAAGGATAGCGGGAATCACAATAGCCTCTCCATAACCCTCGGTGGGTGCTTGAAGTAACTCCATCATAGTTCGATTCGCGATAGTTGGTGCTTCTCTTACAATGGGTTCGTCAATAGGAGACTCCTCACTAGAATTGTTGGGAGTGAGAGTTTTGTTCTTTCGTTTACGTGCACGTCTTGCTTGATTACGAGTTAGCATAAACGTCACGTACAACGAGGGGACGAGCAAAGAAGATTCTTTTTGGTGTTTTATATTTTTTCAATTTTTTTGTGGTTTTTGATTGTATTAACCTTTTTGGAACTTGGTGAATGTATTAAGTAGACACAAATCTACAAATCTCCTCCTTAATCAAATCTCTCGATTAAAGAACCCTCAAGGAATGAAAAAGATCACGTGAAGTGAACGCCTTCGATGACTTTTAGAACGTTGGTGGAACACCAAAACGTTCAAGAGAGTTTAATCAATGAAAACCAAGAAAATATATATGATACTTGGTAATACTTTGGGCGGCAAAACCCTCGATTAGCTCTCAAAATCAAATACTCACAAGCAAGCGGGGAAACGAGGCAGCGCGAAGCACTTAAGAGCCTTTTTCCTTAGGATATATTTTATAATATCCGCCTTATACCCACCTTATAGTTTGTATTATCAAGATTAAGCTTCACGAAAGTATTTATCTATTTTTGCCATTTTCTTTGGTTTGAGATTCGAATACAATGATCGGGTAATGACCTCTCAAGTCAAGGTTGTGATTTCTCACGTATTTGGAGTACTTGTGAATTTATTGTTCTACGTATACACTATAGTAATAGTATTCACACAAAAACCAAAAACCGATAATACGTATTAGTAGAGTGCTACTAATACAAATACTAATATGGTTAGTATATAAAAACAACAATTCCAATCAAAACACAACACGCCTCCCGGCAACGGCGCCAAAATGATGTAGTGATTTTACTACTCTTTAGGAAAAGAGAGCAAAAGTGGCAAGTATTAAGTGTCGGTTTAGGAAAACCAAGCACTAATGACCAAATAAGTTCAAGTTCGTTTCCCAAGGAGGCTTAGTGTGTGTGTAATGAATTGATTATCTTTGTGATTATATTGTTGAGAAAGAAAAATAGAAATGAGAATAGAAGAGAATGACGGTTACGAAGACGGATTAAACTAAGTCGAAAAAGGTATACACGTAAAATCGTAAAAAGTGCCAAAATTAAAATTTTACCCTAAAAATTCCTAAAAATTACCAAAAATCCACAATAATATTCTAAGAGTTTACAAAAATTCAAAACATGCAAAAACCTTTTAGTTAATTAGATAATGACTTTTTAATGCTAATTAAAGCCCTAAAAATCAAAATTAATTATTAAAAAGCCCTAAACAAGATTTTGTAGTTTGTAAACCTAAAAAATACTCTAATTAAGCTAAAAACTATTTTTCAAAATTTTAAAACCAATAAAAACTATTTTTAAACAATTAAAAACTACTAAAATCAATTAAAACTTAAATTAATTCTAGAAAATAACTAAAAGATCCTAAAAATATTTGGAAAGTTGCAAAAATCCTAATCAAGTGTTTAGAACCTAGGAAAAATATAAAAACTTAGAAAATAAGACTTTTAATTTTTAATAATAAAATAATAATAAAATAATATTAAAAATCCAAAAATCATAAAAAATTCAAAAAACTTGCAAACTAGCTTAATTTAACCTAAATAACTCAGAAATGAAAGTGAAATTACCTAAATACCCTTAATGGGCCTAGAAAATGGGCTAAACCCAAAACAGTAGCTTATTGGGCCAAATTTGGGCCCAATAACAAAAAGTGTTCCAAATAAGCCCAAAAAGCACAGGTTGACTCAAAATTTGATTTTAAACAACTTTTTCCAAAGGCCCAAAAGCTAAAAATGTGAAATAAGCTAGCTTATAACAAACAACTTATTCTTAATGGGCTTTTTGGCCCATTAAGCCATAAGCCAATGCCATAAGCTAAAATTTGACACACAAGCTTCTTTTGACCTAATAAAGACTTCTGCAAAAAGAAATTTGAAATAAGCCCAAGGAATAAGCCTGAAAATTTAATAAGCAATCTACAGAAAACGACAAAATAGTCGTTTTTGAGTTCTAGGCCACCCCAAGTGCTGATTCAAGTTCTAAAAGCTTTTAAATGACTTAATTAAGCAAATTCAACAAAGACTTTTCAAATAAGCTGACTCAATAAGCTGGAAAAGCAAATAAGCACTTATGTTAAAAGTCAAAGAAGTTGGTTTTCTAGTAAAAAGTCAAAGTCAAAGTCTAATAAGCTCCAGTCTACTTAAATGGGTCAAATAAGGAAGACCTATCACAAAAAATAAGTTGTTGCAAGTCTGGATAAGCTAGAATAGCTTATTGATAAGCTGATGACAAATTAACACTAGCAGGGGCTAGTTTTGAGTGTTGAGCAGTGGAAACTTTTTCCACTGCTTGACTTGTTTGACTTTTTGTCTTTAGTGACTTTTTTGGAGATTCAGATTACACAAAGGCACCCAAATGATCTTTGGATCAAAAGGAGTCAAGAACAATCAAAATAACACAATCACTAACACCCAATTGATACAGTTTAATCAATCAATCACCAGACATGATACAGACATGAACAATAAGCAGTTAAGCACTTATGAGCAGTTTTAGCACAAATCAGCCAGCCAAATTCAACCAAATTCATACACAAGCTATTATAAACTCCAATAAGCAAGTCTAAACAGGTTTCATGCAATGATTCAAAGAATTAAACAAGATTCAAGCCAATGAAGTTACTGATGAACACTAACACATGCAGTTTTCTGCTTTGCTGATGTATTTGACACTTAAGCCAGATTCAACACCTCAAATCTTTCAAACAGGTTATATTAACTTTGTTTATACCACTTTCAGCCCTAAGCATGCATACACACTAAGTGTTCCCAAAATCCTAGGTTAAAACAGGCAATATCAAAGTCTATATAGCAGATTGTTTGATTCAAGGCTTCAAACCCAAAAACTTGCAGCAAAACACTCTCAACAAGGTATTTATCAGATACAAAGCATAAACACAAACTTCCCTTAAAACAATAACACAAAATCAACTCAAACAGGTAGACCCAAACACCACTTTATCTTTTCCAAATCAATTTTTTCAAAGTAAAAGTGAGATTCAAGACCACCCAAGCATCAATTAACACTAAAACAGGTAAGATTAACAGATTCAAGCAAGAACAAGCCACAAAATCCACAAGATCACAAGTCACATACAAATATCACCAAAAATCATGAATTTAAGCAGATTTTAGGATTGAGTATGCAAACCTCATGGATGTACATCCACACCCACGAATTTTGAGCTTATGTGCTGGCAATAACAAGCACAAGCTTCCACAACAAAGCCTGTTAAGATTGAACAAGGTTAAAGAACAAGTGTATAAAAACAGAAACTTGAAAAATCTTGATTGATGCAACCTTGTTACCCCACACTTGATTATCCCCAAGTTATAAGCCTCACAACACCTTAACTAACTCAGTTAGGATGCTATGATCAGCCCTATAACCCAAGAATCCAAGATTGGAACAAGTACTTAGCAAAATATCAAGAATGAGGAAAATTGCAAACTTTTACAACCTCCAAGTGAAAACAGGTTTTTAACTTCTAAACTAACAATCATATAACAATAGAAAGCAGTAACAAAGATTGACCAATGACTTCTCTTCAATGTTTCAAACACAATTTCATTAAACTTGAAATGGGATTTACAGAAACTTGAACAAGGAAAAATCAAAAGCAGCAATGAAATAAGGCCCTATAGATTTATATATAGCCTTACAATCTATCTAGAAAGCTGATGAATAAGTAAAACCCTAGTGTTGAACTTCCAAAATTGCCCTTGTGAAGTTTGAATGTCTTGGAGAATCATGTGACGGATTCTTGTTGTGTAGTGATAGCTGGCATCAAAAAGGTGATCCAAAGGCTTGTATCAAGCTTAGAATGTTAGCTGAATTCTCCAACATTGGATTGCTGCCATCTTTTTGGCAGTATGCATGAGTGTGGAGCACGAGTCACAAGGAGACAAATGGGGTGATGAGGTGTCCATGTTTAAGGTTGGGATGTGATTAGCAGACCCTTAATCATATTTCTGGAAAGTTTTGGGGTTTAATTTTTGCTAAATAAAAAATCCCTAATTGTGTTCTTGAGTCTGATGAACATGTTTTTGATCTTATTTAAGGTTGGATTAAGTTTAAAAGTGTGTTAAGGCGCCAAGTTAAAATAATCTTAAACCGGATTAAGTGGAGTGTGAGGTAGCTAAGGGGTGGGCTGTGATTGGCTGTTTTGGTGAGTGGGGTGAGGTGGCACAAGCTGGTTGGTCTAGGTAAGAATGGCTGTCTGCCCCTTTTGGTCCCTTAACTCCTTTCTTCCTTTCATTTTGTAAATAACTAGCCAAAACTTCTTTTCCTTTGTTAATGAAGTTTTCAATTTCACACTTTTGCCCCAAAAAGTTTTGTAAAGTAAACTCAAGGGTATTTCTTGCCATATTTGAATTCTTCAAGGGCTGATTTGGCATTTTGATGATGGATAATGGTCTTGAATTGTATAATGAGCATTTTGGAGGACTGAAATTGCCAAGTCATGTTTGATGAGGGACCATTTTTGCCAAATGTTGAAAGTTGAGGATCCTTTTTGTAATTTTGGGTTTTTCAAAGGACTAATCTTGTAATTTCTTGTACTTTGAAGGACTTCATGATGTTTTTGACTTTGTGGATGATAATGGTTGACAATTTAGCTTTGTTGAGGGGCTAAACTTGCCAATTCTTCAAAGTGGAGGGCCCTTTTTGTAATTTTGACAAACTTTAGGGACCAAACTTGTAATTATGAGGATACAAGGGTATAAAGTGTCAGTTCTTCCATATTGGAGGACCCTTCTTCATAATTCTTCAAATCTTCAAGGGTTGATCTTGGGAAAGTCTTCATTAGGGCTTGGTTCATTGTGCGGTTTCGTTTCCCGTGTTTGTTTTTGAATGATTCCTGTGATCTTTTGTCATTTTCTCAATATCCGTACCTAAAATACACAAGCAACAAACACAAGCATATATATGGGTGTTTTGATGATATTTAATGCATTTTAAGCCCTATTTGGAAGATGAGACTATGTATAAAAGCAGTCTCATCAAGTACCTAGACATAACAATATGCAAACTAGTAGATACATTTCAAGAGTAAATCTAAAATGCATTAATACTACTAATCTAAATGAGATGCAATATTATCAACTTAAAAGGCTTATTTTCAACAAAAAATAGATTTGACCAAAGAAAAACTTTAGTACAACTTAACCTTCTAATTTGAGGAGACAATGGATCGATCCAAGTTTTAAAGTACAATATATACTTCAAAGATCTTGTGTCACCGCTCTGATAAGGGGGTTGAATAGTTTCTCATCGGTTTATCTCCTAATTAAAATTCCTTTCAATTAAGTGAGTGCAAAAACTATCTTTTACTTGAAAGCTAGTTGCATAATGATTAGGTTCAATTCTAATCCATTAACAATATGTAGTAAGTATAATGACAATGAATGTAAGTAATGAGTAAGGAAAGAAACAACCTAGTAGGAAGACACCAAGATTTATAGTGGTTCGAAAACGAGGCTCTATCCTCGTTCCTACTCCACTCCTCGAGTACACCTTACTTGAGATTTCCACTATATCCACAAGCTCCCTTCTTGGCGAAGAAGACCTTACAACGTCGCTTACATTATTTTCCGACACTAAGCTAAATGTCGAGACCTAATCTTAGCTAGGTACAAGCTACACAACGTCGCCCACTTCACCATTTTATGACACAAGGCTAGATGTCGAGTTCTAATCCTAAGCTAGAACCAATCTTCACAACGTTGCCTACTTCACCATTTTCTGACACAAGGCTAGATGTCGAGTTCTAACCCAAAGCTAGAACCAATATTCGCCGACTCTTCACTTTGAAGCTAAGTGAGAAATTCACACAACACAACTACATATCACTTTATAGTTTAGTGAGAACTCACAAGACACAACCACATCACTTTATAGTTTAGTGAGAACTAACACAACTTATTACAATATCCAAGTACACACATGTAGATTGGATCTACACAACACAAATCCAATCACACACATATGCAAAGGATTTACACAACTCTAATCCAAGTATTCACATATAGCTTGGATGAACACAACTAGTCCAAGTATTCACAAATACATTGGACCTACACAAGACACAAATAAACAAATGATGAACATGACTAGATCTTTAGGAGAAGGTGATCTTCATCAATGCTTCATCTTTAATCACATCACAAGTGTGTGAGTGATCTTATCTTTGGACAAGGTAAAGAAGGAGATCAAGAGGATAATCATAGGTAAACATACTTAAAACATTAAGTGATCATTTACAAATGATTAGGATTAGAAACAAGAATGAAGACTGAAAAAGATGTCCAAAAAGGGTTGATGAAAATGCAGATTTGATCCACTATTTATAGAAGACAAATGCTAATGGATATCTGTAGACGGTTCCTTAACTACACAGTCGGTTCCTTATCGATAGGGAACCTCGTAGGCACTTAAGGAACCCCGGAGAGTAGACTCCGCTCCTTTTTGTCTATTAGTGAATTTAAATATCTGAGGCTGTTTAAACCTTCAAAGGATATTCTTATGCCATTTGGATATGTCATATTCAAATTTACATTTTCATTTTAATAAAAATTTTTCTTAAAAATAAAGTTTATTAAAAATCTTTTGTTACATTTGACAAAAGTGAGTTTTAAGGCTAATCACCTTTATGATCACTAAGCATGATTAAGATATGTTAGTGTAATGATTATTACGTTGATGATAGTGTTTGTTAGATAATTCGTTTTATGATTGTGTTTGACAATAAATGTCTTTGTAATTGTCGTGATCAAAACTAAGAAAGATTAATTAATACTAACAGTGTTTTTAGGCATTTCTTTGCATTAACAAAATGATTTAGCAAGTTATTAATTCTTTGAGAATGGTTAGTGTCATAAACCTCGGCTCATTAAGTTCTCGGTGGTTGATACACGATCGAAAAGAAAAGCCACCATAACAAATTTTCAATTCGAATAAAATTCTTAATCAGTTACTTTTAAATAAAGTCAACAAAATGAACAACGTTAGCGATCAGAGAGCGAAGTCAATGCATGGTTTACACGAGCGAATTTTGAGACAACAGAGTCCGACATACATCATGACGAATATACGATATCACCATTCTTATACAGTCATAAATCATTATTCTCGTCCGAAGACATTTCGAAAGTATACCAAAATCTACTCAAAGAAAGTTGGTCGAGGAGAAAGTATAAAAACACTAGAACTTCCACGTACGATGTCAATAGTCAGTAATTAGACGAGCGGTAAATAGAATTGTATCATGAGAGAAAATGAAGTAACAAGTAGAGCAAAGCTCATGACTAAAGAAAAGTAGGTTGTACTCGCAGGCGCGTAATTTGTTCAAGAAAAGATAAAGAAACACATGCATTTGTCTTGAACTTGTACTACTAGCATAACGCATAAAAGTTTTCATAATTTTAATTTAACAAGATTTTAAGGGGACTACTATTCAGCCTCGCATTGCTCCTTCTAAATTACACATAGGTGATCAGGTCATGCATAATTTAGGAGCAGTAATGCGATGCTTAGTTTCGTCAAGCTAGTGTTACATTTCTTATATTTAAATATATAAAAACAACATGCAATTTGTAAAACAGAATTTAATATGATTTATGAAATTTTTCGCAAGTAAGTAATTCGCTTGATATTTAAATCAACAACTTTAATGTTACAAGAATTCTTTTATAAGACCAAGGTAAAATAATTTGTGAAAATACATCGTAAAACAATGTAAATTAACTTTATAAGGTATTTTTCAAGTATTTTATAAAGCCCAGCAGTACAAATTGGTAAAATTATTCGTAAAAAAAATAACAGTTTTATATATATGGTGACATGATGATATCTTATAAAATAGCGAGTGGGTTACACGAGAGTAGTAAAGAGTAATTAACTAGAAAATCGATAAAATGCTTTCATGATGATAGTGTTTCAAAAGGTTTAGCCGGAATGTCATGAGACACGTGTTAAAAAAATCATGAAGAAAGATGTGAAAATAAGAACTTCAAGTCTCGATCCAAATCGTTGGTATTATAAATGATAACTAAGTGACGTATAGAATAAAGGATAAAGATATCCATATGCGTGCACATCGAAAATTATTTGATATAAGTATGCTTTTAAGAAAGTAGAATATCAGTTTCAACACTAGTTCCTTCGCGGTAGACGTAAAATGACATTACAGACAACTTTCGTGTTTCGACCGACATTTGTATCACGCTATAAAATGACAATTTTACCCCTGCAGTTCTACATCAGCACCAAGTTTTCATATATATAGATAGTTAATTCTTAAATTTTACAAAATTCATATGAGCTTAACTTGCTCGTTTATTAAGAGTAACGGGTCGAATTTTATGTCCAAACGATCGTCAGGACACGTAGAAACATATTTTTAAGTCTAAAGTTTATAAAAATATTTTATCAACATCGTTAAATTACCTATAAATTTTATGCGTAAAGTAAATTTTTCGACACACCTCAAAATTTAATCAAACTTCATAACGACCCAGAATATATGTACATGCATGACTTGTGGATTCCATAAAGACGAAAGAGAATAGATTGTATAATTAAGCATATAAAGGAAAACATAGTATAAAAATGGTTCAAAAATACCAACGATAATCTAAGAATTCAAAAACAACGCATGACAACATGGCTTAAATTTCAAGATGCAAGGTAGGAAGGTCTTTTGGCGACGTGATTTTCCAAAAACACAAAACATACCGAGAAAGAAATGGAGCATTAACGAGTTTCACTTACGGAGCGAAGATGTTTAATGAAAGGGGAGGATACAAGTTTATAGGATTAAAATCGTATTCCAAACAAGAACCACATTATATTATAGGATATGAATTACAAGATGAAGGTGGTGTTTCTAAGGTACAAACGAACATTGTAATTCGAAGTCGAAACGTAGAATGATCAATGAAATAATATTTAATCGATATACGAGGGTCGTGTAAAATGATGACGTAGAGGTCAATCAAGGTTATGAAAACCCACGGTATTATTTAACATGGATTCAAGGAATGCTTCGAGATGTGTAATTCACACAATGTCCTTTAGTCTTTTCGGACACATATTGAGTTACATAATGGTCTATAGACTAGAAATCCAATCACGAATGGTCGAAAAACAATTTGATATCTAAATAGATATCTTAAAGAGGTTTAACAATGACAGTAACACACATGGTAGTAAAATTATAATCGAAAGTCTCATTCAACACAACGCTTACTTAATCCCAAACAATGGTATCACGAGGATACACACAACATGTAAAAGTGAGTAGAGAGGAACAGGCGGTTCAAAACAAACGAGTATATGAGGTCAGTCATATCACACATAAACGAAATAGAAACAGTACTCAGAGAGTTGAGTATGAAAAGTCGGCAGCATACGCGTTCCAAATACAAGTATGTAATATCATAACTATATAAAATTATTGCAACAAGATCAATTCCCAAGAACAAGAATTCAAGAAATATAGTAAGGACAGATGTAATCAAAGTAATATCCAATGATAATTCATTAAGCACAAAGGATTTAGAAAGAGATAGTACTTATCGTCATTAGGGTAATGTAATATTTCAAAATGTAATCAAGGAATGAAATACTACAACGATAATTAAAAGTAAATAATAAGGATTAGAGAGTTACCCTCGCAGATATCGAACAACAATGGCAGATTTTGTGTTTGACACTTAGAAACATGAAATATTTGAACTTTTGGTTATAGACTATGTTTTGAAAACGACCCCGTTCCCTATAACTATCGCTCTGATACCAATCTGTGAGACCCCCGTAAACAGGAAAGGAAACACGTAGGTAGCATGGGGGCGCCACGTCATGGTACAAGAATCAATAAAATACAGTTGACATAAAAGTTGACGTAATAAAACATTTACATTACATCATAAAAGATCAGAGTTTTTAAACAAAGGTCCCAGAGTTTTATATGCGGGAAAATCTATTATTTAAACATGGTTTTGTAATATATGGTTACCAGTAATATAAGATAAACTTCTGACACCTTTTACCAAAGCCAAAATTTAAGATAAAACACATAAATCTCCAAGCTGCAAAAATATCATGCGGGCTCCCATCAAAGCAAAACTAAGTATTATTACCTGAGATTAAACTTGTAAAACGTCAACACAAAGTTGAGTGATATTCATAGGTTTAGCAGTAAAGTTGTGGAACACAAGCATTCACTTACAAAACAAGTAATAGGGAAAATGGTTATATACGTCAACCATAGTCCGAAACCATTATTATTGATATTTAGCTCATGACACTAAAGCTTAAAAAAAGGTAAGTTCCCCTAGTGAGTATTCAGCCTAAACACTCAAGTATAAACAAATGTAATACGTCAAGGTAATACGGGACGAGGATTGTCAATCCCGATGGATCCATCCACAACATTCGCGCTTAAAAAGGTAACACTAGAAAATTAACGGTGCATGATATGGTAGGGGAACTTAGTGGCTATGGAAACTAAAAGAAATAATAATAATGGTAATATGTTCTAAAAAGCATACAAGTTCTGAAAAGCATACAAGATCTGGATAGCATACAAGTTCTGGATAGCATACATTTTTAAATGAATGTGTTCCACCATGTAAAATCTCACCCCGCGTTTATAAACAATGTATAAGTAGTAAAAAGGGGCTATGAAGTCACCTGATATAGCTATTACACGCTGATCAAGGAACAAACGTCCAATAGTCGATATACGACTTCAATAGAAATCAATTGCTCATTGATCGATAACGAGATGTCTAACGGTCGACGTATAATCTAACGAGACCTAGTATAGTGGGAGGCGTCTTAGGCTCGCCACAAGAAGTAAATCATACATATATGTAAATAGTTCACTTTAGTAAGTTTGGACATTGTATAAGTTTGTAAAACTTTTCATAAGAATTTTGGTGACAATCAACCATGTATTGTCCCATAAGAACCATTAAGTCAATTAAAGCCCATTAGTGACCCATTACACATTTATATAATCTAGGTCCATTTCAAACTCACTATTGATCTCCAAATACATTATTAATCTTAGTTCCAATATTGGCCCAATAGCCATTATAATCATAAGTTTGGCTTTTGTTGCCCAAGTCCACCTTATATAGTTTTCAGGTTCTAAAACGCCTCTAAAAGATGTGCACTTAATATTTTACATTGGTCGAGTCTCGGGTTTTACAACCACCCGTATATGAACGTTCTCGAATTCCCGCTAAGTAGATCCTACCACCTCGGGTTTTATAAAAATGGCCAAGTTACATATTTTATTGTTACGGTTTAATTTCGTCGATTTTAAAACATGTCCTGGTATTTAAGTCATTATTTCAAAACCGTAATGAGTCCCAACTCGGTTTTTATACTCCTGTTACCGTAATTATGTCTAATATACAAATTATGAACTCCACTACTTATAGTTTTATGCTAAAAATGAATAAAATATCAACCCGGGTCAAGGCTGTTTTTGGACAACAAGGTTCGGTTTCACGGTTTTGGCCGCCATTTCCAAACCGTATGTCCGTAGAAAAGTATCCAACTTGTGTAGGTTCTTCATATATTTATCTAAGTATTATAGTTGTATATATTTACTTGGTTATGTGTTCTAATATTAGTTTATAGTCAGTTTATACAGCATGTTCAGATTCGTCACTTTTTATCGTTTCGGCCATATCTAATTCATCGAGTATCGTCAAGAGACGGGACACCCAACAAAACCACCACTAAACAATAAACTACAACCCAATTTATTCACCTAAAGTTTATAACCTACTGATCAAACTAAAGTCTCATGTTTTTCCACTGAGCTAAAGGTTTCAATCATAGCAAGGTATCATAAGACTTGTTCTAGCTTGCTTTTGTGTGTTCAAATTTATATACAATGTCCAACCACCATAAATAAACTATTACCTAATCAATTAAAAAGATGACATAAAATATATACATATTTAAAAAAAAAATATCAAGTATAAAATGAAAACAATAGTCTTACCATGGAAAGGATGAAATTACAACAATAAATTCACCAAATGTAACTCTTGCTCCAATCAAAAATCAAGCCAATATGTTAAATTGGAGCTCAATAACACATGAATGATAGTTCTTAAATCAGCTCCATGACTACAAATGGTTGATGGTGCAACTTGATTTATGATGAACCAAACTAGGATAACAATTAGTTATCTTTTATCCTTCATTTATATTGGAAAACAAAATAGTTTGAAGATCCGTTATTTTTCTTTTTATTTTTATGTAACTGACGTTTATGGCTGCAGAAGTAGGCGACAAAGACGAGGAAGAAAATGCTACGTGTTGCTAGATAATAAGAATGAGAAGATGTATTGCTTTAATCAATAATGGGAAAGTATACATACGTCTCAATGACATTTTAGAGTGAGTGTAGAATAGACACATAGTCCTTAGTATTATCCGTCCCACATTGTGAGTAATGAGGTAAGATTTTTATAAATTTTTTATAGCAATTATTTAACACGTGTATTATTGAAGTCTGATATTTGTAACGTTATGTGATTTAAAAGATACGTGTTAGACACGAAAAATAAACGCTCAATATAAAATAAAAACTTAGACATTCGGAGAACATTGATATTTTGATAAATAAGTGAGGATTATAATTTAATAAACACTAACGCGACATATACATGAATGACGCCTAAAGGCTTAATGTAAATTATGAAAAATGCTCGTAAAAATAGAAATTAAAACGATGACAATAGAAAATATTTTTATGTCATAATGAAGATGTTTACACTTGATTATGGACATAGACTTGCCAATAAATAACAATTGACATTTATTCGATACGTTAAGTCCTTAATGTTGTCGGTTAGTTAAGAATTCAATATGATTTGTAGAAATGAACATGGTAACTAAAAGTCGTGTAATAATGTTGGTCTGAATGTTAGAAATAAGATTAGAGTTCGGTCTAAGTGTTGATATTAAATTTTGGGTTATTACATTGAATAAATATGGAAAAATGAAAATAAAATAAAACTTTTATATCTGAATATATTATTATCAATGATCAGAGAAATAATTAAAATATAATTTATTTAATATTATCGAGTTCTCAGAATTTACGTATGAAAAGTAAAGAGGAACAAGTAAAACATTGTAAAATCGAGAAGTATGAATAAAATAATAATTTAATTATCGGGAAAAATGCGAGTTCTCATATTCAACATCGTTACTCGAATTTAACACACGAAGTTTGGAAAATTACGGTTTAATCGGTGGTTTGTAAAATCCCGCAAATTTATTTCTCGGATTCTCCACGATTAGTAAAATTCTGTGTCTTTAACAACAAGCACCTTTACTTTTTCTCATTGTTCGATCAACTTTTAAAAATCTTTCACTTATCGAAAGGGAGTATACATCTCTTACGGATAAGTCCGTCCTCTCGGGTACGGATAATCGTCCACCAATGTTAGTAAAAGCAATGTACGAGGATTGGGCATCTAGAATGGAACTTTATATGTTGAATAAAGAAAACGGATATCTCATTTGGGCATCCGTTCTAAATGGACCATTATTTTATGGTACTGTGACGGAAGGTGCAGTTATTCGTCCTCACACAACGGGTGAATTGACTGGAGATGCTAAGATTCAAGATAAGTGTGATAAACAAGCTACAAACATCCAAGCCCTTCCTCCAGATGTCTACAAACTCGTGAGTAAACATAAAGTTGCCAGAGAGTTATGGGATAGAATTCGTATTTTAAAGCAAGGCACCTCGTTAACTAAACAAGAACGAGAGTGTAAGCTATATGATAAGTTTGATAAGTTTGTCTATGTCCCTGGGGAGACTCTCAATGATTACTATTTGAGATCCACTATATTGATGAATGAGCTCAACATTTATGGCCTGGAAATTCCGACATTTTAGTTAAACACCAAGTATTTGGACACTCTTCCTTCCGAATGGAGCAAGTACGTGACGGCTGCTAAATTGGCTAAGGATTTGCATCAAACCAACGTGGATCAACATCAAGCTTTTCTTCAACAACACGAATGCCACGTGATCGAGGCTCAGTTGTCAACACCTCAAGTCCATGATCCACTTGCCATGATTGCTTCTCATCAAATGACTTCTCCACACAACTTGGCATATTCTTATCAACTACCGTCATATATGCAGCAACCACCACACACATATCAGCAACCATAACAATCATTTTATCAACCACCAATGATGCCACAACAAGCATTTCAACAACAACGTGTTCTTCAACAGTCTTATCTACAGCAACCATCACATCAAGCATCACCATCACAAGCTATCACTTCTCCAATGGGCTATACTCCTCAACAAGGATATTTTCCAATTGAAGCACCACAAGGATAAGCCTTTCATTCCAATGAACTTCCACCAATTCAAGCACCGATCTTTACTCAAAATGATACGCCAACTGATGTTTTGAACCATCTCACTGCCTACTTGTCAAAACTTGATGCAACTAGAGGTTTTCCAGCAACAAACAACATGTAACACCCCCAAATTTACACAACTCAGTACAGCGGAAGACTCGTTGGTGTTACGGGATAGCACATTACTCACATCATAGACAACGCATAAAAATCGCGTCGTTTAATAATAAATCATTTCCATTCATAAACAGCAAAGTTACATCGGTCCCAAGTCATATTATTTCATACAAAGTTTTACAATGTATTTGAATGGAAAATATAGTTTAGGTGCGGGCCATGAATTCTTGTTGTCTTCCCGAGAATTACCTTCAAGTACCTGAGATAAAACATGTTAAAAGAAAAGTTCAGCGATAACGCCGAGTGAATTCATAGAGTTTAATAAATTCCATCAATATAACTTTGGTATAAAATTATTACCAAAATCATTTCGTACAAATCATTGTAAAAGGCCATAGAATAGCCAAAATCATTTTATAAAAATCTTTATCAAAATCATAATATAGGCATTTGCCTTAAAAATCATTATACGAGCCAATGTCGTTAAAAACACCATACAATACGTTTTGCAACGTTGTATGGATTAAATAAAAATCATTATATGAATATGGTTATATAAAACCAAAACACGAACATAATATCAATAGTATGACCCTGTATTGCTAGTCAGGCAATACATCGTAATTTGGAGCGTCTAGTAGTGTTTCGTTAGTTTTGGATTATTATAAGCCGCATGACATTGTTACCTTACTAAACCAACAACGGGTAGCTAACCCGATACCAATTTTGCCCATCTAAAGTATCGTGTCATCACAAAGGTCACGCTATGGAAATCTTCTCATACATAAATTCGCTTACCAATCAATGTGGCACGACGGGGATCAACCGTCAAGGCGCGAACTGGGGTGATCGTCCCCAAATAGTACTATTAAATGCATAAGCGTCTACCAACTCCCGGTAGTTCACAATTCATGCTAATGGGACTTTTAGTGACATAACCTAACTCTAATAATCCATTTTATTTCATCTATCAGGTGCATTCATCATTTATCGGGTCATACAATCGGGTCATTCAATCATTCGGGTCCAAAATCAATAAACAAACAATCGGGACAAATGGTGTCCTATTTTATAAAACTAACATGTTATCTCCCTCGCGGGTTTATAAAACATTTATAAAAACATTTAAAAGAGTGTGAGGCTATGAACTCACGTTGATGTGGGAAGGCGGGTTATCGGCAATTCGGACGTACGGTACGTGCTTCAATCACGGAAACCTAGACAAATAATACTCGGTCTTAGACGTTTGTCAAATGACTTTATAAAAATAACAATTATGTATACATATGATGATTATATATATGATGATCAAGTGGGTTTACATATTCTCATTTACTCATTTTTGTGTTATGTGTCGATAACTTTTATACTAGTTTTCTCGTTTTACCTATTTACGCGTTTTAAGTCCAATAACCTTATTATAAGTTCTTTAACTCTTATTGATCCATTTTATACTTATATGATCAGTGTTTACACCTTACAAGTTGGGTCCAAATGGGTTAAGCCCAATAAGGTCTTTTTATGAGTGTTTAACTTATTTAGTCCAATTATTAGCCCAATGTGTTTACTTAGCTCGTTAATGTCCGTTTGTCCTATAGTTCGGGTTTTTATCGGTTTTTACTTGTTATAAATGTCTATATATCAGTATATAAGTTTTATAAAGTTTTCATTAGACGGGTCCAACCATCTAAGTTTTATTTAACAAAAACGTTAATTTTACGGCAATAGCCGAAAAAGTCGTAAAAACAATGTTTATAGTTTTATAACTTATAAAACTTAACAAGTTACCATTTTTATAAAATGTCCACTTATTTAAACTTTAACATATTTATATAAATAAAATTCATGAGTTAGTGGGTTTTAACTTTACATTTTATACAATATAATTTTGAGTGCTTATATAATAGTATTATACTTTATTTTTCAAAAATCTGATTTTTATCTTTACTTTCACCAAAACTGCCATATCTTGAGTTCTATATGGAGATAGAAGCTCAAATGTTTATCACATAAACTACATGATATGTGCTACATTTAACTCTTTTATAGCTACTGTTGAATCATCTTTTAAATATTTTCTAAAAATCGTCCAAAACAGTAACCTCAGATTTATACCCTAAACTTGTTTTAATCATATCTCACTCATTACAATGATTCCATTGCATGGCCAACTCTCACATGTGTACAAGACCCATAGCTTACTGTAAATGGATTCTACTTCATCACTTTATCAGTTTATAACAGGTTTTTTTACTGTTTTATACAGCCATGTAAATTAAGCAAGATTTTAGCCTTGTTCTTTATAGTTTTTCACCTTTTTAGTCATGTTTATCAACAACAAATCCCCACATAACATTTTTATCATCATATAATCATCATATACATATACAATAGGAAATAAAATACATGTTTACATAATCAAAATAACAAGAAGTTGAGGAGGACAATCTTTATACCACCATGATGATGTAGGTTGTGATCAAAACATGGATTTTGATGGAGAAATTTGTGCTTAGCCAACACTATCTTCAAGACCATCAATCTCTATGATCATTTTGTGGAAAATCAGCCCCAAGACACCATGAATACTCCTCCTTGGATGTTATAACTTGCACCAATCTTCATCTTTTTGAATGGAGATTAACATATGTTAATTATAACATATGTTTTGTGGTTAAATTTTGTATGAAATGGGTGTTTGAAGGTGAATATGGGACGTCCAAGATGAGAGAGATGAGAGAAAATGGTGAAGTTTGCATGTAAAGGAAAGATGGAATGAAGTTGCTAGTGGTTTTGTGAAGGTTGTTGGCTAGTTTTGTGTAGTGGAAGCTTAAATTTTAAGCTTAGTAGACAAGTGTCTAACTAGCAACCCAAATGTGGTGTGTTGTACCTATTGTGCCGTCCCATGTAAGCTAGTGGGGTGGGACAATGTGTTTTGTCCCATCTCACTAGTTTACGGGTATTTCTCGATTCTAGTTTCCTCGATTTGCGTGCCCTCGGGTCGTTTTACGAAAAACGTTTTTATAAATTATGAATCAACGTCACAAAACGAATCAAATAAAAATTGTTTCATCAAAAACGGAGTTCGAAAACGTAAATACGTAATCCTAAGGTTTCCGGTTTAGTCGTAAAGGACGTTAAAATAAAATCGTAAGTCCTAGTCTCTTCTCGTAAATTTGTGAGTTTATGAACCAACACAAATTTAAAACTCCAAAATAATATTCGCGGATAAATTTATTTTTCTGAAATGTCGGACTGTCACCAAGGACGGTGTATGTAAACGTAAGCACGTAACGTTGAATCCTCCGGTTTAGACGTAGTCGATGCTACTCCAAGACGTAAATCCAAATTTCTTCCCAAAAAATTTGTGAGTTCATATTGTAACATTAAAATAATATTTTCAAGTAATATTTGAGAATAAAATATCAATCGTAAATTGACGGATTGTCACAGCATTTACCCCTAAACAGGATCTTTGTCCTCAAAGATCATCTTACCTTTCTACTCGCTTCTTATAGAGTTAAAGCCATGTGGGTATTTCCTCCACACTCGGTCTTTTCTCACAAGTGCAATTTATTACAATACGCGAGTTTCATTAAACATAACTACGGGAATAAGATCAGGCTAAATGTTGACTTACTTTCTCTATCCATGATGTTCACGGGTTTCTGATGAATGCAACTTTTCGCCGATCTAAGCTCTACTAAGAAGAATTCAGATTTTCACTTGATAGATATTCCATCAAGTTCGATTTACGAAACAAAATTCACGCAGTCCTTGAAGTCCTAGGGTAGATCCAGCTTATATGCCTTTCAATCCCAACTTTTACATCATCTCAATGGTCCCATACAACAGGGACTTATATCCCATGATTTGTCAGATCATGAATTCATTTTTCCAAGGTTAAAAATTGTGGCATAACTTCGCTACCCATTTGGCACTTCAAGATCTACTTTTCATATTCACATATCCTCTTGCCCACTACCGGCAGTCAATAATCAGATCAAAATTTCAGCAATCATTTTAGATCTCGCGGGTCGGGTATTTTGCAAGGATAGGTTCGCCATCATAGGAAACCTTAAACCTAAAAGACATGTCAAACTCACAATGGGTGTTTGTCGGGTGTCTTTATCTCAATTCCTGCTTACAGATGCTCTAAGATTTAGATCCTAACAAGCTTCGATCTTAATCCTAACACGATGATTATCAATGATAATCTTTCCAAAGGAAAACGATTATACGGTCTATTACTAAAGGTCATTCATTCAAACATAAAACAACACTTATATTACTTTGTATCGTTACTTTACCTCGTCCCTTCGATTTGGGGTGGTATATAGTATTCTCATCAAGGTTCGTTCTCAATGATTTCTGAGCAAATCGCTGGAAATTCGATGCGAAGCGAGGATCTTGATAAAGATGTTCGATACAGGCACACTATGTTTACATAACTCTTTTGCATTTATCATTAACGGGAATGATACTAGCAGATTTGGTCAGTCTGTCGACGATGACTCAAATCGATTCAAATTCAGATGATGACCTTTGCAATAGCTAGACGTTTACTAATGTATGAGGCGATGTCTGCCTTCATAATTGCCATTAGTACAACTTCTTCAGACAAAGATACTTTTAGTCATAAATGACATAAATAGAATACTTATACTTACAAATTCCAACGTAACTATATCTCACAATCTCCATATTTAGGCAACCACAAGTTGTCTTTAAAACATCTAACGCCATCGGCTTCTCAATTCTAATGGTTCAGATTAGAAGCGATTTCCTTTTATTATCTATATTATCCTTTTTATAAGCATCAGCTATATTTTAAATGGTTCGGTAATTTATATTGCACCTTCATTATTAAGGAATATGTCCTAACTTGTTCTTTATCTTTTCTACATAATGCGTCGGTGTCTATATTCACTTCTCATGATGATATAATTATCATGTCCACAATTCACTCAGATATTCTTTCTATATTATGCGTCAGTAATTACGTTAACTTTCCTTGATGAAATAAATATCATGTCTACAATTCACTCAGAATTTCTTCACATTTTCTAAGTTTTAGTTTCGTTTCAACTATTACTTTTATCTGTTTTACTCAATCCGACGTTTAAAGCGTCGATAATTATTACAATTAATTAAATAATAAATTTTCAATTTTTATGAAATGTAAACATAAATATTTTAAATTTCTTAGTTCGACCAACTATATAAAATGTTCAAAATAAATTTTAATTTAATTAACAAGATTTTTGTTGATTTATCGAAAATAATTAATATAATTAATAAGATCCAAAAATGTTCGAGAAATCTTTGTTTATATTTTGGTCAAAATTTTCTTAGTTGAAAAGCAAAATTTGTTGTTTTAAGTTTTCAGGTTATGGTATAAATGGTTTTACTCAGTCCTTCTTAAGTTATCTGGAGGTATACACAAACATTTACCCCTAAACAGAAGTTTAGTTAAATGGTTTGTGTATAAGGGAATAATCCCTTAAAATCCTTTGTTAAAACATTTGTCAAATCATATTTCCATTTCTTTTTGGTAAAATCCAAAGTCTTAAAAGGGCTCTTAATTTTTGAAGAGTCAATTTATATTCCATTATCCTTTTAATCACATAGTCAAATCATGTAAAGTTTCAAGTCTTTAATCTCATGTTAATTATTTAAGGTACATGTTTATTGTTCGGCCAATTTAGGGCAATCTATAAATAATTATTAACTCATTGTTATTCTTATAAACAAACAAATAGTCCTTAATGATCACGAGCATGAATTTATCAAATTACAGCCCACACACGTGATTCACCAAATTTATGAATGCTACATGTGTATTAGTCAATCCAAACGACATCACGTGAAACTCATAATGTTCATTACAAGTACCGGATGTAGTGATTGGAATACATAATCTTTTTCGCGGATGCGACGTTGATGATAACCATGCCGTGAATCAAATCTTTAAAACATACGCTAGAACCTTGTAAATGATCGAACAAATCTTCCATTTCGAGTTATGGATATCGTTTTCGATTGTCAATTTACTCAGTCACAGTAATCTATAAATATAAGGAACGATAACACCATAGCTCTTCATGATGACAGGCTTGGTAGAATAAAATCTTTCTCCGACAACTCTCTCAGTTGTACGGTAATTCCTTAAATTCAGATGGTGCTGATGTACAGTGCACAAGCCACAAGTGCAGCACCGAGAATATAATCAATACCAATTTCAACTTGCCCTAATGGCGAAAGTCTAGGTAATTCATCAACAAATACTTACTAAAGTTTTAGATAGTAGGAACATCTTTTAATAATTTCATATTAGGTTCTTCTAGATTACAATATCTATAACTAGTTCATAACCATTCATGGTATAATCTCAAGTCTAAATGCAGGATACGGGCATCCATCAAGAATTATTTAAATCACTTTTGATAATCAACATCTTATCATTTAGGGGAATTCTATTCGAGTTCCCATCAATTAAGACAATTTCGTCATGTCATAATCAATCAATCCATTCTACTGGCATTACTAACTTTCCAGTTTCGTTGCCGTCGATAAGATGTGAACTTCTCAAAAGACTAATAATAACTCATAATCCTTCACAAATTCAGGGATATTAGGAGACATAACTATTATCTAAAGAGTAAGGTCAACGCATAATCTATGCGAGAGAATTTCAAATCAGATACAGACGAAAACATTTAATGAATATGAATATATCCCATGTTTTCATAATTTGAGTACGCATTCGAAAGCTCCTCGGATCGTTACCCAGGTCATTCAAATGAAATCAAATCAAAAGAAATGATAGGAATGTCGATACATCTAGTCGGGTATCAACACTCGGTAATCATATACTTTTCCTAAGAATCTCACTACGGGAGAACCGGACAAGAAAGAATTGTCAGTTGTCAAATAAGACAATTTCCACAGATGAATAAATTCGACTCAGAAGAATAGATGCTACAGGCACATATGTAGATGTCTCTAACATTATGTCCCTAATTTGTACTTCTTGCAGATCTCATAAAATTTTAGTCTTTCACAATCTTCAAAGAAAATGTAGTGTTTATTAATCAGTTTTATAGTGACTACTAGTCAGCCTTGCATGGTCCATTCCAAATTGTATGTAGGCGCGCAACTATATACGATTTCAAGATCAACGATGCAATACTCAGTTCGTCAAAACTTTATCATCATGTTTATAATAAAAACATTCACATGCTTAATTCTTAAATAAGAATCAAAATATATTTACAAAGATTTTCCTTGTTATGAAAACAATTAAATTTTCCAAGGTGTTTTATAAACAACTTCATTTTGATAACAGTCACTTATAAATCTTACTTTGAATAATCCTTATAGTGATGAAAATTAAATTTCCTCAAATGATATTGTTTCAACTTTATAAAAACAATGTGTGATCTGCAAAAGAGTGATGAAAGCTTGTTCACCAAGAATTAACTACGATATGATAGGAATTGAGCTTTAGCCAAGTAATCATGAGGTTCATGACCTCGATGGCACTCACGAAGAATGATTTACAACGTAACTCAAATCAAGATGAGTACTTGTTCAATGATTGCATCACTAATGCGAGCATTAGGAAGAAGCAAGAAAAGATAGATAACATCGATACATGTAGGATTTAGCAATCAAAGGTAGTCTTTTCATTAATCACAAACAAGTCAAAATTGTACTGTAACACATTACGCGTCACTATGTCATACAATTCTCAGAACTCATCCTACCAACTGATATCTCAGTTAAGTTAGGGATTTTTTTTAAAAGATACCACAATGAATGCTAATCTACATGAGTCATTAGGTGTTCCACATGTCCCAGAAGATCCATCGGTCTCAATTCAGAAGAAGATTTCTTCAATTTATTTCTTGGACACTGGGCATCCTCGTTAGTGGACAATGGCCTAGGAACAACCCTTAACACAAACCTACAATCAATTGAAACCTTATAATTCAATCACATGACTTAATAATTTCCTCTTATCAATCTCATATTCCATACAAGTTAAATTTTACTTTATTCAAGTCTTAACCAATTTTATACTCAATTCGATATCCTACTTCATTCTCCAATACTTTCAATCTTATTCTTATACCTTAATAGGCAATAAAATCTCGATATAAATCAACACTTAATTTCCAATCCTATATCTCTTACAACAACAATTGTTAAAGGAGTCACTAGTCTAAAATGACTCGATCATTCAATTAGACTTCTCAGAAAGGTATTAGTGGCATGATGTTTTTGGGTAATGGTTCCAATAACAACCTCAAGTGCAACATTCACCCTTTCGATTTCAAATTTAAGAATTGGATGACAACAAATCAGATGACATCTTTCTAGGTGGTAACGTTTTGTCAAACTCCACTCTATAAGAAAAGATCGTCATGACATCGATATCAGATTTAATCTCGCCAATTCTTTTTCAATATCACAATCAACTAATATCTACATTTCTACGAATATCAATCATTTGTTGGGATCATAAATATCCACAACTTGGTTTAGATCTAGGATAGCTAGAATTCCTACGAGAATAGCTTCGATTAATTTACTAGGGGAGTTAGGGTTACTTGTGACAATCTACGTCGTATAAATACCTCATATAAAAATCAAAATAATCATCAAACAATCATGTAATAAAATTACATCATATATATATATATATATAATCCAAGTTATATATATATTAAAATAACACTTCTCAGTCTTGGCCTTGTCGGTAACTCGGGAATTCTTCGGCACCGTTATAGTCAAAATATTTTTAGACATTTTCAGAAAAATGTTTTTAGTAAAAAGATTTTGAAATGTTTTATTCAAAACCTTTGGTTTTAAAAATCTTTCGTTCTCTATAACGAGAGCTCTGGTACATAACTGTAACACCCCCAAATTTACACAACTCAGTACAGCGGAAGACTCGTTGGTGTTACGGGATAGCACATTACTTACATCATAGACAACACATAAAAATCACGTCGTTTAATAATAAATCATTTCCATTCATAAACAGCAAAGTTACATCGGTCCCAAGTCATATTATTTCATACAAAGTTTTACAAAGTATTTGAATGGAAAATATAGTTTAGGTGCGGGCCATGAATTCTTGTTGTCTTCCCGAGAATTACCTTCAAGTACCTGAGATAAAACATGTTAAAAGAAAAGGTCAGCGATAACGCCGAGTGAATTCATAGAGTTTAATAAATTCCATCAATATAACTTTGGTATAAAATTATTACCAAAATCATTTCGTATAAATCATTGTAAAAGGCCATAGAATAGCCAAAATCATTTTATACAAATCTTTATCAAAATCATAATATAGGCATTTGCCTTAAAAATCATTATACGAGCCAATGTCGTTAAAAACACCATACAATACGTTTTGCAACGTTGTATGGATTAAATAAAAATCATTATATGAATATGGTTATATAAAACCAAAACACGAACATAATATCAATAGTATTACCCTGTATTGCTAGTCAGGCAATACATCGTAATTCGGAGCGTCTAGTAGTGTTTCGTTAGTTTTGGATTATTATAAGCCGCATGACATTGTTACCTTACTAAACCAACAACGGGTAGCTAACCCGATACCAATTTTGCCCATATAAAGTAGCGTGTCGTCACAAAGGTCACGCTATGGAAATCTTCTCATACATAAATTCGCTTACCAATCAATGTGGCACGACGGGGATCAACCGTCAAGGCGCGAACTGGGGTGATCGTCCCCAAATAGTACTATTAAATGCATAAGCGTCTACCAACTCCCGGTAGTTCACAATTCATGCTAATGGGACTTTTATGGACATAACCTAACTCTAATAATCCATTTTATTTCATCTATCGGGTCCATTCATCATTTATCGGGTCATACAATCGGGTCATTCAATCATTCGGGTCCAAAATCAATAAACAAACAATCGGGACAAATGGTCTCCTATTTTATAAAACTAACATGTTATCTCCCTCGCGGGTTTATAAAACATTTATAAAAAACATTTAAAAGAGTGTGAGGCTATGAACTCACGTTGATGTGAGAAGGCGGGTTATCGGCAATTCGGACGTACGGTACGTGCTTCAATCACGGAAGCCTAGACAAATAATACTCGGTCTTAGACGTTTGTCCAATGACTTTATAAAAATAACAATTATGTATACATATGATGATTATATATATATGATGATCAAGTGGGTGTACATATTCTCATTTACTCATTTTTGTGTTATGTGTCGATAACTTTTATACTAGTTTTCTCGTTTTACCTATTTACGCGTTTTAAGTCCAATAAACTTATTATAAGTTCTTTAACTCTTATTAATCCATTTTATACTTATATGATCAGTGTTTACACCTTACAAGTTGGGTCCAAATGGGTTAAGCCCAATAAGGTCTTTTTATGAGTGTTTAACTTATTTAGTCCAATTATTAGCCCAATGTGTTTACTTAGCTCGTTAATGTCCGTTTGTCCTATAGTTCGGGTTTTTATCGGTTTTTACTTGTTATACATGTCTATATATCAGTATATAAGTTTTATAAAGTTTTCATTAGACGGGTCCAACCATCTAAGTTTTATTTAACAAAAACGTTAATTTTACGGCAATAGCCGAAAAAGTCGTAAAAACAATGTTTATAGTTTTATAACTTATAAAACTTAACAAGTTACCATTTTTATAAAATGTCCACTTATTTAACCTTTAACATATTTATATAAATAAAATTCATGAGTTAGTGGGTTTTAACTTTACATTTTATACAATATAATTTTGAGTGCTTATATAATAGTATTATACTTTATTTTTCAAAAATCTGATTTTTATCTTTACTTTCACCAAAACTACCATATCTTGAGTTCTATATGGATATAGAAGCTCAAATTTTTATCACATAAACTACATGATATGTGCTACATTTAACTCTTTAGCTACTGTTGAATCATCTTCTAAATATTTTCTAAAAATCGTCCAAAACAGTAACCTCAGATTTATACCCTAAACTTGTTTTGATCATATCTCACTCATTACAATGATTCCATTGCATGGCCAACTCTCATATGTGTACAAGACCCATAGATTACTGTAAATGGATTCTACTTCATCACTTTATAAGTTTATAACATGTTTCTTTACTGTTTTATACAGCCATGTAAATTAAGCAAGATTTTAGCCTTGTTCTTTATAGTTTTTCACCTTTTTAGTCATGTTTATCAACAACAAATCCCCACATAACATTTTTATCATCATATAATCATCATATACATATACAATAGGAAATAAAATACATGTTTACATAATAAAAATAACAAGAAGTTGAGGAGGACAATCTTTATACCACCATGATGATGTAGGTTGTGATCAAAACATGGATTTTGATGGAGAAACTTGTGCTTAGCCAGCACTATCTTCAAGACCATCAATCTCTATGATCACCTTGTGGAAAATCAGCCCCAAGACACCATGAATACTCCTCCTTGGATGTTATAACTTGCACCAATCTTCATCTTTTTGAATGGAGATTAACATATGTTAATTATAACATATGTTTTGTGGTTAAATTTTGTATGAAATGGGTGTTTGAAGGTGAATATAGGACGGCCAAGATGAGAGAGATGAGAGAAAATGGTGAAGTTTGCATGTAAGGGAAAGATGGAATGAAGTTGCTAGTGGTTTTGTGAAGGTTGTTGGCTAGTTTTGTGTAGTGGAAGCTTAAATTTTAAGCTTAGTAGACAACTGTCTAACTAGCAACCCAAATGTGGTGTGTTGTACATATTGTGCCGTCCCATGTAAGCTAGTGGGGTGGGACAATGTGTTTTGTCCCATCTCACTAGTTTACGGGTATTTCTCGATTCTAGTTTCCTCGATTTGCGTGCCCTCGGGTCGTTTTACGGAAAACGTTTTTATAAATTATGAATCAACGTCACAAAACGAATCCAATAAAAATTGTTTCATCAAAAACGGAGTTCGAAAACGTAAATACGTAATCTTAAGGTTTCCGGTTTAGTCGTAAAGGACGTTAAAATAAAATCGTAAGTCCTAGTCTCTTCTCGTAAATTTGTGAGTTTATGAACCAACACAAATTTAAAACTCCAAAATAATATTCGCGGATAAATTTATTTTTCTGAAATGTCGGACTGTCACCAAGGACGGTGTATGTAAACGTAAGCACGTAACGTTGAATCCTCCGGTTTAGACGTAGTCGATGCTACTCCAAGACGTAAATCTAAATTTCTTCCCAAAAAATATGTGAGTTCATATTGTAACATTAAAATAATATTTTCAAGTAATATTTGAGAATAAAATATCAATCGTAAATTGACGGATTGTCACACAACATGCTCCGCACTTCTTCAAATCCTCGCCAACAAGCCACTATTCAAGACGGTCAAGTGACGGTGCAATCCATTCAGGGAAGGAATAATTCATATGGACCAACTACAAGGACTGTGAATGCTCAAGTTGTAAATTCTCAATCTAGTGGAAATGGAAGTCCTATTGGTACTCAAAAGGTTGTGACCGGCTATAATTATCGAGGACAAGGTCATATGGCTAGGCAATGCACTTACCGAAAAGGAGAAGGGATGCAGTGTGGTTTGAGGAGAAGATGTATTTGGTCGACGCTTAATCTAAGGGAAAGATTTTAGATTCAGAGGAATTAGCATTTCTTGCAGACCCAGGGGCAGCAGATAATGAAGGCATTGCAGTCGTCTCTACCTCTAATGCCGCATATCAAGCAGATGATCTTGATGCATATGATTTGGGTTATGATGACACTCGCTCAGCCCAAGCTGTTCTCGTTGCTAATCTCTCTCCCTATGGTTCTAATGTCGTCAGTGAGGTACCAACCACAACCAATATTGTTCATGATAATCCACATCAAGTTGAGCATGAAAATAACAACCTCGAACAACATTCGGGAACTAGTAACTCAAATGATATGGTATCCAATCCTACGCATTTGAGTGAACCTCAACCAAATGCTACGACGGGTATGGAATCTTACGCTCAACATGATTTGGTAATGGTGCCTAAACATATTATTGATAACATGAATGTGGTCCGACAAACCGTAGATATGAATGTCAATCTAACCGCTGAGCTTGCGATGTATAAGGAAAAGGTCAAAAATATTAAAATGGTCCCTCAAGCAGAGAAAATAACTTATTCTCAATTTGACCAAATTCTTTTTGAAAGAATAGAACACTTAAATGAAATAGAAACATTAAGAGCTAATCTTTCTAATGAATTAAAGGAAAAAGAGTCAGTCGTCAACAATTTTCAAAAACTTAAAACGGATTTCGAAACTCTCGAGTCTAAAAAGTTTGAATCGGAAATTAATGCTACGAAACTTCTTAAGTTTAAGGAAAATGGCTTTTAAAACAATATGCTTCCACAGAAAAGGTTCATTTATTAACCAACTCATTTAAAGAACTAGAACTCAAGCGTCTTCAAGATTTACCACCTAATCCGGGTTATGCAAAATAAGCTCAGCAACATATTCCTAGTCTTTATGATGCGACCCTAATTGGTAATTCGAAAGAGGCCCCCTATGTATAACATCCAGAAGTTTTGGTTAATTTAATATCCATGTTCATAAATAAAAATGTGATTTGACTTTCAAATTTTTGCATTTTCACTATACTACATGACTGACTTATGGATCTCACTATCAAATTGCCACATCAACATATGCCTATATGTTGTAAACACTATGTATATATCAAGTATGATTTCTAAAAGTTATCATATGAATAAACAACGGATAAGAACAACTCAAATATAACAAGGATACCCTAAATTCCCATAGAAACCCTAGAAATCCCTTATATAAACCAATATTTCAAGCAATGTACCCTTAAAATGACAATGTACTATTATTAAAAACTCTACACTAATTCTAATCCACCATATAAAGGAAATTTAAATAATCACAAAACACTAATATTCACTATCTACAAGCTAATTACAAGAAAATGACCTAAAACCAAGATTAGCATATAAAATCCAAACTATAATGAATTAGATTCTAATCTTTTGCAACAAAACATAAAACTCAACTAAGTATCATAATATAATCATACATTTATCTTGAACCAAATTACAAATTATTAAAGCATAAAGTACAAGTTTTTAAAGCATAGAACCTTGATCTTATTTAAATAACCCTAGAATATGATCAAGTTATATAAACCCTCAAACTAAGAATGTAGAACCCATAGAAGTCATAAACATACTATATAAGACTTAGAATAAGTGTACATTAAGATATAACCCTAATTACCCAAGTTAGAAAATCATTAGGATTAATGACCTAAAAATCCTAATATTAAGAAATCTACATGGAATCACTACATAGTTCTTTTTGGACAAGTATAAAAATACTTATGAGACTTCATTAAGATTATAAGATGATTTTAAGACAATGTAAAAGTACCCTAATGCACAAGGTACAAGATTTCAATGCATGACTAGTAAATTAGGTCAAAATAGGTATTTTCACTCTTTAGACATGTTTACCCTAACTAAACCCTTAAACCAAGTGTGAGAACTCATGGGACACTTAAGACACAATGTTAGGACCTAAATTAAGTTTACATCAGTAGCTAAGAGGAAGATAATCACATTTGCTAAGATTAAACCCTAGATCATTAGAAAACCCTAATCTACAAATGTATAATTCCCATTTTTACATCAAACCTTTTTTAAACTTCAAACCAAGGACCTAAATCTCTTAAATAGAGTTTCTAAACCCTAATTAAGCCCTAATGATTCACTAATCACTTTCTTAAGCCCTTAATCACCAAAAACAAAAAGCATAGGTTACAAGCCCTAGTTTTAGGATCCGATTTTGTATTTTCCCTCTAAAACACAATTTCAAACCATTTCCCTTCATTAAAAGTTTGAAAACATGATATTTATTCATCCTAAGATATTTTAGGAGTGTGAAAAGTAGGTGGATCACCTCCTTTCTTACTACACATCACCATTCTTATCTACATTATGTCGTGACTTATTTATAGCCATAAGGAAGGATTAAGACAAAGCTACAAGCTATAAACTTGTGTAGATCTTCACTAGCCTTCATTAGTCACCCCTCTATCCTTCTTATACGTTTGAATGCATAACATGGAGGCTAAGGGTCATTGCAAGTATAAATAGGGACGTATACCTTTATTTGAAACTTGCACCCCGTTTCCTTTATATCTCATACCCATTCTCCATTTCCACCTCTATATACGTCTTAGGACATCCCAAAAGACCATACACCAGGTCTAGAATCTAGCCATTAAAGCTCTTGAAGCTGAGCTACTTAGGTAAATCTATGTTAACCAAGGCTTTGATCTTGTTATAAAGTTTAATTAGACCTGTTATAATGCCAAAACTATGTTAGAAAGGTAATACAAAAGAAACTAAGTCATTTCATCATTTTAAATGAAAGTTATAAGTTAAAGATGTCTTAAAACCCTAGTCTTATAATTTATACAAAATAATGAGCAAAAACCCATTTCCAAAGCAATAATTATGAAGAAATGTTGTTTATGATTATAAATGTTTTCATAACTTTGTTCTAAAATCCTAGATCATTTGGATCACTTTTGATCTTGTTATGTGATTTTTACAAGTTTAGGGACTAAAACTGTCAATTCTAAAACTATAAATCATTTTGGGCCAAAAGTGTCATTTTATGAAAGTAAAAGCAATAAGAATAAATGTTGGAAAGTTTAATACCCTAAGGTTAAATAATAAAGGTATAAATTGCAATTTATGAAACTATATACTTAAATGGTAAAACGTGTAATTACACCAAACTATAATAAAAAGGACTATTTTTGCTAACATTGAAACTCAAAATATAATAAATATGTTGTGTCAAGTTAGTAGGGAGCTTTGTACCAAGATGTTCCATCTCGATATTACGTTCTGACTGGTGTGAGTTTACGATTTAAAGTGCCCTTGCTCCTCAAACGTTTATAGAATGGCTTATGAGTATGATGGCCCGAACAATGATACTATTACTCCAAAAATTAATTCAATCAAAGAATGTTAATTAAAGAGAATGAACTCAAGACTAACACTTGGTATATATGCATATTGTGTGTCAGTCCAGATTCCATGAGAAGGTTGTGGTTGGATAATCAAAAAGACTCTATAGGCTAAGGTGAGTTTATAGCCTCACATTTTAAAAGCTTACAAAAAACTTTCAAACCCATGTGGGGGATATATGCAAATCTGGAATACAAGTGTTTTTGTATGCTGCCTATATGATTATTGACACTATGTTTACTTGTTTCCATCCAAAGTCCCTTTTTAATCGTGAACCGCTAATCATTTAATGAGCGCTAATATCATGAATAGTACTATTGGAGACTAACATCTCCTATCTGGGCAAGTCGCACTTGCTAGCAGCTAATGGTCCATTCCTAGGCTAAACAGATATGCTTTATTTTTCAAAACTCAGGATAGTCTGGCAATCTTCCTTCTTAAGGGCAATTTGTTGGATTTTTCTAATAATGTCTAGTCGCGGGTCATGAGCTAGTGCAATAAGAATTGATGAATTTAAAATTGGGTGTATAACACTGTAGCTCGAGAGTCATGCTTGTATTCAAATCATGTTTAAAACCTATAAATTCACTCAACCTTTGTGTTGACTTTAAGCATATATCTCAAGTGAATGAAGACTGGCGCTATGGAGGGTGGTGTCTTGAATAAGTTATCATTCTATCAATAAAACTATATCTTTAGGAAACCTGTGTTTGTACAGCGTATGTACAGTTGTTTGTTAAACTCTGATTTAAATAAATGAATGATAACATTTGTTTTATAAAAATGTCTTTTTGGCATTCTTTATTATTGTGACTATGGTACTATGAAGTAATACACCAGATCAATATTCCGTTGCGTAAAGGTAAAATGGGGGTCTTACAGATTGGCATCAGAGCTTGAAGTTATAGAGAATAAGGTTTTCCTAAACTATAACTGAGATTTTAAAAATTCAATACTATCAGCCATCAGCAGCGCCAGCGTAAGATTTTTATCTCTTTAGAAGCATGTCTTATGTTATTATGTTATAAAAACTACAAGGATGTCTACTTCTACCTATATTCTCATCTCCGACGATGATGAAAGAGAAATTCCGATGTTCACTCCATCTTCCACAGATGTGTGTGTTTCGAATTTGTCTTTTTACGATACCCCTAAAGTACAAGAATATTTCTCACATCAAACTGAAGTGATGAATAGTACACCTTCACCTACGTCTCATTTTCGGTTACTTGAGGATCTTTATTCGTCTCCCAATCGAATTCGTGAAGAGCCTTATGAAACTGAAGAGGTCTCTATAGCACGGATTGTGTAAAATCATGAGCGGCAATTAACTGCAATTGCAAATCATCTCGATGCAATTTCCTTAGAAGCTTTTAGAAGAGTAGAAAGTAAGGTTAGAAATTTGATAAGAGGAAAAGAAGAAATTGAAGAGCATTTTATGCAGTTGGAATATAAAATGGACGTTATACGACGCCATAATATTAAACTGAGTAAAAGAATGCATCATTTTGAATTAGCGATGGCAAGACTTGATAAGGTGAATGCTTGACTGAGAGAAGGACTTACGAGAACTGGGCTTAATTAGAATTACTTATTGAATATCTCAAAACTACTCAACAACCTGACTCCTAATATTTTTTGGACAGAATTGAGTAGATTAAAATGAGAAATTAAGCTTAGAAATCTAGTCTCAGTTTGTAAATATGTACAATATCCTTTATGTAACATCGATGCTTATCGTGTAAATATGAACGATAAGTTGTTAATAAATAAAGAAGTGTACCTTTGTTCTTGAAACTCTTGTCATTTTATTCGTATTATGAATCCTTATTTATGAATTTGTTAAGAAATTGTCATTCATATTATGAATCCTCATATATGAAATTCTCGAAAGAATGAGAACTCGACAATGATATATTAAATTTATTCCATACTCCACATATGAAAATTTAATATCAAGTGTTATTTTATGGTAGGATGGCTCCTACAAGAGCATCAACATCGGCGAAATAAATATGACACCTGAAGAAATAAGGCAATTGGTTGTTGAGAGTATGACTGCAGCTTTGCAAGCACGAGCTACCAATGTAGCCAGAGCAAGTAATGGAAATGTTGTTAGAAAAGAAGTTCCTGTTGAAAGAAGATGTACTTACAAGGATTTCATGAACTATCAGCCTTTTAACTATAAGGGATCTGAAGGAGCTGTTGGACTTATCCACTGGTTTGAGAGAACTGAATCAGTATTTGTTCGCAGTGACTGTTCTGAAGATTGTAAAGTGAAGTTTGCTACGGGTACGTTAGTAGAAGAAGCTTTGTCTTGGTGGATTGCTTATGTACAACCCATTGGGATATAACAAGCTTATCGTATTCCATGGAATGAATTCAAAAATTTGCTAACTAAGAAGTATTGTCCTCGCAATGAGATTAGGAAAATTGTAACACCCCACTTGGATAAGTGGACCGTTACGTGTATTTATGGTGTGTCATCAAAGCATAAGGTAAATTTCCTAAAACATTAACTGACCATAACAGAAATACTGGAATCAAACATCTGTACTCCAAAATAAGCTTAAAACATGAAAGTAAAATACTGAAAGAAAGGACTGAACAATGTCGAATGGCAATATAAAAATGAAGTGCATAAATTAAAGAAGTCTGAACGGCTTCCATCCAATGAACATGCTCTCAGAATCTTAAGAGTATCCTGGTGTACCTGCCGTTAGAACATGAAAGAACTACGGCTGAGCATAACGCTCAGTGAACGAATATAATGCAAGGTAAGATTATACTGAACTTGAAATAATTAATAATTATTGAAGCTGAAAGACTGATATGTGGAGTGTGATGAAAACTGTAGAAAATCTGATAAGTCTGATTTATAAATAATAAAACTGAACTGTTATCTGTTAAATCTGTAAACACGCATTTACTGTATTTTAATTGCCAAGAGCTTATATAGGTCATGTGCTGTAACAACTGTTGCATGAATAACTCGAGGGGTGACCTCGTCATGCTGTAGAGGGGTGACCTCTAATTAACTGTGCTGGATGGAGGGATCAACTCTAATGTGAAGGATGTAGAGCACGCACCACGTTCACCTGATAAACTGTAAAACTAATAAGCCTAGGATGCATCCATACGCCCCACTAATAATACTGATAAAATGGCCAATTTGAACTGAGAGGAACGTTGCGGGATATCACTCTCCCGCTGGTGAGTCATGACACTGGTGCCTCAAGTGTCATGGTTACGGTACCTCCACAGTAACTAGTACTACTGACTGGTCATGCTTGTATATAAGGCTCAGGCAATATCTTAGTTATTAAAATAATCACTGTTAATTTATAGTATATATTGGGGAAAACATTTGGCTGCTAACGGGGAATCCTAATCATGCATAGTAGAAAGTCCATACTGAAGGACGGGAAATCCGTACCTCTTGTCTAGTAATGAAATACGACTGAAGCTGAAAGATATCTTCCGACTTCACGGTTACTACATAAATAACGGACGCGTAATAAGTTGTCTGATTACAGTTTATTTAATTTACTGATTTTATTGGCTTCTTATTTATTTATTTCTGAAATTCTGCACGTATATTAACTGATAAATCTGAACTTATAATAATTCTTTCTAATATATTAAGACCTACTAATAATTATGATACAACGTGTTCTGACGTTATATTAATACTATAATAAATAACTCGTCAAAACATAAGGTTTCTAAATTAGAAAGTTTCTAAAATAGTTTAATTCATATAATAAAATTATACCCTTTTCAAACATTATAAACTATTTTAATTAAATTCATTTAAAATACAATTTTAAACATTTATAAAACAAGTAATCAAAAGGTATAATATAAAAATCTTCATTTTGTTATTATAATTATGCCCCGAGCCTACCCAGATACCCCTTCTCGGTCGCACTTAAACAATTCAACAACTATATAAAAATCTGTCTATATGAAATTAGTGACAGAAATCTGAGTCACTAAAAAGTGTAACTAAAAGCTGCATTTTAAAAGTGTCTAAAAAACAATTCCGTGACAGAAATAATGGTCGCAAAACTGTCGCTAATCTATTATTTAAATCCATTATTTTTCTGCCCAAATCTTCCCACTGATGACCCAAGGTATTCCCACTGCTATCATAATTGTTTCCCACTGACTATAAGCCCAAACGCACCCTTATTTTATAAAACAGTTCGAAGGTTTGTTTTTGACTGACTTGGGTCAAATTCAGCCTAGGCCGCCCCTGTATGGGTCACGGCTGGGTAGGGCAGGGGTCACCGAGACCTTAGGGTCTCGGTTAATATAAACCAACACACCTGATCATCATAAGCTAAACAAACACACCCCTTTGGGGTTTTTCTGCCCTCGGTCGACCACAGCCAACACCACCACCATTAATTCGCCTTGTAATACATGTTTCTAACTGTATAACACTCGGACTCAAGATTCATTAACCAAAAGAAAAATTAAAACGAGATTAGGGTTAATCCTTACATGTTTTAGGGTTTTAGGAATTGAAAACAAGTCACACAACGGCCCTCTGATTTCCTTGATCGAACCCACGACCTTGTTTCTTGTTTTCTATTTTGGAACGATGGCAGCAGGAGTTCCCAAAAAATAACGATCGGATGTTTAGATTTTAGGGTTTCTGTTTGTTTGGTTATGTGTGTCGACTAAAAAAAACAAGAAGTGCCTCCCCCGTTTTATATTTTGTACAGGTCGGTTGGTCCATTTATTGGGCTTCGGCCTAACTGACTTCCCTTCCCTAAATCAGCCGCCCAACAGCAGCCCATTACTTTCCTTTTTTTTTGTTCGCGACTCGAATAAATGTGACGCGTAGTCATGTTTCCAGTTTCTTGAAATATTATTGTTTATCCTATATATTATACGTAACTAATATACGTAGTACTCCTCGTGTTTTATTTCCCGAACGAAACAATATTTTAGTAAATAGAATAATACATGAGTAATGTTTTTCTGAACGTAATAATTATTTCATGAATACTTATTATTTGTAATATTTAATTAAAACTGAGAGTGCGTAATTTACTGTTTACGTTTAATTAAAGTCAAATTTTAGACTACACGTATTTAACATTCAAGGATTTTAAATACGGGTTTTATAATTCTTCCCCTCTAAAAAAATAATTCGTCCCCGAATTAAGGATACGACTATACTGGGTTTTACAATTCTTCCCCTCTAAAAGGAGAAATTCGTCCTCGAATTAACGGTAATTAAGCTGGTGCAGCTTATAAAAACTGAAAGGACATATAAGCTGAAAGGACATGAAAGCTGAAGAGTCATAAGAGCTGAAAGATCATTCGTCCTTGATTTAGAACATAATGTTTCTGAAAGGGTATAAACATGGCATAACTGAATTGAATATGCAACGTGACATGACTGAAAGAACTTAACTGGATTTATTGAAGGAAAAGGATGAGAGGTCCGGATGGACTTCTTCGTTTCGAGTGGCCTCCCGCTCGAAACAATTCCTTCAAAGGTCTAAACATAATAATAAAAATCTTGGTCCTGATGACCCTGTCCTGACGATGCTGAATAGTTTCTGGTTCCATACTAAAGATGGATTTTCTGAATCTGATAGAATGAATTGAGCTGTAGCATGTAGTATATAGGAAACGGTACGTAACAGTATTCCTGAAAAGATAACATTTATATATCTGAGCAAGCTGCTGAAAATATATAGGGACGAACTACGTGAACAATTTTGAACGTGCTACATGAGCAATTGTGAACGTGGTTCACGATTATATGAGGAATGTTGGGCATGGAATATATTGTGCACAATAATACATGAATATTCTGTGAACGTGATGCTAGGACATATCATGAACATATGCTGACTGAGGAAAGAATGCCAAATGATACGGCCTGATACGTGAAACGTCTGCCTGGTTATGGAATATTTGTGCTATACTTGGGTCTGGTTTCTCAAGCTGCCTGTAACCGTATTCAGTAATAACCTGTGAAACGCGTATCGCGAGATGGAACACGAACCTGAACATGAACAATGTTATGAATGCTAACGTGAACTTAAATCATGAGATAGCACAACACATAAACTAAAACAGCATCTTACTGTGAATGAGACGTAAACGTGAAAGTGAAAATAAACGTGAACGTAAACATACACGTGATCGTAAACATGAATTCACTCTGATATGATGGTCGGTGGAATACCTTGAATTCGTGCAATTTACTACTAAATTTTCTACAGGTCCACTACTGCGTAATCCTTTCGGATGAAAGAAAATGCGCAGGTTGATTACATGGTTGGAGATAAGTTAGATAGTATCATACTTTTTCTGAATCTGTGGTAATTGGTAACCATTTTATGGAATTCCTTCTCATTTCTGTTCAGAAATTTCTAAGGGTTGAAGTAACTCACTAACATGAGAGTGTTTTATCTTGAAGCTGCGGCATTTCACGCATCTAGATATGAACATAGTTGCATCAATGTGTTATACTGCTCCTATCAAAATTCTGCCTCGGATTACGAAATATTCTGGTGGAAATCTGGTTGAGTAGTCATAGAAAAGTTTTCAATGATAACTGCCAGCAATTTCTGCGGTAGCAGTTAACTGAGTTCGAGAAAATCTTGTACTTCATTCACAGGCGTCGGTCGGGACCATCAGGTAATGGCCTTCACCTTCGCAGGATTGTCTGAAATTTCTTTCTGCTGAAATAGGGTTGCTCAGAAATGCCACTTCGTTGAACTAGAATTCACATCTGGAAAGCTGCTTATATAATTTTCTCCTATCAGAGAATCTGCGGGGTCGTCAAAGATGCTCCTCATATTCTTCTCTATAATTTAGCATATCAGAATGTGATCAATGAATATGTTGACGATTTTGTCTGAGAATCATAGGAAAAAATTTATTCATAAATTCCATAATATAGCTTGAGTATTAGGGAGTTCAGAAGTATAAAATCAAAATCTTAAGAGAGATTATAATATGTGCAACAGCAGTCTGGAAAACATCATGTTCTTTCTCTCACCACTGATGGTAGCATGATCGGAAATTGTTCTGGAAAATGTTTAAGACCTCATAGCAGATCAGATAAACCTGATATATATATGGAATGAACATTGATTAAGAATGATGATCTTGTAAAAATTTTCAGTGGTCGATGCATGATCTCATGATACCGGCCTTCTTCTTGATAGACAGAAACAGTGCACTTCCTGGTGGTGCGCCAAGGCGAATAAAGCCTCATTCTGGTAATTCTTGCAGCAACTACCGCAACTCTTTTAACTTAGCTTTAGTCCAGCAACAAGGGGTTTTGAAAACATGTTCTGTTCTTGAGACAAGCTCGATGTAGATTTCTGTTTCGTGGCTAGAAAGGAATTTCTGAAAAACTGTATGAAATTATGTTTGGGAACTCTGGAGTAATCTACTAGTCATGAGTTTAAGGAATTTCAGAAGTGAATTTATAACTGGTGGTTAGACAGTCTTCATAGCTATGGACTGTTAAGTCACGCGCTTGTAAGGCAGAACACAATTTGTACTGATTTTTCTTCAGAAATATAATGAATATATTTGAGATTTAGTAAGACGGATCTTGTCGTTAACTGAAAGGAGAACCTTAATAAACATGGGTGGTACTGTGGAGTCTTTTCTGGCTGAGATGCAGGGTACTATCTGATTTAAGATAAAGCTGACATAGGAATACGTGAAGTGATCATGGTGACTTTCCACTGAATGTGTTCGTCTGTAACCTCACAAAGTGAATACTATGTGTTTAACCTGAATAATACTCTAGTGGTGGTGACTGAATTTTTTAATGTTCTGATTTATGCGTGGCATGACACAACGAGTATACCCCTTTAGAGGGTGCCCTAAATTTCTAAGGGACTGGTTTTAGAAAACATACAGAGTTATGAGTTCTGGCTCGTACTTTGGGAAGATATTCATATGACGTGTATCAAGACTGGTGTCCTGACATGTGTCTTCTGAATGATACCTGAGACCTGTGTCTTGACTGTTGTCTGGACATGTATTTTAATGGGTGAATCTGACAAGGCTGAATTTTTTTTGGTAACTGCTAGGATTGGCGGACCGGTTAGACTACCGACCTCGGCATTTCTGATCACGTCTGTTCTGGAGTTCTGATGGCTACTGACTGATTAATTATAAGCACGGTGGTTGTCACTACTGCTTTGTTTGTCACTTTATGACGGTCATTATCATGACCGTGATTCATGTAACTATTCTGCTGAGTGGCCGGCTGGGTTCCGGTTCCCACTCTTCTGAGTGAAGTGTGACATCTAGCTGAGAAGGCAAAAGTATGGAATAGAATGGTAGTGACTGATGGTTGAAATTTATTCTTGTCAGTAATTTCAAATTTATAGTTTTCGTCCTTGTTCTGCAGAGTCTTCATAGTATGAACGGCATCAGCATCTTGAGAAACCTCCAAAGTATCAAGAGCATCAACATTTGTGAGGTCTTCAAAGTGTTAGCAGCATCAGCATCTTGTAAAATCTTCAACTCACGAGCAACATCAGCACCTGGTAGAATATCGACAAATGGAAACGCCTAAGATGATTGAGGATCGATTGGCAATATCCATGGAGTAGGGTACCTGGAGTACACCTGGAGTACTGTACATGAAGTACAAAACGAATACTACACATGGAGCATATCTCTGACACTATACATGGAGTACACATGAATTACTATACATGGAGTATAACTAAGACGCTGTACATGGGGTACATATGAAATATTGTACATGGCAGTGGTGGAAATTTTATGGGATGATTGATACTGGTGTCGCTTGTCTAACATGATAAAGGAAATAAATTGATTTAAACGGTAGTAAACTGATCTAAAATAGGTAACATGATAGGCTGACAATTCCTGCGTCGACTTACTGCTGGTTGTATCGAGGCTGCAAAGTATGATATAATCAAAGTCCCAACAGTGGTCAGCATGAAGCATGATTAATGAAGGACAATCATGATTTATCATGAAAACGGGTTTTTACTGAAATTCTTGTGTATCTTAACATGAAAACATCATTACTTTGCTGAAAACATAATCCTCGTAAGGAGACATGAAACTGAATCATCATGAAGACGACATCAACGTGAGGTGTAATATCAACTAAGGTGTAATATCAACTAAGGTGTAATATCAACTGATGTGGACGGCTATGGTTCAATCCACATAAGTCAAAGAAGAAAACATGTGACTAAGTATGGGCTATTCTGGTTCGATCCATACTTGTCAAAATTTCATGAGGACTGTCATGTATAGAATTTACAACCTGTGACTAAATATGGATGGATGTAGTCCAATCCATACTTGTCAAAATTTATATAATGTGATGATATGAGCAAAGGTGAACGTCTATGGTTCAGTTCACAAAACAATATTTGACTAAAAGCATGATAATTGACCTGAATAATGGTGAACGTTTAGGGCTGGTTTACCAAGTAATATTTGACTGAAACCTGAGTCTGTCATGAGTAAGGGTAAACGCCTATGGTCGGTTTACCAATACAAAATCTGAACGGGCAAGTGTGAACGCCTATGGGTCGGTTCACCAAAACAAAATTCGCAGAAAAGCACATGCGACTAAATATGGCCAGTCCTGTACCACCTTTTACTTAGTAAAAAAACGTTAAGAAAACCGACTGATAAATAAAGAAAACTGACTGATAAATGCATGAGAAACATGAAAGATAACAACGCCAAAATCTGGGAAGTTCCTGGTGACTACCCACTAGTCACAGGTCAAGTTTTAGAGCCTACAGGTCGAACCCATAGTCTCTGATACCATAACTGTAACACCCCACTTGGATAAGTAGACCGTTACGTGTATTTATGGCGTGTCATCAAAGCATAAGGTAAATGTCCTAAAACCTTAACTGACCATAATGGAAATACCGGAATCAAACATCGGTAATCTAACATAAGCTCAAAACATGAAAGTAAAATACTGAAAGAAAGGACTGAACAATGTCGAACGACAATATAAAAATGAAGTGCATAAAGTAAAGAAGTCTGAACGGTGTACATGCCATTAGAACATGAAAGAACTACGGCTGAGCATAACGCTCTGTGAACGGAGTAATGCAAGATAAGATTACACTGAACTTGAAATAATGAAATACGACTGAAGCTGAAAGATCTCTTCCGACTTCACGGTTACTACATAAATAACGGACGCGTAATAAGTTGTCTGATTACTGTTTATTTAATTTATTTATTTTATTGGCTTCTTATTTATTTATTTCTGAAATTTTGTATGTATATTAACTGATAAATCTGAACTTATAATAATTCTTTCTAATATATTACGACCTACTAATAATTATGATACAACGTGTTCTGACGTTATATTAATACTATAATAAATAACTCGTTAAACTATTTTAATTAAATTCATTTAAAATACAATTTTAAACATTTATAAAACAAGTAATCAAAAGGTATAATATAAAAATCTTCATTTTATTATTATAATTATGCCCCGAGCCTACCGAGATACCCCTTCTCGGTCGCACTTAAACAATTCAACAACTATATAAAACTCTGCCTATATGAAATTAGTGACAGAAATCTGAGTCACTAAAAAGTGTCACTAAAAGCTGCATTTTAAAACTGTCTGAAAAACAATTATGTGACAGAAATAATTGTCGCAAAATTGTCGCTAATCTATTGTTTAAATCCATTATTTTTCTATCCAAATCTTCCCACTGATGACCCAAGGTATTCCCACTGCTATCATAATTTTTTCCTACTGACTATAAGCCCAAGCGCACCCTTATTTTATAAAACAGTCTGAAGGTTTGTTTTTTACTAACTTGGGTCGAATTCAGCCTAGGCCGCCTTTGTATGGGTCACATATGGGCAGAGTTGGGGTCACCAAAACCTTAGGGTCTTGGTTCATATAAACCAACACCCCCGATCATCATAAGCTAAACAAACATACCCCTTTGGGGTTTTTCTGCCCTCGGTCGACCACATCCAACACCACCACCATTAATTCGCCTTGTAATACATGTTTCTAACTATATAACTGTAGGTCTTCGATTTCTTAGGATTTAGCAATGTATGATTTATCTAATGAAATGGAAGGGAAGGAAGGACTAGAGAGAGAAAGGTAGAGAGAGAAAGGAGAGAATGAGAGAATAAGAAGGTTGATTAAAATGAGAAGTGAAAACACAAATGACCAACCCCTCCAAACATGCTAGGAGGGGGTATATATAGCCCACCCTACATGTGGGCTATATGGACTATATGTATACTTAATATATCACGAGCCCAATACTTGGATATATCATTGAAGTGACCGATCCTTTCAAAATACGTAAAAACATATTTCCAACAATCTCCCCCAAAGGGAGGTCACCCCAAGTTATAATGTCCTAAATAGTCTATAGCTTGTGATCTATGCTAATAATGATGTGACCGAGACTTTCCTTGGAAAAACGTATTTCCAATAATCTCCCCCTAAGGGAGGTCACACCATTTTACAAAATCTTAAACCTAGCATACTATGCTTGAGTCTTCGATCTTGTTCTTGTGAATATGCTGATGAGATCTTTGACTTTAGTCATGAGCATGTTCTCTTGCCTTGACCTTGTGCATTCATCACTTGTGATATTTGCCTCTTCGTGACGTCATGATCCACATACTTATACTTTTATAAATTCTTGAAAGCTTCAGAGTTTAATACAACGGAAGACTTGACTTTTAGACTTTCTTGAATTTGTTGAAGTATTAAGTGCAGAAAGCATAAGCATGTGTTGACGACTTCTTCTGGATTGAACACCGCAATACCACCTTCTTGTTACGCTGCATAAGACAGTTAGCAACAAAACATATACACGGATGAAATGGCCTTGAACATTTCATTCTAATTCGGTAGCCTTTTACCGCCGGTCGGTGAAGACCATTGGACGATATTAAATATCGTACGTATGGCAGGTAGTTTCAATTAAGAACCTCCTTGACAAGATTTCGCGAGTAAAACCGTTCTCTTTATTCGACCGTCCAAAGCTGACTGCGAACATAAAGAATGAATCATTTGGATAATAATATCCGCATGATTTGAAGCCGTCAATTCATGTTCCTAGAACAAGTGAAATTCAATTAAGAACCGCACCATCGTTGCTTTCCAGTTGTCACGAGCTTGATTCGTATAGAATCTTGCAAGTTACCTACCAAGTGCTGTTTGAGGTTAACACTAGAAGGATTTCCACTCATCACTGTGAACACTAAGGTATCACTCTGAGTGTTCTGGCAAGATCACTTAGATATTGCGTAGAGGCCTGGAACGTGTTTAATTCATTTAAGAATTAAACCACTGTTGCTTTCCAGTTATCACAAGTTTGATTCATAAAGAATCGCACAAGTCACCTACCATGAGCTTTTTGATATTCACTCAAGAAAGATTTCCATCTTCATTGTAAATACTTTCGTATTACTCGGATGTTCAGGCAAGATCATGAAGATTTTGCGTAGGACTCTTAAGATATTTCTTACTTTTCACAATGTGTGAAGAAGCAAGGAATTATGAAAGTGTGTCCTAATGAGATATTTGATTATCTCAAATGGCTCTAGACTCGATCGTGCACATTGGATTTTAGTGATCGGAGGCTGGAGAAGAGTGTCACCTTTTCAATACCAATTTATTCGGAGTGAATAAATCAATAGATAATGCGTTGTCTCCGTGTGATTAAAACAAATATCTTTTAAGAGATATCTGAGTTAGCTGGGATGGGTTGTGCATTGCATCATTGGGTCCATGATGTCTATCTTCAGTATCAAGAATCATTAAAAATGATCTCAATAGCATATGTATTGACCCGGTTTCTACCTAAGGTTGTAAGGAGGGCTTCTTTCTTTACACCCTTTATCATTACAATTCTTTTTCATTCTTCAACCCCTTCAATGCTTACCAATACGTCATAACTAGCACCTTGTTGTGATTGTTCTAGTGCTAACTTAAGTACTGGGTCGGCATTCAGCTACGTTCACAATCTTTCTCCCTCTTTCCCAAGGACTACTATTTCTAGCTATGGAATGTCCTTGGGAAGATTCCTCTGGTTCTAGAGGAACCATTGGACTTTAACCTATCCTACCATCCTTATGTCACCACAATCTTCACCGTCGTGAATAGAGATGTTTTGGGTAAGTGTATGTCACCATGAAATCCATTTTGAAGTGCAAATCCATTTTGCTCCCCCTTAACATATGCCACGATATCCGAAAACATTTCGCACATGTCAGGATGAGCTATCACGTTAAGTCAAACAATTTATGATTAATCATTTCCCATATTAAATCACGTTTTCTCCCCCATATTAAAAATATTAACCCAATCGATGTTTTTAATATCAATTGATTTAATAGCATTTTAAGAAAATTTGGGAAGAAAAATGCAAAGCCAATTATCTTCATGAATTACACAAGCTCCCCCTCAAATTAATGAGGGTGTACTTGAAACGTAAATTAAATACCTTTTAAACACAAGTGTAAGGTATTTATCACGCACAAAGATCATATATGATAATGTATTCACAAGATTAGCGATTTAAGAGGTCGGACCTAAATGATGGAGAACATCATATGAGAGAATCACATGGTTCTAGTTCACGAATGTTGGTCGCCTCGTCACGTCTAAAGCTATCTCTTGACTCCATGAGTACGATTGATGCCGTTGTCTTGACACCAATATGTGCACTTGGCACTTTCGGCGTCAAGGATTCTGAGTGCTGGACAATTGCTCCCCCTCAATTGTTGACCCGTGTTCTGTTGAAAGAGTTGTAGTCGCCGTTTGAGTAGTCGCATCGTCGAGTATGTAGATATCAAAAGTAAATTGCTACGATTTGTGGAGATGATAACTTCATAAAAACAAGATTTCTCTTGTTTTAACAAATAAATGCACTAACACGTACATATATTCGTGTTAGATTGTGTTATTATGTAAACACAATCCCTTACATGGTTATAAAGTAAACCATGCGCGAGAAAAATAATTCCCGTTGTTGAGTCAAAGCTTTCCGGTGAAATGCTTGACTTTAATATGAAAAGCGGGTTACTATCTGAAATAATAGCAAGCCATTTTGAGCATGTTTTAAAACATTTGAACTTCTGCTCGAACTTTATTTACAACCCCGTGTCATTATTGAATGACATTTCTAGGTTCGTAAATATTATCGATTCCAGAAGACATGCTCTTTTTATCAAAACATTTTTGAACACACAATTTTGAAAGATTTAGAAAAATCCTTTGATAAATTCTCGAAAAATTATGTTCAAAGTTTTGAAAAACCAATTACTTGAGCTTACGATGTTGAATATCTTACAAAACGAGCTCAAGTCCGAGAAGTTGTGAACTTCCCGTTATGAGGATAAGTTCATCATCGGCGATAAACTTTCCTTTTAACTGAAGAAAGAGTCCTAAGTTGACATTTACTTAAAAGTCGTTTTCATGAGCTTGAAAAACTTTGAATGTTTTAACGTAAAGCTCATGACCGAGAAGGGTGAATTTCTCGTTATGAAGAAAAGTTCTCTTATTTAAAAGATACACTTTCCTTATGAGCTTAAAACTTGGAATGTTTTTATACAAGCTCATGACCGAGAAAAATGAATTTCCCGTTAGGAGGATAACTTATCTTTAAAGATAAGCTTTCCTAAATATGAAGTCCGAGTTACAGTCTGATATTTAACTGTAAGTCATTGTGCATGAGCTTAAAAACTTCGAATGTTTTTATTATTAGCTCATGCCCGAGAAAAATTAATTTCTCGTTGTAAGGATAAGTTTATCATCGGTGATAAACTTTCCTTTCCTTGAAGTTTGGGGCATAATCTAAAATATAATTATACACCATTTACATGATCTTAAAACTTTTGAATAGTTTTAATGTAAGCTCGCGTCCGAGAAAATTTAATTTCTCGTTAATGAGGATAAGTTTATCATCGGCGATAAACTTTCCTTTATTTGTACATCGGGCCATCATCTGATATTTAATGACGAGCCTTAAACACGAGCTTAAAACCTTTGAATGGTTTTAAGTTTAGCTCGTGACCGAGAAAATTTAATTTCTCGTTTTGAGTGTAAGATATCGTTGGCGAGATAAACTTCCCTTTCTTTGATGAGCGGTCACAGACTGTTATTTGTCTATAAGCCTTGTGCATGAGCTTAAAAACTTTGAATGTTTTTATTTTTATCTCATGCCCGAGAAAACGTAATTTCTCGTTATGAGGATAAGTTTATCATCGGAAATAAACTTTCCTTTCTTTGATGATCGAGTTACAGACTGTAATTTGACTGTAAGTCATTTTGGTAAGCTTAACCATGAATCTCCTGAGACACTTGTTTCTCCGATATCTGCTTCTTCATCAACCAAACTCTAAGAATATCCTTAGTTGAACGGTATACAATCATTGGACCGCTTCGTTCTTTTGGAACATCAACTTTGGTACCTGCATTCTCATTAGGAATTTGCATGCTTTGATATGGGTTAGCGATATCTATCTTAGAAGCAAGTGGGGGTTCACAATTGTCTTTTCTTCTGCCAGAGGCGACATGAGTGGATGATTCACTTGTGTTAGTTGGCAAAAGTTTCCGTTTATAGAAAACATTAAGTTTCCTCCCTAGCAGTCTTAGTAGAATCGGATATTATCCTAGTTAAAGGGCACTCTTTTCCTACAAGGGTGAAAGTTCTACCAGTGGGGCGCCAAACTTTTCCAATGGGTTTGATTTTAGCTATCCACTGGGTTTTAAGTCTAGCACGGGAGTTCACCTCATTAAGTAATTTCTTGATACAAGAATCATGATTTGCCATAAAGACACATTTTCTACATGTTTTACAAGTAGCATATTTAATGTCCGAGTAAGATCTAGAATTCCTGGATGATTGATTGATGCTCCTAGGATTTGACATGCTACGCTTAGCAGTGTTGGGTAATCTAGAAGGCATATGTCTAGGTTTGAAATTCCTATCTCTTACTTGTGTCTTTTGCTTAACTTCCCTCAGACCAGATTTATGGTGAACGTCATTTGAACTAGTTCTAGACGTGGTCTTGGTATTTTTAGAGAAACTAGAGGCAATCATGTGATTAGGTCTTGCTAAAGCTGTTTTAGTCACATTGGGCCTAGATGGTGGAGAACCTGGTCTAGAAAGATGAACCATATCAACTTAGGAGGCAAACCGCGGTCTCGAGGATTGTGGTTGCTCGGATATAAATGCAGTCGGTTGTCTAACGGACTGAATTTGAGGCGGTTTCCCCAAGATTGATGGTTTTTCAAGCTTAGTGTCTTTAAAGTCTCATTCTTTAAAGTCTCATTCTCTTTGAGCAATTCATCTTGGGATGCCAACTTAGATTCAAGCAACTTGATTTGTTTTAAAAAATTGTCCTTTTCAGCTTTAGAATCTAAAACTTTTTGATCCAATTTTCTTTCAAGAAAAACGTTTGACTTTTCAATTTTTTCAAAATATGTTTCAAATTTGTTCGTTTTCTTGGAAAATTCTAATCTGGCATCCTCAAGATCTTTTTGTTGAGCTACAATCGTTTCGAGCTCTCTAATCTTGGAATCAGAAGAAGTCAATGAAGCAGTTATAAGACAATTATCATGATGTTTATCATTTTGAACACTTTCTCCCCAATTATTACTCACATCGGATGAATCAGAAGTGGTATTTCTATCACTCTTTTCCATCCCATGTTTGTCATAATTAGGTTCAGAATGCTCAATATGCGACATTTCATCAGCATATACATCATAAACAACATTACATTTTACTATGTTTGTAGGCTCTTCGCCATAAATGGGTAAGGTGTAACCGAAATAAATCTCATGAACATTCCCTGACATGCCACTGGTATCATGTTGTCCTCCTGATTCCGTGCTCGGGCCATCGTTAGGCTCCAAGTTGTCAACCGTATGACCATTCTCTTCTTGCATCTACGTCACACTTGCTGAAGTCTGGATCTTTCATAAATCAAAGACGAAACCGATTTCATAAATTTCAATAGATTATCACGAAAGTCTTTAACCTTCTTATGTGTGTATTGAAGAAATGACCGGCATATCCCTGAATGGATAGACTTGATGATATTGAATTCGAAGAAAGGCGTGAGTTGTGTCACAAGAGCCTTATAAGCAAGTGCTGATGCAGAGTGATTAAAGTCTTCTTTTTGAAGTTGATCAGCATGTTGGTTCAAGTTGAGGATTAGTGAATCGATGAAAATATTACGATCTTGACCAAAGAGTGTCACAAATTCTCTTCCTTCGTGAAGCCATGAAATTGTCATTAGATGAGACTTAAGAAGTCGAAATAATGTTATACCACTTTCTCTAGCTTTGTCTTGCATTTGATGTAATTCTCCCTCTTGTGACTTGAAATTCAACGAGTCCATGGAAGGTCGATGAAAAATGACGATAAGGAAAAACCGTAAGACCGTAAACAAAACCTTGTTTGTTGATGGAATTGCTTTAGTTGCCCAAGTCTTTTTGGACTTACTAAATTTCACTTGAAATGTAAACTTAATAATGCAAAGACCAACCAATCTCCACTATCTTGAGTATACCCGGTCCAAAAACTTAATATAAAGCCCAAAAACACAATACCCGGTCCAAAATAATCTTCTTTGAAACCAAAAATAGCCCACTTGCTTTTGAGCTATAAAAAAAACAATAACCGATATAACTAAAAAAACACAATACCGGATATAAATAATCTTCTTTGTCCAAAAACACAAAAATTTGGATAAAATTATTAAGTTACTCCACCACCCCACTCACCTAAAAAATTTGACACAAAAATTTTGACACAAAAATTTGACACACGTGACAGTAATGAGCTTTGTAAACGTCACCCCACTGACATTAACAGACACGTCTTTAACTGCCCACACACGTCTTAAATACCCACACACTACTCACACTGTGTAAATAATGTGAAAAATTAACTCAATACTCAAACGTGTATATCCCCACAAATTGTGTATATCCCACTAACAGACATGTATTTTTGATACTCAATACTCAATACCTAAATTCTTGTAAACTATGAAAATTAACTCAATACTCAATACCTAAATTCTTGTAAACTTCGCCCCTTACTCATTAACAGACACGTCTTTTTGATATCAATATTAAAATGAAGCCCACTAGTTTTATATGTAGATAATAAAAACGAAGTGTGTATCTCTCTTCCTCACTTGTTTCCTTCTTCTTTCTCCCACCTAAAAACTGATAATACTCCTCCGTCTCTCTCTCTTTCAAACCTACTCTAATCTTACTTCACGCCTCCATCATACCATCAATCATCTAATCATCTAATTTTAAGTTATCTAATCATCTAATCATGAAAGATAATCCTACGCCTCCATCATACCATCAGCCATCACATCTTAATCATCTAATTATACCATCTTCATTGAACACAAATCCAACATCATGACGAACACACGATTTTTATGGCTTCAAGATCCATAAAATGGGTCTCAGGTAATTTATGATTGCATGTGTTTGATCGATGATATCTTTCTGACTGAGATCTTGCGTTCGTTTGGTGTTTGTGTGTCAGAGTATGTGTCGAGAGAATGGGTGTGAGTCGAGGGTCTGTAACAATCTGTATGTGATTCAAATTGTAGAGAGAAGGTTAAATTGGAGTCTGAGAGTTTATGTTTGAGTGAGATTTGTTTTGTTGGTCGAGAGAGTTTGAGGCTGTGTGTGAGTTTGGTTTGAGTCAAGTGTCGGTTGTGGGTGATGGATTAAGTGGGTTTGGGTTTTGGTGTCTCGACTGTTGTTGATTTAAAATGCATTGAGTGTTGTGAGAGATGTGAGTCAAAGTTGAGAGTCGTGAGTCGAAGTCGAAGCTGGTTTGTTTAGACGAGGGGTGTCTTTGAGATGAGACGAAGGTGCGAGTCCTGTTGTTGTCGAGTCTTTTGTGTTACGTCTGTTGAGTCTGCGATTAGTTTTATCAAAATAATTGAGTCATTTTGTTTGAGTTTTATGTGGTTTGTGTCGCAATACTTATATTATCATCGCAATATCAATCAAACATGCATCACAATATACAACCATTCTATCGCAATACCTACACATCCCATCGCAATACCAATAAACTCCATCGCAATATTCAAAATACTCCATCGCAATATCTATGTACTCACCATCGGAATGTCACGATCGGAATGCGGACAGAGTTTCGTCTCAATGTTCCTTAAGCCCGTCGCAATCCACGATCGCAAAGTATGATCAGAATCCACATCGGAATAAGGTATCGAAATAAGTGATCGCAAAGTAGAACCCTAGGGTTATTGCGATCGGAATGTACAAAGATCGGAATAAGCAACCTTCTATCGGAATGTGACAAAAAATTATGCATCGGAATAAGTAATTGTCTGAATCTGTAAACCCTTTTCCGATAACAAAATGGATAAAAGGACAAAACAGAAACTTTGCATGAAATAACCAAAAATCAGTAGACAAGTAGACTGTTTAAATCTATAACGACAAAAGTTGATAAGAAAAATTAAATCAAATAGACGAAATTTTGAAAAAACTTGACAAAAGTAAACTATTTTCTTAAAAACCATTTTGCCTTTAAAAACTTAATCTTATAGAAAGAGAATAAAAAAAGAAAAAAATAGACGAGAGAAAAAATTATGAAAGAAGAAAAATTTACCACCAAATCAATAGATAAAAACACGCCAATCCGAAGAGTCAACCAAAGCCCTTGATACCAATTGTAGGTCTACGATTTCTTAGGATTTAGCAATGTATGATTTATCTAATCAAATGGAAGGGAAGGAAGAACTAGAGAGATAAAGGTAAAGAGAGAAAGGAGAGAATGAGAGAATAAGAAGGTTGATTAAAATGAGAAGTGAAAACACAAATGACCAACCCCTCCTAACATGCTAGGAGGGGGTATATATAGTATATAGCCCACCCTACATGTGGGCTATATGGACTATATGTATACTTAATGGATCACGAGCCCAATACTTGAATATATCATTGGAGTGACCGATTCTTTCTAAATACGTAAAAACGTATTTCCAACAATAACACTCGGACCCAAGATTCATTAACAAAAAGAAAAATTAACATGAGATTAGGGTTAATCCTTACATGTTTTAGGGTTTTAGGAATTGAAAACAAGGCACACAACGACCCTCTGATTTCCTTGATCGAACCCACGACCTTGTTTCTTGTTTTATGTTTTGGAACAATGGCAGCAGGAGATCCCAAAAAAAATAACGATTGGATGTTTAGATTTTAGGGTTTCTATTTGTTTGGTTATGTGTGTCGATTAAAAAAACAAGAAGTGCCTCCCCCGTTTTATATTTTGTACAGGTTGGTTGGTCCATTTATTGGGCTTCGGCCCAACTGCCTTCCCTTCCCTAAATCAGCCGCCCAACAGCAGCCCATTACTTTCCTTTTCTTTTTTGTTCGCGACTCGAATAAACGTGACGCGTAGTCGTGTTTCCAATTTCTTGAAATATTATTGTTTATCGTATATATTATATGTAACTAAAATACGTAGTACTCCTCGTGTTTTATTTCCTGAACGAAACAATATTTTAGTAAATAGAATAATACATGCGTAATGTTTTTCTGAACATAATAATTATTTCCTGAATACTTATTATTTGTAATATTTAATTAAAACTGAGAGTGTGTAATTTACTGTTTACGTTTAATTAAAGTCAAAGTTGAGACTACGCGTATTTAACATTCAAGGATTTTAAATACGGGTCTTATAATTCTTCCCCTCTAAAAAATAATTCGTCCCCGAATTAAGGATACGACTATACTGGGTTTTACAATTCTTCCCCTCTAAAAGGAGAAATTCGTCCTCGAATTAACGGTAATTAAGCTGGTGCAGCTTATAAAAATTGAAAGGACATATAAGCTGAAAGGATATGAAAGCTAAAGAGTGATAAGAGCTGAAAGATCATTCATCCTTGATTTAGAACATAATGTTAGGGAAAGGGTATAAACATGGCATAACTCAATTGAATATGCAACATGACATGAATGAAAGAACTTAACTGGATTTATTGAAGGAAAAGGATGAGAGGTCCGGATGGACTTCTTCGTTTCGAGTGGCCTCCCGCTCGAAACAATTCCTTCAAAGGTCTAAACATAATAATAAAAATCTTGGTCTTGATGACCCTGTCCTGACGATGCTGAATAGTTTCTGGTTCCATGCTTAAGATGGATTTTCTGAATCTGATAGATTGAAATGAGTTGTAGCATGTATTATATATGAAACGGTACGTAACAGTATTCCTGAAAATATAGCATCTATATATCTGAGCAAGCTGCTGAAAATATATAGGGACGAACTACGTGAATAATTTTGAACGTGCTACGTGAGCAATTGTGAACGTGGTTCACGATTATTTGAGGAATATTGGGCATGGAATATATTATGCACAATAATACCTGAATATTCTGTGAACGTGATGCTAGGACATATCATGAACATATGCTGACTGAGGAAAGAATGCCAAATGATACGGCATGATACGTGAAACGTCTGCCTGGTTATGGAATAGCTGTAAGCATGCGGGTTTTACAACTCTTCCCCCTAAAAGAATAATTCGTCCCCGAATTATAGATAAAGTAAACTGGAAAAGAAGAACATACCCGAATTCAAAATATGAAATGAGGGTAAGAAGCCCGGATAGATTCCTCTGTTTCCCAAGTGGCTTCTCGCTCGGTATGACTATTGGTTATTTGTGTGACTCAGTTGTCCTTGGTGGAAAATAAAGGGACTGGTCGTTGAGTAAAGTAAAAATGCAAACCTTAACGTAAATGGTAAATTAAATAAAGCTGAAAATGATTAAAAAGTAAAAGACGAAAAATTAAGACTTTAAAAGTAAATTAATTAAATGATGAGAAATTAAAACTTGACGAAAAGTAAATTTGACAATTTAATAAAAATATAAACTTAGAATAAAGCTAAGTAAAAACAATTAAAAATAAGGCATAAAGAAAATGGCGGGAAAGAAATAAACTTGAAAAAGAAAACAACTAAGTAAATTAAACAAAGGATTGCGATGGAGGCTATCGCAATATCAAAAGCTATCGCAATATACAGCTATCGCAATGTTACTGCTATCGCAATGCTCCTCCCATCGCAATGTATAGCCTATCGCAATATGGCTAAAAACAAAATTTGGGTAGAGTTCCGTCGCAATATGCCTTATGCCCGATCGCAATGTACGATGCCAGGGGCTATCGCAATCCACGATCGGAATAAGTGATCGGAATGAGCTGTCACAATGTAGAAACCCTAATGATGTTGCGATGGAAACAAAATATATTCGGATGGAGTGAGAAACCCTTGCAAGTTACGATGGAAAGAAAAGTAACAAAATAACAACAAATAAGCAAAGACCAAATAAGCACTTCTCTAATAAGCATTTACCAAAAACTTAACCAAAACAATAATAAGAAGAACAAAATAAGCAACGAATTTAAAAACTTTCATGATGCCAAATAAGCAAAATTTATAAATTGAACTAAAAGAAAAAGATTAAACTTTAAAAAGATAAAACCTTTAAAAACACTTAAATGAAAATAAGCTAGACACCAATTAAGCAAAAAGCACAATAAGCTAAGACCATGAATCACACGAAAATGATAATAACCAAAAAGATAAGAACTTTAATCAAAATAAGCATAAAGATGAAAACTTTAAGATTAATCAAACAAGACAATAGATTTTAAAAACAAGAAGAGAAGAATGAGATGATTATGAAAAACTTGATTAAAAATAAAGATTCAACACAAATTAAAGACTTACTTGAAATTAAAGACTTGAAAATTAAAGACAATAATGTAAATTGACAATATGAACGTGCATGAAATAAAGTGGAGAGCTAAGTTATCAATTTAGCTAACACCTCTCAAATGAGGAGAGGGTTAGTATTTATAGGAGGAGTGGAAGGTAGGTGGTTGGATGCTTCCTTTCTTTCTTTCTTTTTGTCTTTTCGTCTTTAGTCTTTGACAATAAACTCGTCATTCTCGACTTTGTCTCGGGATTTGTCGATAAATAAAATGAACTCGTCTTCTAATTTCTTCATTTAGTAGACTTGTTTCTTCGACTTTGTTAATCTTCCGTCTTTAGACTTTTTCTTCGATAAATCTTCAGAATAGGCCTTTGACTTCCGTTCTTCTTGCACTTTTGATCTTTTAACTTCGTCTTTCGTCTTTTGATCCTAAATCACAACAAAAAACACAAACCACGCATAATTCCGACATTTACGACATAAAATACACGTTTTGGCTTGGTTATTATTATAATTAAGTGGTAAAAGGATAAGTGTTTTCACACTTATTAAATCCCCTACACTTGACCATTGCAATGCCCTCATGCAATGCAATGCATTAACCTACCTTGGCCTTTATTCAACATAAGACATTAGGGAAACTAAAAGAGACAGAAAATTACAAAATATTTAAAGGAAGAAAAACAAGTAAAAGATCAAAGACTTACCTTAGGGTTTTGGAATGTCATGAATGTTTATCACCCTCAAGTTTCACGTTCCCCATTCCAAGCTTAAAAACGAGATCATTGTTATTATAAGTTAGCAAACTAACACAAACTCATGTGGCTCAATTATTCACTTAGACTCCCGTATTCCTAGGTGTATCTCTTATATTTTAATGTTGTCTTGAATGATCACGAGGATGCATTGTTGACTTATTTCGATAATTTATTAACGCCGAAAATAAAGTCGGACGATTTAATCAATAGTTAGCTAAAGGACAAAATCTTTTAAAACTGCTTCTCGGGACCTATTAAAGTTCATATCTTGGCATAACTCGCTTCACGATTTGAGACCTTTCTCGGACCGATATTTGGCAGCGACTTCATACTTCGAATCTTGAGAGACGTTCATGAAATTATGGTCTTCTCTTCATAATATGAATTTCTTCACTTGAAGTTTGAGAGATTCTTCATACTTGGACCACGACTTCTTTATTTTTCTCCAATCTTTATTTTCGATTTTGATATACAACGATCCGCCTCCTTTTAGGACTTGGATCTATTTATCCTCATACCTTGCTAGGGTCTTTTCGGATAGACTTCTCCATGATCTTTAGGGGAGTATTTGCTTTTCGTCGTATGTCTCGATCCTTCATATTGATTTTTGATAAATGATTCTTCACACCACTTGTGATCTTTAGCAACAAAGTGTAGCCCTCATGCCTTGTTAGGGCCTTTTCGGACTCGCCAATCTTCGCATCCCGCTTCAATAAGTTATGCCTTGGCTATGAACTCTAATTAATACCGAGCAACTCTTAAACGATCTTGGGCTAGAAGCTAAGTTGTAACACCCCATTTTGATAAATGGAATGTCACAGTTATGGTATCAGAGCCAAGGCTTCGACTTGTAGGCTCTCAAAACATGACCTGTGATTAGTGGGTAGTCACTATGGTCTTCCTAGAACTGACAGTCGTTTTTCATGCATTCATCATTTTTACGCATACATATATATGTCATTGTCGCACGTTTATGACTAAGTAATGGTTGGTACAGGACTGGCCCTATTTAGTCGCATGTGTTTTATCGAAACTTTTAAATTTGGGACCGACCCATAGGCGTCCCCTCGCCATGTCTTTTATTTGGGTGAACTGACCACATGCGTTCACTCTCGAGCATACAAAAGTTTTCATAAAACTGCATCATGCATTCATATACAAATTTTCTTGCATAAAATTTTTTCTCTTAATTTATTGGTATAAATTTTTTTTAATTTTTTTCATGTATATATATATTTTATGTTTTGGTCTATTTAGTCATATATTTTATGTTATACTGTCAGATGGCAAACACAAACAATATCCAGGAGATGGTTGCAGCTGCCAGTGAAGATATGCAAGACATCCTTCATCAGAACAACAACTATCCTCCCCCACCTAGCATTTTCCCCACGGAAGGAAGGAATCGGCTCATAAGAGAATACTATACCATTAGACAACGACCTGAAGAAGAAAGCAATGACTTCATGCAGCTTTTTCTTCGATTTGCTGGTGTCTTGAGAGCAGCTGCGGGCACCACTGAAGAACAGGCACAACATTTTTGTTGGGCCCTTAATCCAATGATTGCCAATAACTTGGGAGGTGCTCCGTTGGACACGATAACACAAGTGGCCGATGCAGCACGTAAGTTGGAAATGCTGCAGGAGAGAGATGTGTACGGGGATGTAGAGAGACCCGAGAAGAGGTAAAAATTCGTATTCAAGTGGTGACCAATCCGTATTCTTTCTATTTATGTCAATTATTCATCTCCTTAAATTGTATCTTCCAGGCAGAAAACTGGGGACCGGTCTCAGCCGGCTACTCAGCAGCAGCCTAATCAGCCCAATGGAAACGGTCAGACTAACGACATTTCTGCTACGGATAGGCGTGGCGGTAATGATAATTACCGTAACAAAGTTGGACACTCCAACGGCAGCAGGTCCTAATACTTACGTATTTTCTTATGATTCCATGTTATAACTCATAATTCTGACACTCTAGCAAATCTTCTACCAGAACCATAGAAACGGTAGGGACCAGAACCAGAGAGGTTCACAGCCTAGCTGTCCAGCTATCACTGGTATTCAATCTTATGATTATTCGCATTTTCCTTTGTACCCTATTAGCATGTCTCATGTAAAATGTTTTATCAGGTCCTCAGCCAGCCAGAGCACCTGCTGGAGGATATACTCATCCTCTTTTCTCTACTTGCCACCGTAGGCACCCAGGGCCATGTCGTCGTGACACTGACACATGCTTCAAGTGTGGTCTTCCTGGCCATCGCATGAAGGACTGCCGTAAGGGCGAGATGGAGGGCACATCGGGACATGCTGATACCAAGCCACCTCCTACCACTAGACGTGTCTACACGACATCTCGAGATCATGCCAACAAGTCTATAGGTACCATCACTAGAATCTTGTATATGTATGGTCAGGCTGTGTGTGTTCTTTTTGATACAGGTGCTACTCACTCGTCCATTTCTACTGCTTATGCCAAGAACATTAGGATGCTCCCCATGCCACTAGATAATAGACTTACTATTTCCACGCCCTTGAGGGACTCTGTATTAATCACCCATGTATACAAGAGTCTTCCCCTAGAGTTTGATGATAAGGTTCGTCCTGTTGACGCACTTTCGCTGGACATAAATGGCTTTGACATGATTTTGGGCATGGATTGGCTATCCAAGCATCATGCTACCATAGACTGCCATTCATATCGAGTCATATTCGGTGATGTTGATTCACCTGAGTACATTCATAACGGGTTCATACCCGGACGTCCTGTACAAATCATATCTGCCCTACAAGCACGTGCACTATTGTCACACGGCTGCGAGGGTTACCTAGCTACGGTTCACGGCATGGATGCTGAATCTCCATCAATTCAGGATCAACCTATAGTGTCGGAATTCCAAGATGTATTTCCAGAAGAACTTCCGGGCATACCACCTGCACGAGAAGTGGAATTCAATATCGAGCTCATCCCTGGAGTAGAGCCAATTTCCAAGGCTCCTTATCGCATGGCTCCTATAGAGTTAAAGGAGCTAAAGGATCAACTGCAAGAACTCCTAGAACGAGGTTTCATTCGACCGAGCGCATCTCTATGGGGCGCACCGGTCTTATTTGTTAAGAAGAAGGACGGAAGTATGCGTCTTTTCATAGACTATCACGAGCTCAACAAGATTACTATTAGGAATAGGTATCGACTACCGCGTATAGACCATCTTTTGACCAACTCCAAGGGGCCAAACACTTCTCCAAGATTGATCTTAGGTCAGGCTACCATCAACTACGGGTTAAAGAGCAGGACATCGCCAAGACTGCTTTTCGTACCCGCTATGGCCACTACGAATTTTTAGTCATGCCATTCGGACTGACCAATGCTCCAGCAGTGTTCATGGATTTGATGAACAGAATCTTCCATGAATTTCTGGACAAGTTCGTCATTATCTTCATCGATGACATCCTGATTTTCTAAAAGTCCAAGGAGGAACACGAAGACCATCTTCGTACAGTACTACAGATTCTTCGTAAGAAGCAGTTGTATGCTAAATTTTCCAAGTGTGAGTTCTGGTTAGACAAGGTGGCATTATTAGGTCACATTGTATCAGCAGAAGGAATCACTATGGATCCAGCGAAGGTTGAGGCTATTACTAAGTGGCCGAGGCCGACATCAGCGACTGAAGTCTGCAGTTTCTTAGGCTTAGCTGGCTATTACCGTAGGTTCATGGAGAACTTTTCCCGCTTAGCACTACCATTGACCAAACTGATGCGGAAAGGGGAGAAATTCGTCTTGACAGAAGAACGAGAGAAGAGCTTTGAAGACCTGAAGCAGAAGCTAGTATCTGCACCTATTCTTACTCTCCCATCTGGTACAGGTGGATTTTAAATCTACAGTGATGCATCGGGGAAGGGACTTGGCTGTGTTCTCATGCGACATGGGAAAGTGATCGCGTACGCTTCACGACAGCTTAAGCCTTATGAAGAAAACTACCCTATGCATGACTTGGAACTTGCTGCAGTCGTGTTTGCATTAAAGATATGGAGGCACTACTTATATGGAGAATCATGTGACATTTTCACGGACCACAAGAGCTTGAAGTATCTCTTCACTCAGCGTGAATTGAACATGAGGCAGAGGAGATGGTTAGAGCTGTTGAAGGATTATGACATTAATCTACAGTATTGATGTAGCCTTTTTACACACCTTGAGGAAAAGGGGGTAAAATAGTGGAAAGTATTAAGTGTCGGTTTAGGAAAACCAAGCACTAATGACCAATGGTGAAAGTTCGTTTCCTAAGGAGGCTAGTGTGTTGTGTAATGAAATGATTAATTATGTGATTATATGATTATGAGAAAGAAAATAGAAAGGGGGTAAGAAGAGAATGACGGTTACGATGACGATTTAAACTAAGACGAAAAGGTCGTACACGTAAAACCGTAAAAGCACCAAAATTATAAATTTACCCTAAAAATTCCTAAAAAATTGCAATAAACCCTAAATAATGGATTAAGAGTTTACAAAAAATCAAAAATCACCCAAACCTTTTATTTAATTAAATAATGATTTTTTAATGCTAATTAAAGCCCTAAAAATCAATTTAATTAACAAAAAGCCCAAAATGAGATTTATCACTTTGTAAACCTCTAAAATACCCTAACTTAATTTAAAACTATATTTGAAATTTTTAAAATTAATTAAAACTATTAAAAACAATTAAAAACTATTAAGACTTAAAATAATTATAAGAATTAATCTAAGTACAATAAAAATATTCTAAAAGTTGTAAAATTCCTAACTTTATGAGTTTAACCTAAAAAATATAAAAAGTTGAAAAATATAAATTTTAATTTTTAATAATAAAATAATATTAAAAATCCAAAATTTATAAAAAATTCTAAAAACTTGCAAACTAGCTTAATTTAACCTAAATAAACAGAAAATGAACTTGAAATTACAAAAATACCCCTAATGGGCCTTCAAATGGGCCAAAAGTCCAAACAGTCACCTTAATGGGCCAAAATAAGCCCAATAAGCAAAAAGTTGTCCAATTAAGCCCAAAAACTCCTATCTGACTCAAAACTTGATTTTAAACACAACTTTTTAAAGGACCAAAAGCTGAAAATGTGAAATAAGCTGACTTATACCAAACAACTTATTCTTAATGGGCTTTTTGGCCCATTAAGCTATAAGCTGATGCCATAAGCTCAAATTAGACACACAAGCTTCTTTTCAGTTGCTTAAGACTTCTTTAAAAATAAATTTGAAATAAGCCAAAGGAATAAGCTTGAAAATGCAAAAAGCAATCTACAGAAAACGACAAAATAGTCATTTTGAGTTCTAGGCTATCCCAAGAGCTAATTCAAATTGCAAAAGCTTTTAAATGACTTAACTAAGCTTAATCAACAAAAAGTTTTCAAATAAGTTGACTCAATAAGCTGGAAAAAGCAAATAAGCACTTATTAAAAAGTCAAATAAGTTGGTTTTCTAGCAAAAAGTCAAAGTCAAATTCTAATAAGCTCAAGTTCAATCAATTGGGTCAAATAATGAAGATCTATCACAAAAAATAAGTTGTTGCACGTCTGGATAAGCCAAAATGGCTTATTGATAAGCTAATTGAAAAATTGCACTAGCAGGGGCTAGTTTTAGGTGTTGAGCAGTGGAAACTTTTTCCACTGCTTGACTTGTGGACTTTTTTGTCTTTAGTGACTTTTTTGGAGATTCAAGTTACACAAAGCCACCCACTGATCAGTGGATCAAGAGGAGTCAAATACAACAAAGAAATCACAATCAACAACAGCCAATTTGTACAGTTAATTCAATCAATCACCAGATCACTCACAGACATGAACACATAAGCAGTTGAGATTCAATAAGCACTTATAGCACAATTCAGCCAGCCAAACTTAACCAAATGCATACACAAGCAATATTAAACTTAAATAAGCAAGTCTAAACAAGTTTCATGCATTGATTCAAAGTATTAAGCAAGCTTCAAGCACTTAAAGTTACTGATGAACTATGAACATGCAGTTTTTTCACTTTGCTGATGCAATTGACCAACAATCCAGATTCAGTCACTCAGATCTATCACTTATGTTATATTAATGATATTTTAATAACTTTTAGCCCTACCCTAAGCATGCATAAATTCTAGATTTTACCAAAATCTTAGGTCAAAAACAGTTAAAATCAACAAGATATAGCATAATGTATGATTTGAGGTTTCAAACCCAAAAACTTGCAGCAAAATGCACTCAAACAAGCGTATAACAGATACCAAGCAATAACACAAACTTCTAACAACACAATATCAAGTTATGATTCAAGACAGGTAATCCCAAACACCCTTTTAACTCTTCAAATCAAGATTTTCAAATCAAAACAGCATTCCAAGGTTGCCCAAGCCCAAATCAACATAATAACATATGAGATAAACAGATTAGAACAAGATTAAGCCACAAAATCAGCAAGAACAGAAGTCATACACAAATATCACCAAAAATCAAGATTTTAACAGATTTTGGGATTAAGTATGCAAACCTCATGGATGTACATCCACACCCACGAATTTTGAGCTTATGTACTAGCAAGAACAAGTACAAGCTTCCACAACAAAGCCTGCTAAGATTCAACAAGGTTAGAAGCAAAATATCAAAAATAGTAAGGTTGAAAAGCCTTGATTAATGCAACTCTTGTACTCCACACTTGATTATCCCCAAGTTATAGGCTTCACCACACCTTGATAACTCAATATCAGGATGCTATGATCAGCTTTATAGCCCAAGAATTCCAAGATGAACCAAGAAACTTAGCAAAATATCAAGCTTGAAGGAAAATGTGCAAACTTTTGCACACTCCTTAAAAACAGGTTTTGAGATTCAAGATAAGCAAACAAGTAACAATAATAAGCAGTAAACAACAATGTCACTTGAGTTTTCTTCAAAGATTCATACACATTTCATTCAACTGAAAATGGATTTACAGAATATTGAACAAAGGAAAATTCAAGAGCAAAGTTCAAATGATGCACCCTAAGGCCTTTATATAGGCTACAAACTAACTACTGAATGCATAAAAAACGTGAACCCTAGCTAATGAAGTTCCAAATTTGCCCCTTGTCTTGTTTGAACTTTTGAAGATCATGTGACTGAATCTTGTATTGTAGTGGAGCTGGCATGTGAAAAGTTGATCAAAGGGCTTCAAATAAGCTTAACTTTCAAGCTTTGTTGTGGGACATTGGATGATTGGCCTCTTCTGGCAGTTTCTTCTTTGTTGCAGTAGGGGAATCATGTGTGGGACAAAGGAGTGATGTGGCAAGTATTTTTGAGGTTGGGTTATGATTAAAACATCATTAATCATTAATCTAGAGGTTTTCATGGCTTAATTACAACATAATTAAGAAAACCTAATTGTGTTCTTGAGGTGAATAGTGCCATGGCTAATCCGTTTTTGGTTTGGATTAAGTTTAAATAAGTGTTAATGGCGCCAAGATTAATTAATATTAATCTGGTGAGTGGATGGGTGAGGTGGAACAATGGTGCAATCTGATTGGTTGTGGGGTGTTAGTGGGGCACGTGTCAAGCCCTCACTTGTCTAGGTATCTATGCTGTTTGCCACATTTAACCCTTAGCCTTTCTTCTTTCTTCCATTTTGTAAATAATCACACACAATCCGTTTTCCTTTGTTATCAAACTTTTCATTTTCACACTTTTGCCCCTAAAAGTTTTGTAAAGTAAATTCAGGGGTATTTCTTGCCAATTCTTGATTCTTGAAGGACTGATTTGGCATTTTCTTGATTGATAATGGTCTTGACTTGTATGATTGACCTTTTGGAGGACTGAAATTGCCAAGTCCTGATTAATGAGGGACTATTTTTGCCATTTCTTCAAAGTCAAGGGTCCTTTTGGTAATTTTGATATTTTCAAAGGACCAAATTTGTAATTCTTGACGCTTGGAGTCCTTCTTGGTATGTTTGACTTTGAGGAGGATAAATATTCACATTTTAGTTTTGTTGAGGGACTAAAATTGCCAATTCTTCAAAGTGGAGGGCCCTTTTTGCAATTTTGGCAAACTTCAGGGACCAATCTTGTAATTATGAGGATACAAGGGTATAAAGTGTCAATTCTTCCATATTGGAGGACCCTTCTTCATAACTCTTCAAATCTTCAAGGGTTTTCTTGGAAAATTCTTCATTAGGGCTTGGTTCATTATGCGGCTTCGTTTCCCGTGTTCGTTTTTTGCATGATTCTTGTGATCTTTAGTCATTTTCTCAATATCCGTACCTAAAATACACAAGCAACAAACACAAGCATATATATGGGTATTTTGATGATATTTAATGCATTTTAAGCCCTTTTTAGATGATGAGACTATGTATAAAAGCAGTCTCATCACTCCCCCATACTAAACCATTGTCCTGCCCTCACGCAATGCTAGAATAAAGTTTCGTAGCACCTCCTAAATTCATTTTTATTCACTTTATTGAACGATAAACTAGCTACACTACTACTATTACTACTACTTGCTTTTTAGACATAATGTATGATTTTCATCGCAAAATGGGACGTTTAGGTTCATAGAATAAGAACACGTGAATGCTTCGCTAGAAATAATTTCATCGTCCTCGATTTTCACCCCAATTACATGCTGATGACGTATAGTCCCCAGCCGGGTCATGGACCCGGCCCAAGGGTACTACCCGTATCCGGCCCATCACAGATGGGTGGGATAATGTCAGTCAGGCTTATGGGCTTGAATGAACAGTAACCGCACACATGTGTGCGGCCCACGGCCCGGTACGCCCGACACGGCCGACACAGGGTCAGACAGAATGATATTCTGTCTAGGAATATCTTTACCCCAATAAGGAGAGGATATTCACTACCAGAATTAGAAGATAACAATCATTCTAATTCTGGTGCTTATCTCTTCCTTGGGGCCGAAGGATTAGTGAAAGCCCACTAGGGTTTCACTGCCTATAAAAGGAACCCCCAAGGGTTCCACAAAGGTATCACAATTCACTCTAAACTCACATATAACCCTAAATCGATTACTTACTCTCACGCCGGAGTCTAATCGTGGGAAACCTTCCCACGGTAAGCTTAACGCGTGTTGTTTAGTGTGCAGGATCCCAACCAGACGATTCACTTGGTGCAGGAGCCGGTACCCAGCCAACCCGAATTAAGCCTAATTCGGGTCTAGCAAGGATCAACCAACTTTTGCATCAACAAGTTGGCGCCATCCGTGGGACCAAGTAACACTAAGCTAGAACAAAATCTCATCTCAAATCTCCAATGACGAAGGGACACCCGCCGACTAACCCCAGGAATGTGAATCCCGGAAACCGGAAGTCCCAAGAGGAAGGGATTCTCATCCCCAACCAGTCACCTAACCGCCTCGCGGGCGGGCTGGGTAACCGTAGCGGTTTTCAACCCGCGGGGGTGACAAGCACGATCTCGGTGACACCCCCACCTACTTCAACCTTGGACAACCCTGATCCAGGGAGTGCGCCAGACCCTCCTAACAAGGAACCACGCAGACCTTCGACGGAGGAAGAAGTGGAAGCCGTACCACTCAGTGAGGAGGATCTTACTCGAGTTCTTACTCAGAACTTTGAAAGGATCGTCCCAGGGATCGCGTCAAGATTGAGTCTGGGGAGCAACCTACAAGCCCGACTCAACTTTGGCGACAGTGGACCATCCACCCCTTCCCAAAACCGGAGAAAAAGGAGGACTCGGCCTCAAGAGCAGGGAACCTTCGAGGAAAACCCTCAACCCCGGAATGTGTTTGAACGCATAGGAGATCGCATCATGCAAGAATTAACGCAGTCTCAAGATGGAGAAAGGTCGGATGGCTCACCCGAGCGGCCAGATCGAGAGCTGACCAAAACCACACGCCACCCAAGTGTGTGGGATAGAATGAACACAGGGAGGAAGGCTCCTAGTTCGTCTCAAAAAAGTGGTCCCTATTCAAAAGGCGGGGCACCACCGCCGTCCCCAGATCCGTCTGGGGAGGACTCAGATGACCATCCGCCCAAACGCCGCCGGCCTAGGCGCACGCCTCCACCACCAAATAATGATGAGTATTATGGTGGCCCCTACTATCGGGATACGGAAGCAGAGGACCTCTCGCGTCCGTGGTGTGAACCATGGGATGACCCTAGGCTCACACGGCCATGGGCTGATCCCAGGGAAGATCCGTTTACCCTCCGCATACGGAACTATTCTGAGGACACCAAACGTCGCATGCCAGCATGTATCAAGACGTATGATGGGTCCGGTGATCCTGTCGATCACCTCAAAATATTCGATACTCAGGCTAAAATTGAACGATGGCCCATGCCTATATGGTGCCAAATGTTTAATTCGACCTTGATTGGAAACGCTCGTGACTGGTTCGAGGCACTCCCCCCACGGAGCATTGATAGTTTCACGGAACTACGCACTGCGTTCGAGAACAATTATACTCAAAGGAAGAAGTATAATAGGGATCCGGTTTCATTGGCAACTGTCAAGCAACGGCCGGGGGAGTCCACAGAAGCCTTCACTGAGCGCTTCAATGATGAGTGCACACGCACGAGAACCATGCCAGAGCTCCTGAAAATCTCTGACTACATGCACGCCATAACAGACAGAGAACTGATCAGGCGTCTCAACGACAAGCGTCCAGAGAGATATGATGACCTCATGGAAAGGGTCAGAAATTTCATAGAGGGAGAGACAGCTGTTGCCGCAGCCTACCCATCCCGAGGAAATGGGTACCGCTCAAATGACCAGTCCCGGAGACAGTCGGGCGGTCAAGGCAACCAGAACAGTAACAAGGGCTCGGACTATAAGAGCCAAAGCAAAGGCGGACGGTCAGACGACAAATTCACCCCCCTAAAGATGTCCTACCGGGAGATCTTGTTGACTGAAGGGGCGAATTTTCCGAGGCCTCCCCCAATGACCACACCTCCGGAACGTCGGCAGGGAAGTCGCTTCTGCGAGTTCCATAATGACAAAGGACACGGCACGGAGGAGTGTATCCAGCTGAAGAAACATATCGAGTCGCTAATCAAATCAGGCAAACTCAAGCACCTAGTTAAGGATTGGAAAGACGGAAAGGACAACAACAAGAAGTATGATAAGAAGGATCCCCAAAAGGACAAGCCTTCTACCATATACATGATCCAATCCAGACAGCGCCGCACGAGACAGAAAATTAGCCAAAAATTTTCACGCGGCAAGGAAATCTCATTCCCTCTCATTACAGCAAGTGACGTGGTTGATGCGCCTCTCACTATTGAGATAAGCATTGGAACACACAATGTTCGTCGCATGTATGTGGATGGAGGGTCGTCAGCAGAGGTGTGGTATGAACACTGCTTTGTGCAGTTATGCCCAGAAATAAGAAGCCAATTAGTACCGGCCACGTCGCCGCTCACTGGCTTTAGTGGAGATACTATCTGGCCAATAGGGCAGTTGCGTTTGCTTGTCACCATTGGGAATGAGGAACATTCCACTACAACGTGGATGAACTTCATGGTGATACGTTCACACTCTCCTTATAATGGAATCATAGGCAGACTAGGCATTTTGGCTATCCGGGCAGTACCCTCTACGGCACACGGAATGATTAAATTCCCCGTTGATGGGGGAATCATTACTATTTATAACACAGTCGTGCCAACATCCGAGTGTCACACCGTGACAACACCGGCACCACCTGTACCACCCAAGGATGGAGCACCACCACCCAATTGGAAGGTGGCCATTCACCCTGACTACCCGGAACAGGAGGTATCCATAGGAGGGACGCTCTCAGATAGCGGCAAAAGGGCCATGTGTTCTCTTTTAAGTGCAAACCTGGACATATTCGCATGGGAGCCAAAACATATGACGGGTGTGCCACGCGCGATAGCAGAGCATAAACTTCAGATCCGCCAAGGGTACCAACCCATCAAGCAAAAGAAACGCGACCAGGCGCCCGAGCAAAGTCAAGATATACTGGAGGAAGTGCGGAAGCTGGTGGACGCAGGCATCATGCGCGAGGTATACTACCACGAGTGGTTATCCAATCCGGTCATGGTCAAGAAACATGACGGAAGTTGGCGCATGTGCGTGGATTTCACGGATCTGAACAAGGCTTGCCCACAGGACTGTTACCCGCTACCAGAAATCGACTGGAAAGTAGAGTCCTTATGTGGATATCCTTTCAAATGCTTCTTGGATGCATATAAAGGGTATCACCAAATCCAGATGGCGGAGGAGGATGAAGAAAAAACGGCGTTCCACACAAGCCAGGGCGTATATTGCTATACGAAAATGTCGTTCGGATTAAAGAACGCCGGCGCTACGTATCAGCGGTTGGTGGATAAAGCTTTCGAATCACAAATAGGACGCAACTTGGAAGTATATGTTGATGACTTGGTGATAAAAAGCCACACGGAGGAGGCACTTCTCCGGGATGTCCAGGAGACATTCGACACGCTGAGAAGGATTAACATGAAGTTAAATCCAATGAAATGTACGTTTGGTGCAACAGAAGGAATGTTCCTGGGATATTTGATTGACCCAAACGGCATCAGACCTTGTCCAGAGAAGACGGACGCGGTGATACGGCTACCGTCCCCGCAGACACGGAAGGAGGTGCAGTCCCTGAATGGGAAGTTAGCCGGGCTGAATAGATTTCTATCTAAATCCGCAGAGAAGTCCTTACCTCTATTTAAGACACTCAAGAAGTGTATTAGAAAGGGAGACTTCCGTTGGACGAAGGAAGCTGAGGAAGCCTTTGGCCAACTCAAGCAGCATCTCGCATCTCTCCCCATGTTGGTAGCTCCCCGGCCAAAGGAGGAACTCGTTATGTATCTCTCAGCTACTCATGGCGCAATAAGCGCGGTACTGATGACGGATAGAGACACAATACAGACCCCGGTTTACTTTATAAGTAGAACATTACAAGGGGCGGAGCTGAATTATTCCTCCATTGAAAAATTGGTACTAGCACTAGTATTTGCCACAAAGCGGCTGCGCCGGTACTTCCAGGCGCACCCGATTGTTGTGATCACGGATCAGCCAATTAAGCAGGTTATATCTAGACCAGACGTGGCAGGGAGACTAGAGAAGTGGAGCATCCTATTGGGAGGGCATAATATATCTTACAGACCAAGGACGGCTGTTAAAGGCCAAATCTTGGCAGATTTCCTGATCGAGAAGCCGGATGAGGAAGAACCAATCATTAAGCAAGAGGAGGCCCTAGCGGAACCTTGGGTGCTATTCACGGACGGATCCTCATGCACAGACGGGTCCGGGGCAGGCCTCATCCTCACAAATCCAGAAGGAATGGAATTCACATACGCCCTCCGTTTCGAGTTCACGGCCACCAATAACGAAGCGGAATATGAAGCATTAATTGCGGGACCATATTCTAGGTGGGTATGTGGCTAAGGAGGACAACATGGTCAGGTATTTGGAAAAAGTCAAGACGTTAATTGCGACTTTCAGTAAGTTTTCCATCAAGCAGGTGCCAAGGGGCGAGAACAAGAAAGCGGACGCTCTCAGTAAGATCGCATCCACGAGCTTCGCCCACTTGTCTAAACAGGTTTTGGTGGAAATACTCAAGGAAAAATCTATCACGGAAGGGGAAGTGACTGCTATAGTTGAAGAGGAGGGACCTACGTGGATGACCCCAATCATCAACTATTTGACTAATGAAACCCTTCCAGACGAGGAAAAAGCAGCAAGGCGCGTTAAAAGGAAGTCACAACATTTCGAACTCCGGGAAGGCATCCTTTACAAACGCTCTTTCTTGCAGCCGTGGCTGCGGTGTGTTGGACCACGCCAGGCGGCTTACGTTATCAGTGACATACACGAAGGGTTGTGCGGCATGCATGCAGGCCCACGATCCGTGGTAGCCCGAGCCTTACGAACAGGATACTACTGGCCCACTATGCACAGAGACGCGCGCGATATGATTCGCAGGTGCAATGATTGCCAAGTGCATAGGCCAGTACCGCGGCACCCGCAGCAGGAGCTTACACCTATCACGTCCCCGTGGCCATTCTACAAGTGGGGAATTGACATTGCAGGACCATTTCCTGTAGCTGCGGGGGGGGGTTAAATTCTTGATTGTTGCAATGGACTACTTCACGCGATGGATAGAAGCCAAGGCAGTAAAGTCTATCACGGGTAAGCAGGTCAAAAAGTTTGTGTGGGAACACATCGTGTGCCGTTTCGGTCTGCCAGGGGAAATTATCTCGGACAACGGCAAGCAGTTCACGGACAACCCATTCAAAGACTGGTGTGCATCATTGAACATCAAACGGCGCTTCGCGTCCGTTAAGCATCCACAAACAAACGGCCTTGTCGAACGAGCAAATAGCAGCTTGGGGAATGGAATCAAAGCACGGCTGGATGAACGACAGGGCAAATGGGTCGATGAGTTGTCACACGTGCTATGGGCACATAGAACCATGATCAAAACAGCCAACGGAGATACTCCATTTGCATTGGCTTACGGCACTGAAGCCGTTATACCAGCAGAAATAGGGATGCCTACTATCCGCACGGCGGAGGTTAACGTCGTCACAAACGATGAACAACTGCGAATCAACCTAGATCCGCTGGAAGAAAAAAGGGAAATAGCAGCCATCAATGAGGCTAAGTCCAAGGCTAAGATGAAGGCCTATTACGACGCCAAGGTCAAAGGTGTTTCTTTTCGACCGGGAGACTACGTCTATCGTGCTAACGAAGCAAGCCGAGTGGAGAATACAGGAAAACTGGGACCTAAATGGGAAGGACCGTATGAAGTCACTGAAACCTTGGGACGAGGCGCGTACAAGTTACGTGACATGGATGGCCGCGACCTAGAGCGCACATGGAACATCTCCAATCTTAAAAGGTGCTATCTTTAAAAGCTACGGCTTCCGCATGGGACTTCGCTATAAGCGGCTTTGATAAAGAACCATGCGGGTTATTTGTTTTGTTTGTTTTTCTCATGTTTGTTTAAGTTTCCTCTCTTATTTTTTAGGACTTGTCGTCATTGTTCAAACAAAAGTGTAAACGTTCTAATAAAATGCCGTGGTGCCTAGCTAGCTCCACGGCCTGTTTCGTGTAAATCATTTTCCTTTCTTTGTTAGATTCTTTGTTAGCCGTATGAATTTTACTTGTATTATAATATGCCATGTTTCATTCATACGCATTCTCTCAAAATACCGTACATGTACCATACGCCTCCAGGTGGGGTAAGAGGATTAAGTGAACCTACTAATTCAACTTGCCGCGTAAGAGGGATGCAACCCCAGCCGCACGGATCACATATCCTTACTAGACACCTTACTCACAAGACATTGGGGTAAGTTTCATATGCTATAGCCATACCGTGCTCTGCATAGTAAAGACGCACGTCGCACGTCTAGTAAATTATAGACTTGTATGTATTTTCTTTGTGAGTAAGACGTGGTATATCATGCAGTATTGAGCTACAATATTTCGAACACAAGCAAAAATACACAGGTTTCCAAACAGATCAAAATTGCCGTGGTTACCCACGGACTTATATACAAAACGTAAAAATTGTTAGCCGTGTACATGCACGGACGAATCGAAACAATACATATTCATAGATTACAAAACAAGTGTTTGATCATGAAAAAGGAGCTTCCTAAATAGAGGGGAGAAACCTACCCATTTCAGCTTGTTCTTCCACCAGACGCGGCAACCATTCATCACTTTCTCCCCGCTTCTGGGCTTGGGCCGCGGTTCTTTCCAACACCACACCTAAGGGTTCCTCGTCAAGCACGACCCTGGTTACGTCCTCATATATAGGAAGGGTTAGCGGAAAGGAAGCATTGGAAGGCGTGCTAGGACTGAGCTTTTCCATGATTTCAGTGTTTGGGGCATCTTTGGTGGCCTCTAGCTCGTCCAGGAATGGGTAATGTAGATCTTGCATCGCGGCCATGGAGGCAGTCATCTTGCTGGCGGCTTCGGGCTTAAAGAAGGTATGACGGGCGATGTCCCCACCTTTCGTAATCAGTTCAGCAGCCTCAACCATTCCTTCGTGCCGTCCGTGGTCGATACCATCAGATACAAGGTTGGCAAATTGTTGTACAAAGGATGGGGCCTCTAGCACCTTCATAACAGCCAGGCGTGCTCCATGCCCAACCATCCACCTACGGCCTGCAATGGCTGTTAGCAGTTGGGGGCATAGCACGTTGTCACGCTCAGCGGTCAGGGCATCAATCACCAATTCTTTTTGGGCAACTGCCTCTTTCAGCTCTTGGATGACGGCCCTCTCCTCAGCAAGGTCTGTCTGCATTTTTTCCATGTTTTGGACGGCCAAGTGCGCGTCCTCTAGCTTCTGGTTCAGAACATCTACTTGACTGGAGTAAGAATGGGCAGAAGCTTCGGCCGTGGTTACCTATAGTGAAAAAACGTGTTAGTACATTCATTTTTTAGTATATATGGGTTGTGCGGCACGGATATGTACCTTGGTGTTTGCAGCATCTAGTTGAGACTCAAGGTGGGCTACTTGCTGATCGTATTCACTCGCGCGGGCTGACTGTGTTTTGATGGTTGCCTCGGCATTCACTAGTTTGGACTGGAGGTCAGCGATCAGGGCTTCATTATCTTCAATCATTTTCTCTCGCCGTCCAACTTTCCTCTTGAGAGAGTCAACATGCCCAAGCGCAGCTTCAAACCTAACCCTCATTGAGGTTCCCATCGCCATTTGATGTACCAGCGTCCCATTATACTCGTCCGCCAAATCCGCATGACTAAGCGAGTTTACCTCTTGCACCAAGCTTGGTGGTATGCAGTTGTTGAGGTACTCCCGGCACTCGTCAGCACTCCTCAATCGTGACGCCGTGGTAATAGTCCATACAGGGTTAAAAGGTTGGGGAGCGCCGGATGCGGGGAAGTCTTGGGAAACCAGGGGTGAACCATCTTCAAAAACAGGGCCGGACTTTGTGGGGGCCGTGGGGTTTTCTTCGACAGCTTTTCCTTTCTCCTTATTCGCTTGGGTGTCAGGAAGAGGTGCGGCACCAGCCTGGTCGTCCCTGCGACATGAGTATTATGAAATATCTTAAGTACGGCTGAAAAAAAAAGAGAAGTGGAAATTCTTTCATATTAAGATGGTTTCTTACATGTTGCTTCTTGCTCCTTCGGAGGCGGTTGGGGCAATTTGGGTGACGGGATCGACATGAGCGGCCCGGTTAGCCTCGGAACCCTGGGTGGCACTCCCAACAGATTGATACATGGGGTGGTCCTCTCGAAGCCTTTTGGCAAGAGCATTGTGTTCACCAATCTCCACCGAGGCAGTCCCTCTCGCACGGTTTCCCCTCTTCCGGGTGCACCTGGTGAGGGGCTGCATTGTTAGTTCAGCAACCTCCTCTTCGGCTTCCTCCTCTTCGTCCACGTTGACATGTTGTTGCACTTCATCATCATCATCGCCCATCAGTCAGCGAATGCTGGAGTCGGTTTGTTCAATATTGTCTCCCTGTTGTTCTCTATGTGGTGAGGAGGGCCCGGCCCCTCCCTGGTTCATCTGGTTGTTGCTATCGTCGTGGTCTCCATGTTCCTCGTCAGAATGGGGATCAGGCACGGCTTCTAGGGCAACCGTCACTGGTCGGGTGTGCTCGAGGAGGGGTTGTTCATTTTCACGAAGAGGACGGAGACCTTCTGGCACAAGCCTTGGATCGCCCTGGCGCAACAGTCCAAAAAAGTTCATTTCTGTCCAGCACAAAACAATAGATGTTAGTTCTTATACAAACACATGTACACATTCTTATTGACGTACGGATGATTAGCCTACCTTCGCCCTGCCTTCTCCAAAAAACGGGATACCTATTGGAGGGACCAAAGTAATTGCGGCTAATTCCTAGCAAGCATAGGAATGATTCGGGTAGGTTTCTGTAGAATCCAGTCCTATTTAGATCTAATTCTTGAGAGTGACGCGGATTGTATGTACTGGTGTGCGGCTTAGGGTCGTGCGGGAATCTGGTTCTAATGACATAATCACCCGGCCATACCACTGCGTCAATGAAAAAGTAATGATCATACCAATATTTCAGTGAATCCATTGGTTTGTTGTGTGATTGTGGACTATTGGAGGCTCGTTTTTTGAAAGAAACCCAACCGTTCACTAAGTTGGGGGTATAAAACAACCTAAATAACTCTACGGTTGGGGGGATTCTCCTAGCACGGCAAAGAATCTCGAATTGGCTAATTTTACAGGCACCTATGCAGTGGAGCTGACTAATGTGTACATTATAATATCCTAACAGATCTACGAGAAAGTGGGTAAAAGGGATGCGGTAATTAGCCGCGTCAAACAGGCGAGTATAGAGACCTATCTTACCCGCTGGAGCCTCAGTTATGAGGTCTCCGGCGCTAGGAAGTGAGGGGTGTAGGTTGGAAGGGATGAAGTAATTTGTACAAAAATGGTTTAACTGGTCTTGGGTCATGACATTTAGCACGGATCTGATGGTAGGGCTGTTTCTATTAGCCATTACTAAAAAAGAGTGTAAGGACGTGGTATTCTAACCTGCGTGTGAAGGGATCCGTGCGTACTTGGTTCAAGATAAGAGGAAAGCTTTAATGGCTGAAATGGAGGTTATGAACTGTGTGTTTCACACAGCCGTAGGGGTGGCTTATATATAGGGTTACCTTGAGGGTCACAGGCAGTTGGATGTGTGACACGTGTTGGCCACTATTCTTAATCGTGTGGCTAGGGGGCAAGTGGCAAGTGAAACGTCAGATGGGACCCACGGGTCATATCTGACCCACACGTTTGCACTGCTCAAGGTTCTGACTGTCTGCATTTTTGTCAGTCAAACAAGTCAGATGAACAGTTGTTCATGTCGGGTTATGCGGCTCTTACGTAAGACTTGACATTTAATGATATATTTAATTTGTCTCGGCTGCTATGTATGGATGAAATAGTGATAAGATAATTTCTTAAGCCATGTTGCCACATGCGGTCAACATAAATTCTTGAACACAATCGTCCTTTACTATGGTTTCCTTGGTACGTCCGGGAGCATCTTTGTAGTCTAGAGGTTCCACCTACGGTTGTAACAACTAGACTGGGGGGACATGATGACGTATAGTCCCCAGCCGGGTCATGGACCCGGCCCAAGGGTACTACCCGTATCCGGCCCATCACAGATGGGTGGGATAATGTCAGTCAGGCTTATGGGCTTGAATGAACAGTAACCGCACACATGTGTGCGGCCCACGGCCCGGTACGCCCGACACGGCCGACACAGGGTCAGACAGAATGATATTCTGTCTAGGAATATCTTTACCCCAATAAGGAGAGGATATTCACTACCAGAATTAGAAGATAACAATCATTCTAATTCTGGTGCTTATCTCTTCCTTGGGGCCGAAGGATTAGTGAAAGCCCACTAGGGTTTCACTGCCTATAAAAGGAACCCCCAAGGGTTCCACAAAGGTATCACAATTCACTCTAAACTCACATATAACCCTAAATCGATTACTTACTCTCACGCTGGAGTCTAATCGTGGGAAACCTTCCCACGGTAAGCTTAACGTGTGTTGTTTAGTGTGCAGGATCCCAACCAGACGATTCACTTGGTGCAGGAGCCGGTACCCAGCCAACCCGAATTAAGCCTAATTCGGGTCTAGCAAGGATCAACCAACTTTTGCATCAACACATGCCAAGCGTGCAACGAGATCATTGTCATTATAAGTTAGTAATGCTAACACTACTCATATGCACTAATCATGTACTTATCCTCCCAATTCCTAAATTGTATCTCTTATATTTTATTTTGTCCTAACGGTGTAACCAAGACCATCAAATCAATAACCTCTCCTAATAGACAACGATGTTGGAAAATTAAGTCAACAAGAAGGATCGATAAACACGGTTTTATAACGGTTTTGAACATGAGACTTATTACCAAGACTTTTATATGCCCCCTAACGGAAGGGCCTTATTGTCTTTGGTTTACCTCCATCTTTTATTCAACTCCGCCATGGAGCTTTTATTATGACTTCGGTCTTGCCTTGCCTTTTATTATCCACCTCATCGGTAGTTTTATTAGCCAAAGACGTATATCCTTACGCTAAGGCGAATTTTGGATCTTTAAAGCTTCAAAGATTAAGGCTTGATTCACTTCCAGTTTTAAATAGATTTTTCGGCCTTGTGGGGCTTCAAATTGTTTGCTTGATTTAGGTCAGCACTTGAAATCTTATTATTGGGTGAAGCTTTTGATTATTCGGGTGCCAATACTTCAAAACCGTAACGCTGGTGATACCTTAATGTCTTCCCAATTTAATTACACGGAAGCTACTAGAAAAGACTAGAAACCCAACAATCAAGACTAAACCACTATGTCAATATTTATTAACAAAAAAATATTTACAAGTGAAGGGAGAATAACCAAACAACGAGAACACATGAGTTTTTGAAAGAATACGAGTACTCTACGTTTAGCATAGTAACTTATAATTAACCCTATCATTTCTCGTCCTCATTTAAGAGACTTAGCCTAATGTGAAGTTAAGGAATCAAAGCTAAGTGCTCAACACGCACGGTCGAGTGAAAAATTACTCTTATTCTCGCCATCGGAAAATCTACATTCGTGTCTTCAAACACTTATAAAATATGAGAAAAATTTTAAAATTTGGCCATTTTTAGCCTTATTTTGCAACAAGACGATAAACAAAAAGATAAACTTTGGAAAGCGTGAAGGTTTGGCAAGGAAAGTATCTATTCACCCCCATACTAAAGTTAAACATTGTCCTCAACGTTTCGAGTCTAGGGGTGCAAACACCCCCATACTAGAGACGTAGTCGAATGCCTAATCTAGCATGGAAATGGTGTAACCGTTAAATTTAAAGCCGTTTATGAAGTGTGCTAAAAACCTAAGGTTAGAACATCAAAGGATATATCATGGATATTGAGAAATTCTTCAAAGCAAACAATCGAGTGCTCCCATAAAACGAACACGAGAGGCTCCAATCGTGAAGATCATGATCATCTAAAATCTAAATTCACAAACAACCACGGAACAAAGGTTGGAAGGGCACAAATCCCCACACGTTACTACATTAGAAAGCGATAATTTGTACATAGGATAAGCATGGGACTCCCCCACGAGGCACCTCATTTTTGATTACCGAGTCATGAGCTCGACTCGATCCCTTCAATACTAATTATCATTGGGGAAGGTGATTTGGTCGAGGTAGTTCAAGGATGGAACTTCCCCGCCAAAGTAGTGCTTCAACCTATGTCCATTCACCTTGAAATTGGGGCCATCATTTTGAGCTAGCTCGATGGTCCCATAAGGAAAAACTTGAGTCGCGGTGAATGGACCGGACCAACGGGATTTCAACTTACCGGAAAAGATTTTCAAACGAGAATTAAAAAGCAAAACTTGATCCCCAATGTTAAAAACCCGGTTTTAAATTTTAGATTCATGCAACTTTTTAGTCTTTTCTTTATAAATCAATGAATTTTCAAGCAATATCCCTCGATTCATCCAATTCATTTAATTGCATTTTCCAGTGTTTTGCCGCGGTCTCCATGTCATCATTACAATGATTTAGGGCCCAATAAGCCTTGTGTTTTAATTCAATTGGCAAGTGATAATTTTTCCCATACACAAGCTTATAGGGAGTGCACCCAATGGGCGTCTTATGAGTGGTCCTAAAGGCCCATAAAGCATCGTCCAACTTATCCGACCAAGATTGTCGGTTTTCCCCAACGGATCTCTCCAAGATCCTCTTCAACGCTCGGATTGAAACCTCGACTTGCCCACTCGTTTGTGGGTGATAAGCCGTAGAAAGCCGATGTGTAACCCCATATTTCCTTAGGACCCTTTCGAATTGGTCGTTACAAAAATGGGTTCCACGATCGCTTATGATCGCACGAGGGGTTCCAAACTAAGAAAACAAGCTTTTCAAAAACTTGTCTACCACACGAGCATCATTGGTGGGCAAAGCCTTAGCTTCCACCCACTTAGATAGGTAGTCAACCGCAACAAGGATGTACTTATTACCATGAGATGATAGGAACGGCCCCATAAAGTCGATGCCCCAAACATCAAAGATCTCACACACTTGGATGCTATTTTGTGGCATTTCATCTTTTTGTCAGGCTTTTCCTTGTCGTTGGCATGAGTCACATGACTTCATAAGCTCATGTGCATCTCGGTAAATAGTAGGCCAAAAGAAACCAGCATCAAAGACCTTCTTAGCCGTGAGATTAGCACCATGGTGACCACCCGTGGGTCCCTCATGACAAGCTCTAAGGATATTAGAAGCTTTGGTACCAAAGACACAACGTCGAATAATTTGATCCGCACAAGTTCGAAACAAGTAAGCGTCATTCCAAAAGTAGAACTTGACGTCACGAAAGAATTTTCGTTTTTCTTGAGTCGTCATACCCTTGATGATGAAGTTGCCCGCATGGTAATTTGCAAAGTCCGCAAACCATGGGGTGGAAGAATCTAGCTTAGAATTCACTACACCAAGTGTCTCGAGCGGAAATGTTTCGGTGATCTCCTTGTGCTCGTAAACACTTTGGTGAGGATCTTCCAAACGAGAAAGATGATCGGCGGCTAGATTCTCGGCTCCTTTTTTGTCAACAATTTTGTGATAAAATTCTTGAAGGAGGAGAATCCAACAATGTAATCCCGGCTTTGAATCTTGTTTAGCCATAAGATACTTGATAGCCGAATGATACATATACACTATGCATTTTGTCAAGACGAGATAAGGTCGAAATTTCTCAAATGCATACACCACGGCAAGGAACTCCTTCTCCGTTGTAGTGTATTTAAGTTGAGCCTCGGTCATCGTCTTGCTAGCATAGTGAATAGGCAAGAAGTGTTTTTCATGACGTTGCCCTAATACGGCCCCAATAGCGTAGTCACTAGCATCACACATGAGCTCAAAGGGGAGGTTCCAATTGGGAGCAACAAGAATGGGAGCTTCGGTAAGTTTCCTCTTAAGGATTTCAAAGGCTCGTACACAATCTTCGTCAAAGACAAAACGTGCCTCTTTTTCATGAAGATGTGTAATAGGTCGAGAGATCTTTGAAAAATCCTTGATGAATCGACGATAAAAGCCCGCGTGGCCTAGGAAACTCCTAACTCCCTTAACGGTTTTGGGATGAGGTAATTTGGCGATGACGTCTACCTTAGCTTGATCTACCTCAATCCCCGCTTTCGAAACCTTGTGCCCTAAGACGATTCCACTTTTAACCATAAAATGACATTTTTTCCAATTGAGCACAAGGTTGGTTTCCTCACAACGCTTCAATATTCTCTCAAGATTTGACAAACACGAAGTGAAACGAATTACCAAACACGGAAAAGTCATCCATGAAGAATTCCATCGTCTTCTCGATCATATCATGAAAAATAGCCATCATGCACCTTTGAAAGGTTCCCGGTGCATGAAAAAGTCTGAATGGCATTCTACGATAGGCAAACGTTCCATATGAACACATAAACGTAGTTTTTTCTTGATCACCAGGATCGATGGGGATTTGGAAGTAACTGGAAAAACCATCTAAAAAGCAATAGAAATCATTTCCCGCAAGACTCTCCAACATTTGGTCCATGAAGGGCAAGGGAAAATGGTCTTTACGAGTGGCTTCATTCAACTTACGACAGCCAATGCACACTCTCCATCCGGTCACGAGTCTAGTGGGAATTACCTCGTTGACATCGTTTGTGTTGGAAACTCACTTTATGTGACGACATTTAAGAATTCCCATTAGTTATCATAATCACACGCATTTAGACTAGACTAGGTTCGTTGTAAAGTTTAGGTTGGGTGTGTGACTATATATACCCTTCCTTAGCTTCCAAGGAGGGGTGTTGCTTGTCATTTTATTCACTTTGAATACATTTACATTTCACATTCAACCTCTCTTCTCTCTCTCTAAACCAACAATGGCTTCCACCACCATCTACCACCACATTAGACCACTGGATCCGATTTAGCATTTCTACATTTGGCATCAGAGCCTCGGTTCCATCCTTGGATTGTTTATTGTTTTCGTTTTGGTGGTCTATTAAAATTTGTGTTGGTCCGTTTGTATTATTTCTTTGCACGGTTTGTGGTGTCTTTCAATTTTGTCACGTTCACATGTTTTGATACCCATTTTTATATCCATTTATCCTGGTCAAAGAATTGTCCTATTGTCCACATCTGATTTTAAGAATTCATCAGTCAAAAATAGCTTCTCCATGGTCATTTTGAGTTTTTAGTGGTCAAAAGTTATCTTGTTGTCTTTGATATTTAAAATTTGGTCAAAAGTGATTTCTGGCTTAATTTTTGATCTGGTAGTTTTTCTGGGTTTCTCTTGTTGTTTCTGATGATAAAATCACCCAGAAAATATTCAGTGTACTAGTCCCGGATTTTCAGGAACAAGGACAGGTTTTAGCTTCAGGTTTCATCGCATTGACTGCGATGGTACCATTGCGATGGGTACCATCGCGATGGGTCCCCTTGATACGATGGGTTTTCATCATGATAGACTGCGATGGGACATCATTTCACGATGGACTAGTTCTAGACTACGATGGACTCTCCTTGGTTTGACTGCGATGGGTCAAGGTCTTGACTGCGATGGACTCTCATTGCGATGGGTTCCATCGTAATGGGTCCAAGGTCTAGACTGCGATGGACTCCATTTTGCATCTTGTTACGATGGGACTTCTAAGGTTGCGATGGACTCACAAATTTTAGACTGCGATGGCATAACTTTGACTGCGATGGAATATTTTTTTTTTACTCCGATGGGTTAAAAATAAATTGTTACGATGCAGTTTTAAAATTTCATGCCCATGTTGTTTTAATCTGACTCTTGACCAAAACCATCTCAACCGAGTCAACTCGGTACCTACCGAGTTGACTCAGTTAACCCAACTGAGTTGACTCACTGCCACCCTTATATCTCCATAACAAATCCAACAACAATTATCTAATCCTAGTCCCATCGTCACCTAACCCATCTAAATCAGAAAAAGACTCGAAACTAAAACATATATATTGATCTCAGAACTATTTCGCTGTGCATGTGTAGATCTGTCAAGATCTAACACGAAATCGAAAATACATGCATCATAGATCTGTGAATGGATTACCCATATTTTTTATATACGAAAATTATAGAAGATTCATAACATTGTTTGTTATAATCTTTCTCATTTTCGAGTGTAAAACCAACATCCATCTGTCATTATAATTTTCGAATTAAAGATGCAATAATAACAAATATGTTATTACCCATTCCTTTATCTCGATTTGCCAAACACAATATCAGTTAAACCACAATCAATCCTTACCGAGATCATTGATGATCTTAAAGCATTCTTCATGTCGACTTTTTGTGATTCGTCATTGTCACTGATGATGCAATTCATGTTATAGATTTGGTTTGGTAAAGGTTATGATGGTGCTTAATATTAAGATATGATGATTTAAGAGATGATGTTTTATGGCTGTGTAATTGGGATTATAGGATGAGTTGGAGTTAAAAAAATTTTTTTTTATGTGAGATCAAAGATGGGATGAAAGACGGAGGTTTGGTGAAGGAGATGGGGGCGGATGAAATGAGGTGATGAGATTAGGTTAATTGTGTGGAGGAAGATTAGGGTTGGGGAGTATTTTATATTGTCTCTTGGACTGGGTATAAAAACCAACATGGGCCAAATTTTGAGTATAATTTCATTCTAGATTTGGATTATACAATCTTTATGGGCCGCTGTTGGATTTGCTACTTTTCCCATTGGCCGAAATACAAATTTGTTATTTTGGACAATTTTGTTACAAATATTTTGATCATGGCTGTATTTGGACTTATATTAATGTGGCATGACGATGTGTCGGAACAAGGTAATGTGACAAAAATGACGAGACAAAAGTGACAATTTATTTTGACGAGACCAAGAAAAAATTGGGCATTTTTTAGTGGCTACGATTTTGTTTGATCGGGTATTAATTACGTGACGTTGAAGACGGATTTTTCGAAGGCGTGTATTTATTTTATCTTTTAATAGATAACTTGTTGGTGTTTAATCTTAGAATGAAGACTTGGTTATCTGGTTTCCGGGTTCGGGGTGGATGGTTGATGACTCGGATAACTATCACTTAAAGGGGTTACATTGTTGTACTTAGTGTCACGCGCTTAGTCGACGTGGATAATTTCAAGAGGTGTTGTGCTTATAGACTTCTTCAGTGATGCATTGAGTACTTAGAGATTTCTCCACCGTTCTTCATTCAACAATAGTGCAAGCTTAAGTCACAAGATCGAAGGATTTTTATTCAGCTTCACGTTTGATGTATCTGGTTCATTCTTTCAGTGGTCACTTCAAATTGCTTTCACGTGGGATGGTAAAGGTGGCCATGGAGAGTTTATGAGAAGAGATTTTCGATCAACAGCTGATTCTCACAAAATATATAATTCAGCTTATTTATTATTCTCACGAGATTTCAGGTTCATGTGCGTACAATTTATTGATGGTTCCGAGTTTCGAAACCATCAAGGGGGAAGAAGAAGACACAATGAACGCACAACGAGTACACGTGATGAACTTCATACCTTCTTTTGATTTGAAGATATTCTGGGATGACATTTGTCATAGCCGCAAAGAAAATCAGTGTTTTAACTCGTGTCGTTATCAATCTCCAAACGGTACACTACTGATTCGAGGTTTAATTGTTTGATTGTTGCAATTAAACATCATCATTATCCTATATGCATTCCCGGCACTTAATTGACTCTGGTGCATCTCCGGAAGAAAATATGTGCATTTCCGGGGCTTAATTGACTCTGGTGTTACGATGTCAACTTCATGAATGGGATAAAGTGTCCACTTCAGTATTTGAGCTTCATAATTGGGATTGATTTACCTTCTTCAACTATGTGGGGAAGAAGTGTCTTGATTCTTTCTGGTATGCATAACTTGAACTCTCAAGGGGAAGAAAAATTCAGAAGAATTATTCAAGCGTGAGAAGAAAAGTTGTTGATCTACTTGGTGTGCCCCAAACTTTCAATCCCTCTTAGCAACATTATCATGTTATATGATGGGATTTGCTAGTTAGATTCCGCTGTGAGCTTAATCATTCTAAGCTTTATTGAAAGCTTTGAAGTTGCTTACGAGGATTGTTGGTTTTGGGGGAAGCTATTTAAAAAGATTCTACATCAAGTTTATGTGGCATGAATTAGGGGGAAGCTAATTCAGAAGCTTCTCCTTAACCAGAAGTGTATGGGTTACTTAGCTCGTGCCGTTACAGTATTTCTTCTACAAGTTACCTTAAAGATGAGTCGTTTTGAAGACGAAGGCCTCAGAAGACTTCATCAGCATTGGACGCTTCATGAAAGCTCTTGTTCTTAATCATTTTATACTTGTTAGGAAGAATATTGTAAGGAATTCTACACGTCGTCCCATGGGGGAAGATTGTTGGAAACTCACTTTATGTGACGACATTTAAGAATTCCTATTAGTTATCATAGTTACACGCATTTAGACTAGACTAGGTTCGTTGTAAAGTTTAGGTTGGGTGTGTGACTATATATACCCCTCCTTAGCTTCCAAGGAGGGGTGTTTCTTGTCATTTTATTCACTTTGAATACATTTACATTTCACATTCAACCTCTCTTTTCTCTCTCTAAACCAACAATGGCTTCCACCACCATCTACCACCACATTAGACCACCGGATCCGATTTAGCATTTCTACAGTTTGGCACAACGGTCATTCCTCCCTTCTTAGGGACACAATGAATAGGACTCACCCAAGGGCTATCGGAAATAGGGTAAATCATTCCCGCGTCAAAGAGTTTTAGGACTTCCTTTTTTATGACGTCGTGAATCTTGGGGTTCACCCTCCTTTGACATTGGATTGCGGGCTTGTAATCTTCCTCCATTAAGATTTTGTGGGTACAAAATTTGGGATCAATCCCCTTAATGTCGGATAACTTCCACGCCATTGCCCCTTTGTGATCCTTTAGAACATCGACAAGTGCGGTTTTTTCATCATCCGAAAGTTCCTTCGCAATAATAACCGACAACTTGTCGCCCTCCTCCAAATAGACATATTCAAGATGAGGAGGTAAATCTTTCAACTTGAGGATAGGTGGTTCCTCAATTGAAGATTTGGGCTCGATACTCATAACCTCCTCGGGTGGAGGAAATGGGAAATCGTTAAGAAAATCCTTGATAATCGAGAAGTCCTCATCGTTGTCGAGGTCTGCATTACAAGTACGTGTAACATCGAATTCTGCCAACGTAAAACCACCACCTTCAAATGGAGTGAAGGTTGGTGTCGAGTTATCAAGAATGGGATCTAACATAGTGGGATTGCCACTATTTTCATCATCATCAAAACCTAGAACTTCTTGTGAAAATTCCTCGCAAACAACGTCAATCATATCAACGAGGTTTATGGTTGCGATGGAATAAACATGTGAAATTCGAGAGTTTTGAGTTGCGTTTATAACAAGTTCCTCGTCGTTGAAACATAAGGTGATCTTTCTAACATGAACATCGATCAAAGCCATAGACGTGTCTAAAAACGAACGACCTAAAATGAGAGGAACTTGAGGATCCGTGGGAATATCGACAACGATAAAGTCTACCAGATAACAGAACTTTCCCACTTTCACAAAAACGTCTTCCGCCAATCCACATGCGGGAATCGTGGAATGGTCGGCCAACTCGATAGACATTAGTGAAGGAGTAAGATTAGGAAGATTGAGCGACTTGAAGATTGCAAGTGGCATCAAGTTAATGCTAGCACCAAGATCGGCCAAGGCAAATCATTCTTCCATATCTTGGATTGCACAAGGGATCAAGAATTTACCGGGATCACCGACTTTTTGAGGTATGCGATTAAGATAAACCGATGAACAACTAGACAATTGGTGCAATTTCTCCTTGTTGTTCAACATACTCTTAAAGTTAGCGGCAAATCGAGGCATCATGACCAAAGCATCGGCGAAACTCACATTAAAGTGCAAATCACGAAACATTTTCATAAAAAGCTCAAATTGATAATTGTCGCGCTCTTGTCGTTTCTCCTTTCTAAGTCTCGATGGATAGGGCAAAGGTGGTGTGGGTTGAGGCATAGGCATAGCCTTTGGAATCTCGGGTTCCAATGTTGGTAATGGGTCAACCGTAGGTGTGGCATGAGCGGTACTTCGTGGGATTTGGACATGCTCCTTTTGGACCACCACCTTGGGTTCTTCCTCAATTGCTTCCTACGTAGGAGCAATTGGTTGAGGAGTCGGTTCCTTAAGTGTCTTACCAATACGTGTGGTAATCACTTTCATCTCACCCTTAGGGTTTGATACGGTGTGGCTAGGAAGACTACTCGAAGACGGTTTACACATAATTGCCTCAAACATAGATGAAATTTTATCTTCAAACATGGATTGCCTCTTCTCGGCCTTAATCATCTCTTGCTTAATTTCATGTTGCCCTTGTTCCATTTTTTGTTGGTTTTGTTGTAACCTAGTTATATTTCCTTCCATCTTGTTGGTATGGATTTTAAGCTCATTTGCTAACTCATTTTTCAACTCTTTCTTCAAGTCGTTCTTAAACTTGGATCTTAGGCTAATGATTTCTCTTTGAATGTTGTCAAACCTAGCATCGTTCCCATTAGCGTATTCAAAAATTCATTTGGAAGATCATTCAACGTTTGCAAACTTTTGTTGTTGTTTTGAAAATCATTTTGATTTTTGTTTGAAACTTGATTATTAGCCCCTTAATTACCATAGTTTCCCTTGTTGTAATTGTTTTTGAAACCAACTTGATTGTTGCGATAGTTGTTGTTAGCATTTTGATTTGAACCAAAACCCGATGGAGTCAAATGATTAGAGCGGGTAAATTGACCGTTTTGGTTGTAAGTTCCCGTGGCCGCATAGGCACTCGAAGTGTTACCACCTTTGGTAATGCACTCGGAGAAATCATGACCTCCACCACAATACATGCATGAAACCTCAACCGCTTTAGCCGTAGCGGGAGCACTTGGTTCTCCAACTTTAAACTCAATCAAAAGACCCTTAAGCTTATCAAGGATTTGGTTTTCCAAGTTCGCCTCAATTTGGCAAGCATCGATGGTAGTAGAAAAAGAAGGTGAAGTCGAAGACGAAGCCTTACGAACACTAGACGTGCTTTGAGGACTATACACCTTAGATCTATACTCAATTATCACCAAAGCTTCCTCAACCGTTTTACACAAAAAATTACTACCCGCGGCGGCATTAAGATAATCCCTTTCATGTTCATTAAGTCCATTGTAAAACGTGTCAATTTGATGCAAATCGAAAAAACCGTGATGAGGACACTCATGTAACATTTCCTTAAACCTATTCCAAGCCGTTGAAAAACTTTCATTAAATTCTTGTGAAAATTTTGAAATCTCGTTTTATAAATGCGTAGTCTTAGAGGGCGGAAAAAATTGGTTCACATATTTAGACACGAGATCCTTCCACGTCAATATAGAATTGGGTGGCTCTTTCTCTAAACAAATTTTAGCGGGCCCCGCTAGAGAATACGGAAAAAGAATCATCTTAATCGAGTCATTAGCAACATCGTTAAACTTGCAAGTGGCGGTAAGACGATTGAATTGGCGGATATGGTTGTGTGGATTGTCCTTCTCATCACCACGGAATTTGTTGTTTTGGATCATCGACAACAAACCCTTTTTCACTTCAAAATTCTCCGCAAGGATAGAGGGAATCACAATAGCCTCTCCATAACCCTCGGTGGGTGCTTGAAGTAACTCCATCATAGTCCGATTCACCATGGTTGGTTCTTCTCTTACAATGGGTTCGTCAATAGGAGACTCCTCACTAGAAAGATTAGGAGTAGGTGTTGACTCCTTTCGGTTTTTCGTTTACGTGCACGTCTTGCTTGTTTACGAGTAAGCATAAACGTCACGTACAACGTGGGGGTGAGCAAAGAAGATTCTTTTTGGTGTTTTGTATTTTTCCAATTTTTTGTGGTTTTTTATTGTGTTTACTTTGTTTTGGATTTTTGTGATTGTATTAAGTAGACCAAAATCTACAAATCTCCTCCTTAATCAAATCTCTTGATTAAAGAAGCCTCGAGGAATGAAAACGATCACGTGAAGTGAACGCCTTCGATGACTTTAGAACGTTGGTGGAACACCAAAACATACAAGAGGGTTTAATCAAATGAAACCAAGAAAGTATTTATGATACTTAATAATACTTTGGGCGGCAAAACCCTCGATTAGCTCTCAAGATCAAATACTCACAAGCAAGCGGGGAAACGAGGCGGCGCGAAGCACTTAAGAGCCTTTTTCCTTAGGGTATATTTTATAATACCCACCTTATAGTTTGTATTTTTCAAAATTGAGCTTCACGAAAGTATTTATCTATTTTTGCCTTTTTCTTTGGTTTGAGATTCGAATACAATGATTGGGTAATGACCTCCCAAGTCAAGGTTGTGATTTCTCACTTTTGGAGTACTTGTGTATTTATTTTTCTACGTATACAATATAGTAATAATATTCACTCAAAAAAACGAAAAACCGATAATACGTATTAGTAGAGTGCTACTAATACAATTACTATTATGGCGATATATAAAAACAACAATTGCCAAATCAAAACACAACACGCCTCCCCGGCAGCGGCGCCAAAATTGATGTAGCCTTTTTACACACCTTTAGGAAAAGGGGGTAAAATAGTGGAAAGTATTAAGTGTCGGTTTAGGAAAACCAAGCACTAATGTCCAATGGTGAAATGTTTGTTTCCCAAGGAGGCTAGTGTGTTGTGTAATTAAATGATTAATTATGTGATTATATGATTATGAGAAAGAAAATACAAAGGGGATAAGAATAGAATGACGGTTACGATGACGATTTAAACTAAGACGTAAAGGTCGTACACGTAAAACCATAAAAGCTCCAAAATTAAAAATTTACCCTAAAAATTCCTAAAAAATTACAATAAATCCTAAATAATGTATTAAGAGTTTACAAAAAATCAAAAATCACCCAAACCTTTTATTTTATTAAATAATGATTTTTTAATGCTAATTAAAGCCCTAAAAATCAATTTAATTAACAAAAAGCCCAAAATGAGATTTATCACTTTGTAAACCTCTAAAATACCCTAACTTAATTTAAAACTATTTTTTAAAATTTCAAATTAATTAAAACTATTTAAAAACAATTAAAAACTATTAAAACTTAAAATAATTATAAAAATTAATCTAAGCACAATAAAAATATTCTAAAAGTTGTAAAATTCCTAACTTTATGAGTTTAACCTAAAAAAATATAAAAACTTGAAAAATCTAAATTTTAATTTTTAATAATAAAATAATATTAAAAATACAAAATTTATAAAAAATTCTAAAAACTTGAAAACTAGCTTAATTTAACCTAAATAAACAGAAAATAAACTTGAAATTACAAAATACCCCTAATGGGCCTTCAAATTGGCCAAAAGTCCAAACAGTCACCTTAATGGGCCAAAATAAGCCCAATAAGCAAAAAGTTGACCAATTAAGCCCAAAAACTCCTATCTGACTCAAAATTTGATTTTAAACACAACTTTTCAAACGCCCAAAAGCTGAAAATGTGAAATAAGCTGACTTATACCAAACAACTTATTCTTAATGGGCTTTTTGGCCCATTAAGCTATAAGTTGATGCCATAAGCTCAAATTAGACACACAAGCTTCTTTTGAGTTGCTTAAGACTTCTGTAAAAAGAAATTTGAAATAAGCCAAAGGAATAAGCCTGAAAATGCAAAAAGCAATCTACAGAAAACGACAAAATAGTCGTTTTTGAGTTCTAGGCTATCCCAAGAGCTGATTCAAATTGCAAAAGCTTTAATGACATAAATAAGCTTAATCAACAAAAAGTTTTCAAATAAGTTGACTCAATAAGCTGGAAAAAGCAAATAAGCACTTATGAAAAAGTCAAATAAGTTGGTTTTCTAGCAAAAAGTCAAAGTCAAAGTCTAATAAGTTCCAGTTCAATCAAATGGGTCAAATAATGAAGATCTATCACAAAAAATAAGTTGTTGCAGGTCTGGATAAGCCAAAATGGCTTATTGATAAGCTAAATGAAAAATTGCACTAGCAGGGGCTAGTTTTGGGTGTTGAGCAGTGGAAACTTTTTCCACTGTTTGACTTGTTGACTTTTTAGTCTTTAGTGACTTTTTTGGAGATTCAAGTTACACAAAGGCACCCAATTGATCAGTGGATCAAGAGGAGTCAAATACAACAAAGAAATCACAATCAACAATAGCCAATTTGTACAGTTAATTCAATCAATCACCAGATCACTCACAGACATGAACACATAAACAGTTGAGGTTCAATAAGCACTTATAGCACAATTCAGCCAGCCAAACTTAACCAAATGCATACACAAGCAATATTAAACTTAAATAAGCAAGTCTAAACAGGTTTCATGCACTGATTCAAAGTATAAAGCAAGATTCAAGCACTTAAAGTTACTAATGAACTATGAACATGCAGTTTTTTCACTTTGCTGATGCAATTGACCAACAAGCCAGATTCAATCACTCAGATCTATCACTTATGTTATATTAATGATGTTTTAATAACTTTTAACCCTAAGCATGCATAAATTCGAGATTTTACCAAAATCTTAGGTCAAAAACAGTTAAAATCAACAAGATATAGCACAATGTATGATTTGAGGTTTCAAACCCAAAAACTTGCAGCAAAATGCACTCAAACAAGCATATAGCAGATACCAAGCAATAACACAAACTTCTAACAACACAATATCAAGTTATGATTCAAGACAGGTAATCCCAAACACCCATTTAACTCTTTAAATCAAGATTTTCAAATCAAAACAGCATTCCAAGGTTACCCAAGCCCAAATCAACACAATAATAGATGAGATAAACAGATTAGAACAAGATTAAGCCAAAAATTAGCAAGAACACAAGTCACACACAAATATCACCAAAAATCAAGATTTTAACAGATTTTGGGATTAAGTATGCAAACCTCATGGATGTACATCCACACCCACGAATTTTGAGCTTATGTACTAGCAAGAACAAGTACAAGCTTCCACAACAAAGCCTGCTAAGATTCAACAAGGTTAGAAGCAAAATATCAAAAACAGTAAGGTTGAAAAGCCTTGATTAATGCAACTCTTGTACTCCACACTTGATTATCCCCAAGTTATAGGCTTCACCACACCTTGATAACTCAATATCAGGATGCTATGATCAGGTTTATAGCCCAAGAATTCCAAGATGAACCAAGAAACTTAGCAAAATATCAAGCTTGAAGGAAAATGTGCAAACTTTTGCACACTCCTTAAAAACAGGTTTTGAGATTCAAGATAAGCAAACAAGTAACAATAATAAGCAGTAAACAACAATGGCATTTGAGTTTTCTTCAAAGATTCAAACACATTTCATTCAACTGAAAATGGATTTACAGAATATTGAACAAAGGAAAATTCAAGAACAAAGTGCAAATGATGCACTCTAAGGCCTTTATATAGGCTACAAACTAACTACTGAATGCATAAAAAACGTGAACGCTAGCTAATGAAGTTCCAAATTTGCCCCTTGTCTTGTTTGAACTTTTGAAGATCATGTGACTGAATCTTGTATTGTAGTGGAGTTGACATGTGAAAAGTTGATCAAAGGGCTTCAAATAAGCTTAACTTTCAAGCTTTGTTGTGGGACGTTGGATGACTGGCCTCTTTTGGCAGTTTCTTCTTTGTTGCAGCAGGGGAATCATGTGTGGGACAAAGGAGTGATGTGGCAAGTATTCTTGAGGTTGGGTTATGATTAAAACATCATTAATCATTAATCTGGAGGTTTTCATGGCTTAATTACAACACAATTAAGAAAACCTAATTGTGTTCTTGAGGTGAATAGTGCCATGTTTAATCCGTTTTTGGTTTGGATTAAGTTTAAATAACTGTTAATGGCGCCAAGATTAATTAATATTAATCTGGTGAGTGGATGGGTGAGGTGGAACAATGGTGCAATCTGATTGGTTGTGGGGTGTTAGTGGGGCACGTGTCAAGCCCTCACTGGTTTAGGTATCTTTGCTGTCTGCCACATTTAACCCCTAGCCTTTCTTCTTTCTTCCATTTTTTAAATAATCACACACAATCCGTTTTCCTTTGTTATCAAACTTTTCATTTTCATACTTTTGCCCCAAAAAGTTTTGTAAAGTAAATTCAGGGGTATTTCTTGCCAATTCTTGATTCTTGAAGGACTGATTTGGCATTTTCTTGATTGATAATGGTCTTGACTTGTATGATTGACCTTTTGGAGGACTGAAATTGCCAATTCATGATTAATGAGGGACCATTTTTGCCATTTCTTCAAAGTCAAGGGTCCTTTTGGTAATTTTGATATTTTCAAAGGAACAAATTTGTAATTCTTGAAACTTGGAGTCCTTCTTGGTATGTTTGACTTTGAGGAGGATAAATATTGACATTTTAGTTTTGTTGAGGGACTAAAATTGCCAATTCTTCAAAGTGGAGGGCCCTTTTTGCAATTTTGACAAACTTTAGGGACCAATCTTGTAATTATGAGGATACAAGGGTATAAAGTATCAATTCTTCCATATTGGAGGACCCTTCTTCATAACTCTTCAAATCTTCAAGGGTTTTCTTGGAAAATTCTTCATTAGGGCTTGGTTCATTGTGCGGCTTCGTTTCCCGTGTTTGTTTTTTGCATGATTCTTGTGATCTTTTGTCATTTTCTCAATATCCGTACCTAAAATACACAAGCAACAAACACAAGCATATATATGGGTATTTTGATGATATTTAATGCATTTTAAGCCCTTTTTTGGACGATGAGACTATGTATAAAAGCAGTCTCATCAAGTATCATCCCGGAAAGGCGAATGTAGTAGCAGATGCACTTAGCAGGAAGTCCGGAATGAATAACGGCATAAAGATTGAAGAGGAAATCATAAGAGACTTTGAGGGACTAGACATAGAGATCATGGTACGTGGACAACACGGTTACTAGGCTAATCTTAGAGTAGAACCCGAGTTACTCTCTAAGATCAAGGAAGCTCAGAATGATGATGGAGAAATCTGGGCGATAGTTCAGAATTTGGAGAAGCAGACGGAATTCAGAGTATATGCAGATGGTATCGTATAGCAGGGCACGAGACTTTGTGTTCCTCATGATCAAGAACTCCGGGAAGCCTTGTTAGCTGAAGCTCATAGCTCCCCATTCTCTATACATCCTAGTTCGACTAAGATGTACCATGACATCAAGCAGTACTTTTGGTGGAGTGGTATGAAACAGGATGTGGCCACTTACGTCTCCAAATGTCTTACCTGCCAGCAGGTTAAGATCGAGCATCAGCGATCTGGCGGTCTCCTTCAACCGTTAGATATCCCATAGTGGAAGTTGGACAAAATCACTATGGATTTTGTTATTGGTCTTCCGCCAACCAAGAGGGAGCACAATTCAATTTGAGTTATCGTAGATCGACTTACCAAATCAGCTCATTTCTTACCAATCCACAAGGAAGATTCGGTAAGTAAACTCGCCCATATGTATAGAAGAGAAATCATGATACTCCACGGTGCTCTATCCAGCATCGTCTCGGACAGAGATCCTCGATTCACTTCGCGATTTTGGAAGAGTCTACAGAAAGCTTGGGGTACACAACTTAAGCTTAGCACGACTTTTCATCCTCAAACAGATGGGCAGTCGGAGCGAACGATTCAAACATTGGAATACATGTTGAGGTCATGTGCGTTGGAATGGACGGGTGATTGGGACGATTATATCTGTTTGGTGGAGTTTGCATACAACAACAGTTGGCACGCAAGTATCAAGTGTGCTCCTTTCGAGATGTCGTATGGCAGAAAGTGTCGCGCCCCAATCTACTGAGATCAGTTTGGCGAACGAACACTTGAAGGACCAGAGATCATAGAGATGACTAATGAGAGGGTCGCAGTAGCTAAGCAGAAACTTCAGGAAGCACTGTCACGTCAAAAGAGCTACGCAGATAAGCATTGTAGGGACATACATTTTAATGTAGGAGATCACGTCTTTCTTAAGGTTTCCCAGACACGTGGTGTTAGACGCTTCGGGATTAAAGGGAAGCTTAGTCCTCGTTTCATCGGACCGTTTGATATCATTGAACGAGTCGATGAAGTATCTTACCTGTTAGCGTTACCTCTGTAGCTTTCGCATGTGCACAGTGTGTTTCATGTGTCCTTACTCAGAGGGTACCAGTATCATCCCCTTCACATGGTTCATTATCCACTGGAACATATACGTGAAGATCTCACTTTCATAGAAGAACCCGAACGAGTTCTTGACAGACAAGAACGAGTCATGAGAAGGAAGACGATTCCATTCGTAAAAATCCTTTGGAGGGATCATACCGAGCGGGAAGCCACTTGGGAAACAGAGGAGTCTAATCCGGGCTTCTTACCCTCATTTCATATTTTGAATTTGGGTATGTTCTTCTTTTCCAGTTTACTTTATCTATTATTCGTGGACAAATTATTCTTTTTAGCGAGGAAGAGTTGTAAGACCCGCATGCTTTTACCATGAATAGTACCCATTAGATCATACGTACAGGATTAGAACTTTCCTTTTATAGCATGTTTACGTTCACGTATAAGAATTTTAAGTATTACGTACGTGTTAGAACACGATAAGTATTTATTACGTATGAACACACGATAATTATTCAAATAATAATTATAATCACAAACATGCGATCATGAAATCATGAACGTAAATTAATCACGATAGAATATTAATTACGTATATATATTTATTACGAACACGAATAAATATATTAAGTCACGATCAATAATTAATTAGAACACATAAAACACGAAAACGATAAAACACGAACACACACTATAATATTTAGACTCGAGAAAGGTACGGGCTACCCCATGTGGGGCCCCCTACCCGCGGCTACACCAAGGAGAATGGGCCAAGCCCATTTTAATTTTTACTAAAACAAGGGAATTAGGAAAACATGTTTTATTATTTACAAAACAAGAAAAATAACAAAACCCTACGTCTTTCTTCTTCTCTCTTTGGCCGCCGGATTCAAGACACCAAAAGGGGTGTTTGGGTTGATTTTTGATCTTGGAATTTTGCAAGGATACGTGTGTGTTCATCTTCATTTGTTTCACGTAATCGATATAACCTTTCTAACCTTTTTCTTTTATGTTTTGATTTAATAAATCACATAAAATCATGATGTTTTTAAAAACTAATTAAAAAACAATGATGTAAACATGTTAAGGATCATGGGTAAATCAAAATAAGGGTTTTGGGGGTGTGGTGTTTGTAGCCGACGCCTAACCGAGCCCCAAAGGGGGTCTCGGCTTGGCTTATTAACCACCACCAAGACCATATGGTCTCGGTATGGTGATGGTGGTCCCACGGCAGCAGCAAACAAGGGGAACCCCGACCTTGGTCCGGGGTATGATGTTGATTACGGGTCCGGTTCATGGTTTCTACACGGGTCCGGTTCATAGATTATTTTAATGTTTATGATTTTAATAGTTAGGTGTTAAAAATTAAATTAATAAAACATGACATGATTAATTTAATTAACATGACTTAGGTTATAAATTTATTTATGAGATCAAGAATTTTAACCTAAGTATTTATATTTAACTAGACTTTATAATTAATTAATTATTAAAAACCATGACTATAATTAATTAATTAACATGACTTAGGTTATATTATTAATAATTAATAATACATGTTTTAACCTAAGTATTTTACCTTATTTAATTAAAATCATGATATATTTAATTAAATACTTTTAACCTATAGTTTATTTAATTTACATGTAATAATTAATAAACTATACTTTATAACAACATGACTTAGAATAATAATTAGAAAACACTTAAGCTTATATAATTAGCTTATTTAACCAGCTTATATCTAATTATGGAAACTTTCTATTTTTAGAGACTTATTTAATTAAGGCAGCTAATCTATTTATGGAAACTTCCTATTTTTAGAAACTTATCTATTTTAAGCAGTAATTCTATTTTTGAAAACTTTCTATTTTTGGAAACTTTCTATTTTTGGAAAAATTCTATTTTTGGAAACTTTCTATTTTTGGTAACATTCTATTTTTGGAAACTTTCTATTTTAGGAAACCTGCTATTTTTAGAAAGTTACTTATTATTATACAACAAGCATTATAACGCATGAAATACAAGAAATACTTAATCAGAATAGACAGAATATAAGATAAACACAGTATAAAGCTTAAAACAGTAAAACATGACATGAACGTATAAAATAAGCTAAGACATGATATAAAACCAGTTACGTATTCAGTAATCAGATACTTATACACGTATGTATTTATGTAGCATTAGTGATACCGAAGTAAGACTCTCTTCTGTTCGCCTTCTTCGTTCACTTGACATAAGCTACGGATTCCCGTCCTTTCAGTATGGACATTTTTTCCTTATTAGGATTCCCCGTATGCAGCCAAATGTTTTCCATAGTATAAGTTTATATGTTTGATTGCTTATGTTTAATTAGAATACCTAAAGCCATATACATGCATGACCAGTTTCACCTAGTTATGGAGGTACCATAACCATAACACTAGAGGCACTAGTGTTATGACTTCCCCACAGCAGAGTGATTGCTCGTGGCATCCCTTCAGCTTTTGGCCATATTATTATATTTATCATGTGGGGCGTATAGGTGCATCCTAGTTACATGTTTTTCAGCAGATTACTCAGTGTGGATGTGGTGTGTGCCTTGCAACCTTCACAAGGAGCTGATCCCTCCTACCCAAAAACTAGTATATTAAATTAGAGTCAGCCCCTCTAATTTGCATGATGAGGTCACCCCTCCAAGTATTCATGCACGGTGGATTTTCATGACCTATATTGGCTAATGGTAAAATATGTTAAACAGTTTTTACAAGATAAACATAAGGCTTTTCAAACTATAAAACCAGTTTCACTAAGACTTAACCGGGTTATTTGGGACATAGTTTCTTCTGCTGTTATATGCTTATATGATTATATTATTCATGCTTTCTTGTACATCCGTGCACTGAGCGTATTGCTCAGCCGTTTTCCTTTTCATGTTCCCAAAACGGCAGGTACTCAGGGACGCTCGTAGACTTTAAGCGTACGTGCATATGGACTGGAAGCTTTCTAGCCTTTCTTTGCTTTATGCATTATCTATACTTTGATATTCTTTCCATGGACATTGTTTAGTCCTTTCATTTACAGTACTTATGTTTGTGTGTGATGAGCTTTACTTTTGGACTACCGATGTTTGATTACGTTATTTCCTTTTATGGTCATGTAATGTTTTAGACATTTATCCTTGTATGCTTTGATGACACGCCATAATTACGCATGACATTCCATTTATAAAAATGGGGTGTTACATAAGTAACTTTTCAAATCGTACTACCTTATTTATTGCAATTAAATTTATTAACAAGCGATGGGAGAAAAAACTCATAATTAACCCACATAAGTTCATGAAAGAACACCAAACTTATAATTGACTCTATCATCTCTCGTTCTCCACAATTTAAAATCTCAAGGAATGAGACTCGTGGATGCTTAGCCAATTAAATCAAAGTTTTGGGTTTTCAAGTCATCTATAGGATCTTGCAACTTCTTAGACTTTTTCAAGTTTAGAATTCGCATTTTAAAGTTCCCTTGATAAACTACTTCCTAGGATCAATTATAAGAACTTGCGTCTTGTTCTTAACCCGTAAGAGTTAAGACTTTCGCGTTTTAAAGTTCCCTATATAAAAGCCTAGCAAAACTTGACTTAAACACGTTAAGGATACTAGCTAGAGTAAACTTAGATAAGTAAACTCGGGTTGAGTCAAAAAAATCATGACGTTTGAAAAATTAAAACCACTTTATTCAAAATTTTATTTTAGCAAAGAAAGTAAATAAAGCTAACAAGGGAAAATACTACTATACTACTTGGCCAAAATAGATTAAATATTTTGAAAAATGTCGAAAAATCAAATTTTCCGGTTAAAATGAGGACAAATTCATGGAAAAGACCACTTACTTCGATAGAAGTCCCCCTACACTTGAGATAAACATTGTCCTCAATGTTTAAGCATGTGGGAGTAAGCTCCCCTACACTTAGGACATTGTGCATGTTGTTTAAATCTTGCTAAGGAAAGGACAACTAAAGTGATTCCTATTTCAATCATAAATGATAAAATAATGAATCAAAAGAGTTTAAGATAGAAACGGGAAGACGGGTACACAGAATCACGGGTCGTCAAAAGTCATCAAGAATGGATCTTTGAAAGCTCGAATCCCAACATATGATTTGAAAGAAAACAACAAACACATACGAGGATCTCCCCCTACACTTATTATAAAAACAAATAAAGATAGATAGATAATCGGGTTGCCTCCCGAGAAGCGCTTATTTTTTTTAACCGAGTCACGAGCCTGACACGTCCCCAAATTAAATGATCCATGGGGAAGCCTCGAATGTAATACCGGGATCAAAGACCTTGTCCTCGTTCCCGGAGGAAAATAAAACAGGAGAGGCCGGAGGATAAGTCTTGAACGGCAGAAAAGTCCTCTCAATAAAAGAAAAATAAGTGAAGTCATGATCCATGGCAGGTGGGGTGGGTAAAGTAAGCAAATTTTCATCCCCCAAAGACAATTGATGCTCAGAAAGCGGCAAAGCCGTAAGGTTATCAATCATATAATAGTCAATGTCACCTCCCGGGTCAAAGCACTCATCCTCGGTAATGGTTTCTAAAGGTTGGGATAAAAGGTGCTCGGGAGGGGGACTTGGTACAATATCTTCATGCATCAAAGTATCAAAAAGAATATCCCCTTCCGTGTCATCATCATCAATACCCAGAGGTATTGAGAGAATGTCGATTTCTTTCATAAATGTGTCATTATTCTCAAACAGGATTAATAGACGGAGGTAAAGACTCAGAAATAGGAGTAGAATTCAATGCTTCAATTTTAGCAATAAGAAGATGAACTTTCAGTAATTTGTCGCGAAGAATAACGTCTTCCACCTCATCTACAAGACCAAGTTCAATGGGGTACTTCTCGTAAGTCGGAGAGAATAAATCAACAAAGCCCTCATCGCCAGGAGGAGATTGAGAAATTTCAAAAGTGAAATTCTCATAGAATGGAGAAAAATCATTATCATTAAGAGTGACCTCGTCTGTACGCTCAGCACAAGTCGGTACATCACAAACCTCCTCAAATAAGTTGTCGAGACCAAATTCACTAATCTCACTCGATGTATCACAATCCTTAGACGCATTAGGGAGATCGAGAGAAGGAGGTACAATTGCACTAGGACATTGAGCAACAAGATCATTCCAAGAAATAGTAGTCTCATCGTCATCATCATCATAATAGTATGGATGCACAGGAGGAGGAGTATAAGTCTCGATATTCGATATTTGCTCTTGTCGGCATACCCTCTCCACGGTAGCTGGGAGGCGATCTAGAACTTCAACCAAATTAGTGAGAAGTTCCGCACTTATTCCAAAAGAAGGTTGATGAACGACGGATTATTGTGGGGGCTCAAAATTTTGACAACCGGAATTATAGCACGGATGTGGTTCATCATAAATCATCGGTTGAAAATAATTAGAACACGGATTTGGCTCATAATAATTCATCGGCTGACAAGAAAATGTATCGTGAGGGCCCCCACAATGATTGTAACACGGGTATTGAGAAAAACCGGGTGTGTCTTGTGGATAGATATTACCATTGTCATAATTGTAACCCGGTTCTTGCCCATCATGAGACGGGTATCGAATCGGACACGAAACATGCCAATGAGAATCGCTTCCATAATATATGCAAGAGGGGGGAGTAAGTGCATGAGAAGCAAAGGATGAGTTAAATAAAATCCAAATTGTGTATTGTCGATATCATTTCTGCATCGCTCACATATACACTGTTGACATGTTTGAAAACCATATAATGGTCTCCCACACCCTACGCAATAAACATACGAATCCATGAAGAATTAAAAATTAGAGGGGTTGAGAAAAAGAATTAAACAAAATAGAGGATGAAGAGGAATATTTTTGGTGCAAAAGTCTTGGAAAAAGAAATGCTTTTTATGATTTTTTAAATGTTTTTGGATTTTTGAATTTTTTATTTTTTATGGTTTTTCGAAAAATGTGCAAGAAAAATGACGTTACCGAGGGAATGGATCCCAAAATCCAACGCGTCTCTCACAAAACCGTTAATCTTCACGAAAAGAGCTGGCAGCGGCGCCATTTGATAATCTCATTTTTTTATTAGGTTGAAATCGTCTCGACTCAATTCGGATTGACTATTGATTATTTATGCGACTCAGTTGTCCTTTGTGGAAAAGAAAGGGATTGGTCGTTGAGTAAAGTAAAAATGCAAACCTTAACGTAAATGGTAAAGTAAATAAAGCTGAAAATGATTAAAAAGTAAAAGGCGAAAAATTAAGACTTTAAAAGTAAATTAATTAAATGACGAGAAACTAAAACTTGACGAAAAGTAAATTTGAAAATTTAATAAAAATACAAACTTAAAATAAAGCTAAGTTAAAACAATTAAAAATAAGGCATAAAGAAAATGGCGGGAAAGAAATAAACTTGAAAAAGAAAACAACTAAGTAAATTAAACAAAGGCTTGCGATGGAGGCTATCGCAATATCAAAAGCTATCGCAATATACAGCTATCGCAATGTTACTGCTATCGCAATGCTCCTCCCATCGCAATGTATAGCCTATCGCAATATGGAAAACAAAATTTGGGCAGAGTTCCGTCGCAATATGCCTTATACCCGATCGCAATGCACGATGCCAGGGGCTATCGCAATCTACGATCGGAATAAGTGATCGGAATGAGCTGTCACAATAAGTTGTCACAATGTAGAAACCCTAATGATGTTGCGATGGAAACACAATATATTCGGATGGAGTGTGAAACCCTTGCAAGTTACGATGGAAAGAAAAGAAACAAAAAAACAACAAATAAGCAAAGACCAAATAAGCACTTCTCTAATAAGCACTTACCAAAAACATACCCAAAACAATAATAAGAAGAACAAAATAAGCTACGAATTTAAAAACTTTCAAGATGCCAAATAAGCAAAATTTATAAATTGAACTAAAAGAAAAAGATTAAACTTTAAAAAGATAAAACCTTTAAAAACACTTAAATGAAAATAAGCTAGACACCAATTAAGCAAAAAGCAAAATAAGCTAAGACCATGAATCACACGAAAATGATAATAACCAAAAAGATAAGAACTTTAATCAAAATAAGCATAAAGATGGAAACTTTAAGATTAATCAAACAAGACAATAGATTTTAAAAACAAGAAGAGAAGAATGAGATGATTATGAAAAACTTGATTAAAAATAAAGATTCAACACAAATTAAAGACTTACTTGAAATTAAAGACTTGAAAATTAAAGACAATAATGTAAATTGACAATATGAAAGTGCATGCAGTAAAATGGAGAGCTAAGTTGTCAATTTAGCTAACACCTTCAAATGAGGAGAGGGTTAATAAGTGTGAAAACACTTATCCTTTTACCACTTATTTCCAATAATAACAAGACCAAAACGTGTATTTTATTTCGTAAAAGTCGGAATTATGCGTGGTTTGTGTTTTAATTGTGTTTCAGGATTAAAATATGAAAAAGGAAGAAAACACGGGCTATCACGGGCTTTTATCGAAGAAAACGAGAAAAGACGATATCAAAAGATCGAGAGTGTAAAAAGAACGGAAGTCCAAGACCTATTCTGAAGATCTATCGAAGAAAAAAAAGTCTAAAGACGGAAGTTCAATAAAGTCGAAGAACTCAAGTCTAATAGAAGAAGAAAATTATAAGACAAGTTCAATTTATATCAACAAATCCCGAGACGACGTCGAGAAAGACAAAGAATTTAAATCGAGTCGAGACGTGAAGAAAGAAAAAGGAAGCAACACATGCACCTCCCCACCTCCTATATATACCCTCTTAATGACACATTAGGAGGGTGTTAGTTAGTTAATTGTTAGCTAGTTTATTTTTCTTTCTTTAGTTTTATTTTTATAGAGGAAAAGTGTTTACCTTTCTCTCACTAGAACTTCATCTTTTCTTTCCTTTCATGTTTAAGCTTTGATTTAATCTTGTATTTTGGAATCATTAATCTATAAGTGCAAGTTTAAGCTTTTCATCTTTAATAGTCTTCTACCTTTCTTGATTTTTATTTGTTTTTGATTCGTGATATCTTGATGTTTATGTGATCAAAAAGTTTATCTTTTGGTTTCTATCTAAGTTTTATACGAATTAAGCTTTGAGCTTATCATGCTTATCGGCTTAGTTTGTGTTTAGCTTATTTACTTTTTAGTTTTCTTAAAAAGTCTAGTTTTGTTAAAGTTTGATTTAAAAGTTTTGCTTATTTAAAGTTTTGAAAGGTTCTTATTTATTCTTATTGAGATATTTTCATTATAAATTTTGTTAAGTTTTGGTTTGAGCTTATTAAAAAGTGTCTTATTGCCCTTGCTTATTACGAATTTCCTTCCGTTGGAAAAGGGTTTGCCTTTTCCGACAAGTATTCCGATAAGGGCCTTTTTTCCTACAAGCATTCCGATACTAGGTATCGGAAAAGGGTTTTTGATTCCGACGAGTATTCCGATTGGAATTCCGACGGAGGTGATTATTTGTTATTACGATAGAAGTGACACCATAATTGAGATAGGAGTGGATTCCGACGTGATCATTCTGACAGCTTTGGGTTTCATTATTCTGATACTTTGGCCATCATTCCGATAGGAATTCTTTTGTCATATTCTGATGGGATTCCGACCATGGTTATTCCGATAGGTTTGAGTTTTTTATTTTTACAAAGTTTTTATTTTTTTACAAAGTTTTAAGTTTTAACTTTTAAATTCACTTTTAAGTTTTTAAGTTTTTAATAATTTATTTTTAACTCGTAATTTTAGTTTAATTTTTAAAAGCTTTTATTTTCCTCAACGACATTTTCATATTTGCTTATAGTTTAAAATAGATAATCGAACCACTTTATCTTCCACCAAGAACGGCTGAGTCGCACTTTATACTAATAATCAATTCGAAGAGACTAGAATTCATGAATCTTTTTATTACGAGAAAATCTCTTGTATTAAATGGCGCCGCTGCTGGCTCTTTTCGTTAAGATTAACGGTTTTTAGTGAGAGACGCGTTGGATTTTGGGATCCGTTCATTTCTTAACGTTATTTTTCTTGCTTAAAAATTTTCAAAAATCCATAAAATTTAAAAACTTTCAAAAATACAAAAAAATAGAAAAACATAAAAAAACCAAAAATATTTCTTGTCTATCTTTCTTTTCTTTTTGTAGGTGTGCATGCGTACCCGTGCTCGTAAGAAGAAAGCAATTCAAGCCGAATTCGAAACTCCACCTATTGTCTCCATGGATAATCGACCAATGATCGAGCTGTTGCAATCACAAGTAGAGGGAAACACTGATGCTATTGTCATACCCGATATTGGAGCTAACAACTTTGAGCTCAAATCCGGCTTCATTCAAATAGTCTCTGCTCAACCATTCTTGAGGCGTACACTTGATGATCCTCACGACCATATCAAAAGGTTCCTTCAACTCACTAATACGGTCAAGTATAATGGGGTTTCACAAGAGGTGATTCGCTTGTAACTTTTTCCTTTCTCCTTAGAGGGACAAGCCCGTCATTGGCTTGATAAGGAACCGCCACAATGTATTCTTACGTGGTCGGATTTAGAGACCAAATTCATCAACTACTTTTCCCACCCTTTCGTACTACCGCTTTGCGAATGAAATCATTAACTTTGAACAAAAGTACGGTGAGACATTTAGTGAATCTTGGGACCGTTTTAAGGAACTTTTAAGAAAGTGTCCACTACATGGTTTCACAGAAGTACATCAAATTAATACTTTTTACAATGGTTTAAGCATGAATGACCAAGATTCACTAAATAGTGCCTTGTGGGGTAACATTTTGGTTAAGTCTTCTAATGCCACATGGGACATTATTGAGAATAAATATAGAGTGCAAACTAAGAGTGTTCGGACTAATGTGGCTAGTGCTAGTACTAGTGACGCCGACAAGAGAATTGATAAGCTTACTTCAATTATTGAAACACTTGCTCTACAAACCGCTAACAATACCAAAAGCATTAATGCGCAAGTTAATGCTTTGAGTCAGTCATGTGAAATATGTGGGGGTTCTCATTCATACACCGATTGTCCTTCGACTCATGACAATCCAGAAAATGTGTATGCCGCAAACGATAACTTTTCTACGGGAGGCTATCAAGCACGTCCTCAAGGTGACCGCAATTTGCTCAGTTATCGTTCGAACAACTTCCTTTCACCACCCGGTTTTCCACCTCAAAACCAAAACAAACTCAATCGCAACAATCAAAACCAACCCCAAGCTCAAAATCAATATCAAACCCAAAGAAACCCATATCCACCTCAAGGAAACAATCAAGTTCACCAACCACCCGCTTATCAACCACCAGCTTACCATGCTCTTCCTCCCACCCATCCCACCGCATTTAATCACGAGGTTGACACTTACATGAGGACTAATGACGCAATAGTGTAGAATCTTCAGCGGCAAATCATCAACTTGAAAGGAGATATGGCGAAACAAGGGAATGATCTTCGAGCCGATATGCAAAACTCTTTGAGCAGTCAATGAATGACTTAAGGGATATGATGGCTAGTTTCTTCCAAAGTAATCAAGCCTCTGGTGCGGGTTCTCTTCCGAGTAACACCGTTGCTAATCCAAGAGGCGAGATGAAAGTAATCACCAACCGAAGTGGCAATGGTTTAAAGGAACCCGAGATTCCTACACCTACACTGGTAATTGTGACAAAGGAAAACGAGTCCCCTTCTCCAATTCCTCCACCTTCTATTTCTCTAATTCCTCCACCTTCTACTTCCACCCCTCCACCACCCAAGGATGTGAGTGAGAATTCTATTCCAAAGCCTTCATCTCAACCCAATATACCTTATCCCTCAAGGTTGAGGAAAGAGAAGTTGAAGAACAAGGATGATATTCAGGTTTCTAACTTTCTTAAAATGTTTAAACAACTGAATTTCAACATCTCCTTTGCCGAGGCTCTCGCTCACATGCCGAAGTATGCTAAAATGTTTAAAGGTCTTCTCAGTGATAAGGAGAAACTTCTTGATATCGCTCATACCCAACTTAATGAGAAATGCTCCGGAGTGCTCTTACGGAAATTACCAACCAAACTTGGTGATCCGGGTCGCTTTCTTATTCCTTGCAACTTCCCTGGGGTAGAGAATTGTATGGCCCTAGCCGATCTAGGTGCTAGTATAAACTTAATGCCATTAAGTGTTTGGAAACAATTATCTCTACCCGAGCTAGTCCCCACACGAATGACCTTGGAATTAGCTAACCGTACGGTTGCTTATCCGGTGGGGATAGCTGAAGATGTCTTCGTCGGTGTCGACAAATTCACCTTTCTGGCGGATTTTGTTATCGTTGACTACGAGATGGACCCCCGTGTTCCATTAATCGTTGGACGTCCATTCTTGAGGACTGGTCGCACTCTCATTGATGTAGCCGCAGGCGAATTAATCATGAGAGTTGGTGACGATAAAATCGTTTTCAACATGGGTAAACTTTCTAAACAGCCTTCTAAAAACGAGAGCGTTAATTTCATTGACGTTATTGATGAGGCTTGTGGAGAACATTTCAAAGACGCTTTAAAAGTGGTTCTTCTTCTCTACCCATTGTTGAGACCGTTGCCTCTATTGCTCCATCACTAACTCCATTTGGAGAAAATGATTTCCTTTTGAAAGAATTTGAAGCAACTTTGGGATATGTGGACTTAAAATATGACGATTCTCCCTCCAATTGGGATGAAGACATTCGTACCATTGAGAAACTTCTCAATGATGACCATATTTCTCCACCATCTCCTAAGGAAATCTCTATCGATGATCCGGATTTGACTACGCTTTCCATCGAAATTCCTCCGGATTTTGAGCTTAAGGATCTACCATCTCATCTCGAGTATGTTTTACTTGAAGACAATAAGAAGTTACCTATCATCATCGCTAAGGACTTTAAAGAAGAAGAAAAATCTCGACTTATCGACGTGCTGAAGAATCATAAAAAGGCAATTGCTTGGAAAATTTCCGATATCCGCGGAATCGATCCGAACTTTTGTACTCAAAAAATTCTCATGGAGGACGACTTTAAACCCACTATTCAAAACCAAAGAAGGGTGAATCCCAAGATCCATGACGTTATCAAAAAAGAGGTTATCAAACTTCTTGATGCGGGAATGATCTACCCTATCTCGGATTCACCATGGTTTATTCCGGTCCATTTTGTGCCTAAGAAAGGCGGAATAACCGTTATTCCCAATGAAAACAACGAGTTGATTACTACTCGACTTGTAACGAGTTGGCGAGTTTGCATAGACTATCGCAAGCTCAATGATTCCACTCGCAAGGATCATTTTCCTCTTCCTTTCATGGATCAAATGCTCGAGCGTTTAGCGGGTAATGATTATTATTGCTTCTTAGACGGTTTCTCTGGGTATTTTCAAATTCACATCGATCCTAAAGATCAAGAGAAAACCACATTCACTTGTCCTTATGGAACATTTTCTTACAAACGAATGCATTTCGGCTTATGCAATGCTCCTGGGAATTTCCAAAGGTGTATGATGGCTATCTTCCATGACATGGTTGAAGAAACTATGGAAGTCTTCATGGATGATTTCTCGGTGTATGGTGACTCCTTCTCTTCTTGCCTTGCCAATTTGGAACGCATGCTTAAGCGGTGTGAAGACACTCGCCTTGTTCTAAATTGGAAAAAATGCCATTTCATGGTAAAAGAAGGCATTGTGCTTGGACATAAAATCTCAAAGCCGGTCTTGAAGTGGACCGTGCTAAAGTTGATGTCATAGCAAAATTACCTCCACCTTCAACCGTGAAGGGTGTGAGAAGTTTCCTTGGTCATCCGGGCTTCTATCGTCGATTCATTCAAGATTTTTCTAAAATCGCTCGCCCGATGACCCACCTCTTGGAAAAAGATGCTCCCTTTATCTTTTCTAAAGAGTGTATTGAATCCTTTAATCTTCTTAAGGATAAACTAACTAAGGTACCGGTCTTGGTTACCCCTAATTGGAAGTTACCTTTTGACTTTATGTGTGATGCTAGAGATTTTACTATTGGAGCGGTTTTGAGACAAAGAGTGAACAAAAACTTCCAACCAATCCATTATGCTAGCAAGACAATGACGGGGGCTCGATTGCATTATACCACTACCGAAAAAGAGCTTTTAGCTGTAGTGTATGTCTTTGAAAAGTTACGCCCCTATCTTGTCCTTTCCAATACAATTGTCTTTACCGACCATTCCGCGTTGAAGTACTTGTTAACAAAGCAAGATTCGAAGCCAAGACTTCTTCGTTGGGTTTTGATCCTTCAAGAATTTAAAATCAAAATTCGTGACAAAAAGGGAGTGGAAAACCTAGCCGCGGATCATCTAAGTAGACTTGAGGATCCTTATCAAGGGGATCATCCGAATCAAGAGATCAATGACTCTTTTCCCCTTGAGGCCTTAATGTCTATCAATTCTAATCTTGATGACACCCCGTGGTTTGCGGACATTGCAAACTACTTAGCAGGTGGAATTCTCAAGGAAGGGTTAACATCTCAACAAAAGAAAAAGTTCCTTAAAGACATTAAGCACTATTTCTGGGACGACCCTTACCTTTTCAAACAATGTGCCGATCTTGTCATTCGTCGTGTGTTGATGGGCTGGCAGCTCTATCAATCCTTAAAGCTTGCCATAAAGGACCCACCGGTGGTCACTTTGGTCCTAATTACACCGCGAAGAAAGTTTTCGACTCTGGATTTTATTGGCCCACCATTTATCATGACGCTCATGAAATGGCTAAACATTGTGATGCTTGCCAAAGACAAGGCAAGATCACACATAAAGATGAGATGCCTCAAAATTTCATACAAGAATATGAAATCTTTGATGTATGGGGCATCGACTTTATGGGGCCATTTCCATCATCCAAAGGGAACAAGTACATCCTCGTAGCCGTTGACTACGTATCCAAATTGGTTGAAGCAAAGGCTCTCCCTACGAACGATGTGAGGGTGGTTGTGAACTTTCTGAAGTAGCTTTTTGCTCGATTCGGTGTTCCTCGTGCTATCATCAGTGACCGCGGGACTCATTTTTGCAATGATCAATTTGCTCGAGTCATGGTTAAGTACGGTGTCAATCACCGTCTTTCCACCGCTTATCATCCTCAAACAAATGGTCAAGCTGAGATATCTAACCGTGGATTGAAGAGAATATTAGAGCGAACTGTGGGAGAGCATCGTCCCTCGTGGGCCGATAAGTTAGATGATGCTTTGTGAGCTTTTCGTACCGCATATAAGACTCCGATTGGTTGCGCTCCATATCGTCTTGTGTAAGGGAAGGCATGCCACCTCCCTATTGAGCTGGAACATAAGGCGTACTGGGCCTTGAAATGGGCCAATTTTGACATCAACAAAGCCGGTGATCTTCGGAAGATTCAACTCAACGAGCTAAATGAACTGAGGAATGAAGCTTATGAGAACTCATTGATTTACAAGGAGAAGACCAAGATCATTCATGATTCAAGAATTAAGAACCGAGAGTTTCACGTTGGTGATCAAGTTCTACTCTTTAACTCTCGGTTGAAGATCTTCTCGGGCAAGCTGAAGAGCCGTTGGTCTGGTCCATTCACCGTTGCCAAAGTCTTTCCTTATGGCACCATTGAGATTTCATAGCCAAATGGGCCTAAATTTAAAGTGAATGACCAACGTGTGAAGCGGTACTTTGGTGAGGACATCTCTCATGAGATGATTCCATCCCCTCCCCACTTTTCCCTTAAATTAGTTATGGGTCGAGTCAGGCTCGTGACTCGATTATAAAAAACAAACGCTGCTCGGGAGGCAACCCGTTGATCTATCCTTTACCGTTTTCATAATAAGTATAGGGGAGCCTCGTATGTGTTTGTGGTCTTGTTTCTTATGATGTGCAGGGACTAAAGCTTCAAAGAGAACTTTTGATGAAATTTGACGAACCGTGATCCCGTGTACCCGTCTTCCGGGTTCTATCCTAAACTGTCGTGATTTAATATTTCACATATTATATTCTCACATTGAAATCACTATTGTTGTCCTTTCCTTAGCAAGATTTAAACAACTACACAATATCCTAAGTGTAGGGGAGTTTACTCCCACATGCTTAAACATTGAGGACAACGTTTATATCAAGTGTAGGGGGACTTCTATCGAAGTAAGTGGTCTTTTCCATGAATTTGCCCTCATTTTAATCGGAAAGTTTGATTTTTTGACATTTTTCAAAATTTTGAATCTACTTTGGCCTAGTTGTGTAGTAGTATTTTCCTTTGCTATCGTTATTTACTTTCCTTGCTAGAATAAATTTTGAATAAAGTTATTTTAAATTTTTCAAAGTTGTGAATTTTTTGACTCAACCCGAGTTTACTTATCTAAGTTTACTCTAGCTAGTATCCTTAACGTGTTTAAGTCAAGTTTTGCTAGGCTTTCTTTTTTTTTAGAACGGCTTTTGCTAGGCTTTTATATAGGGAACTTTAAAACGCGAAAGTCTTAACTCTCACGTGTTAAGAACAAGAACTTTTCGTAAGTTCCTATAATTGATCATAGAAAGTCGTTTATTAAGGGATCTTTAAAATGCGAATTCTACACTTGAAAAAGTCTAAGAAGTTGCAAGATCCTATAGATGACTTGAAAACCCAAAACTTTGATTTAATTGGCTAAGCATCCACGAGTCTCATTCCTTGAGATTTTAATATGTGGAGAACGAGAGATGATAGAGTCAATTATAAGTTTGGTGTTCTTTCATGAATTTATGTGAGTTAATTATGAGCTTCTTCTCCCATCGCTTGTTAATAAATTTAGTTGCAATAAATAAGGTCGTACGATTTGAAAAGTTAATTAGCTTCTAGCCCAAGATCGTTTAAAAGTTGCTCGGTATTAATTAGAGTTCATAGCCAAGGCATAACTTATTGAAGCGGTATGCGAAGATTGGCGAGTCCGAAAAGGCCCTAACAAGGCATGAGGGCTACATTTTGTTGCTAAAGATCCCGAACGATGTGAAGAATCATTTATCAAAAATCAATATGAAGGATCGAGACACACGACGAAAAGCAAATACTCCCGTAAAGATCATGGAGAAGTCTATCCAAAAAGGCCCTAACAAGGTATGATGATAAATAGATCCAAGTCCTAAAAGGAGGCGGATCGTTGTATGTCAAAGTCCAAAATAAAGATTGGAGAAAAATGAAGAAGTCGTGGTCTAAAATTGAAGAATCTCTCAAAAAGTTCTTGTGAAGAAATTCCTATTATGAAGAGAAGACCACAATTTCAAGAACGTCTCTCAAGAATCGAAGTATGAAGTAGCTGCCAAATATCGGTACGAGAAAGGTCTCTAATCGTGAAGCGAGTTATGACAAGATATGAACTTTATGAGGTCCCGAGAAGCAGTTTTAAAAGATTTTGTCCTTTAGCTAACTATTGATTAAATCGTCCCACTTTATTTTCGGCTTAAATAAACTATCAAAATAAGTCAAACAATGCATCCTCGTGATCATTCTAGACAATCATAAAATATAAGAGATACACCTAGGAATAAGGGAGTCTAAGTAAATAATTGGGTCACATGAGTTCGTGTTAGTTTGTTAACTTATAATAACAATGATTTGTTTTTAAGCTTGGTATGGGGAACGTGAAACTTGAGGATGATAAACATTCATGACAGCCTAAACCCCAATGTAAGTCTTTGATTTCTTTACTTGTTTTGTACATATTTCTATCTTTTTAGTTTCTTTTAAAGTTTAGTATTTAATAAAGGCCAAGGTGGGTTATTTATGATGAGAAATATAATATGTGCTTTGAAATTAATGCATTACATGAGGGCATTGCAATGGACAAGTGTAGGGGATTTAATAAGTGTGAAAACACTTATCCTTTTACCACTTATTTCCAATACTAACAAGACCAAAACGTGTATTTTATGTCGTAAAAGTCGGAATTACGCGTGGTTTATGTTTTTATTGTGTTTCAGGATAAAATTATGAAAAAGGAAGAAAACACGGCCTATCACGGGCTTTTATCGAAGAAAACGAGAAAAGACGAAGTCAAAAGATCGAGAGTGTAAAAAGAACGGAAGTCCAAGGCCTATTCTGAAGATTTATCGAAGAAAAAAAGTCTAAAGACGGAAGTTCAATAAAGTCGAAGAACTCAAGTCTAATAGAAGAAGAAAATTATAAGACAAGTTCAATTTATATCGACAAACCCGAGACAACGTCGAGAAAGACAAAGAATTTAAATCGAGTTGAGACATGAAGAAAGAAAAAGGAAGCAACACATGCGCCTCCCCACCTCCTATATATACCCTCCTAATGACACATTAGGAGGGTGTTAGTTAGTTAATTGTTAGCTAGTTTATTTTCTTTCTTTAGTTTTATTTTTAGAGAGGGAAAGTGTTTAACTTTCTCTCACTAGAATTTCATCTTTTCTTTCCTTTCATGTTTAAGCTTTGATTTAATCTTGTATTTTGTAATCATTAATCTATAAGTGCAAGTTTAAGCTTTTCATCTTTAATTTCTTCTACTTTTCTTGATTTTTATTTGTTTTTGATGCGTGATATCTTGATGTTTATGAGATCAAAAAGTTTATCTTTTTGTTTCTATCTAAGTTTTATACGAATTAAGCTTTGAGCTTATCATGCTTATTTGCTTATTTTGTGTTTAGCTTGTTTACTTTTTAGTTTTCTTAAAAAGTCTAGTTTTGTTAAAGTTTGATTTAAAAGTTTTGCTTATTTTAAGTTTTGAAAGGTTCTTATTTGTTCTTATTGAGATCTTTTCATTATAAATTTGGTTAAGTTTTGGTTTGAGCTTATTAAAAAGTGGCTTATTGCCCTTGCTTATTACGAATTTCCTTCCATCGGAAAAGGGTTTACCTTTTCCGACAAGTATTCCGATAAGGGCCTTTTTTTCTGACAAGAATTCCGATACTAGGTATCGGAAAAGGGTTTTTGATTCCGACGGAGGTGATTATTTGTTATTCCGACAGAAGTGACACCATTATTCTGATAGGAGTGGATTCCGACGTGATCATTCCGACAGCTTTGGGTTTCATTATTTCGATACTTTGGCCATCATTCCGATAGGATTTATTTTGTCATATTCCGATGGGATTCCGACCATGGTTATTCCGATGGGTTTGAGTTTTTGTTTTTACAAAGTTTTTATTTTTTTTACAAAGTTTTATGTTTTAAGTTTTAAATTCACTTTTAAGTTTTTAAGTTTTTAATCATTTATTTTTAACTCGTAATTTTAGTTTAATTTTTTAAAGCTTCTATTTTACTCAACGACATTTTCATATTTGCTTATTGTTTAAAATAGATAATCAAACCACTTTATCTTCCACCAAGAACGACTGAGTCGCACTTTTAACTAATAATTAATTCGAAAAGACTAGAATTTACGAATCTTTTTATTACGAGAAAATCTCTTGTATTAAGGGTTAGTATTTATAGGAGGAGGGAAGGTAGGTGGTTGGATGCTTCCTTTCTTTCTTTCTTTTTGTCTTTTCGTCTTTAGTCTTTGACAATAAACTCGTCATTCTCGACTTTGTCTCGGGATTTGCCGATAAATAAAATGAACTCGTCTTCTAATTTCTTCAATTAGTAGACTTGTTTCTTCGACTTTGTTAAACTTCCGTCTTTAGACTTTTTCTTCGATAAATCTTTAGAATAGGCCTTTGACTTCCGTTCTTCTTGCACTTTTGATCTTTTGACTTCGTCTTTCGTCTTTTTCTTCGATAAAAGCCCGTGAAAGCCCGTGTTTTCTTCCTTTTTCATATTTTGATCCTAGATCACAACAAAAACACAAACCACGCATAATTCCGACATTTACGACATAAAATACACGTTTTGGCTTGGTTATTATTATAATTAAGTGGTAAAAGGATAAGTGTTTTCACACTTATTAAATTCACACAAATAACCAATAGTCAATAATCGTTAGTAGCAGAACAAAAGAAATGATGTTTCTAATGTTTATGATGTGACTACGAACACTGGTTATAATGGAAGACAACCCTTTTGTCAAAAATGTTCTCTACATCACACAGGGTTTTACAATATCAAGTGTCAGAACTGTGGAAAGACAGGACATCAGACAAGATTCTGCTAAGGTAAAGGACCAACTACTGGGAGTAATTAAATTCCGGTAATTAAGGTTTGCCATAACTGTGGAGAAAAAGGGCATCTTGTAAATGAGTGCCGTAAAGAGAGAAATAGCAGAGGAAAAGCTTATTTGCTGAACGATACTAATCAAGATCAGAATACGGTTACGGGTATGTTTCATCTAAATCAACATCTGGTTAAAGTAATATTTGACTCAGGAGCTGATAGAAGTTTAATATCTGTTAAAATTACTGCTAAGTTAGGTATGCCGACTGTTTCCATGAATACTAATTACGATGTAGAAATGGCCGACGGAAAAATAGTTAGCACTAATACCGTTATTCAAGGATGTATCATTACTTTATTATGTCAATCCTTTGAAATCGACCTTATGCTAATTAAGCTCGGTAGCGTTGACGTAGTCATAGGGATGGATTGGTTATCTAAATACCATGCTAAAATCCTATGTGACGAGAAATCCATTCATATTCCTAGTAACGGTGAAGTTTTGGTTGTCCATGGTGAACGAAGTAAGACTCGACTAAATCCCATATCATGCTTAAAGATAAATAAGTATGTATCCCGAGGTAGTCAAGTTTTCTTAGTTCAAGTGACGGATAAACTACAAGAAGTGAAGCGACCAAAAGATATTCCGATAGTTAGAGACTTTCCCGAAGTATTTCCTGAAGAATTACCAGGTTTTCCACCTGAACGTCAAGTTGAATTCCAAATCGATTTGATACCAGGAGCAACACCAATTGCTAATACGCCTTATCGATTAGCACCTTCTGAAATGAAAGAATTGTTAAGTCAAATCCAAGAACTAACTGATCGAGGATTTATTAGACCAAGTATATCACCGTAGGGAGATCCAGTCTTATTTGTGAAAAAGAATGATGGATCTTTTTGAATGTGTATCGATTATCGTGGGTTAAACAAACTTACTATAAAGAATCGTTACCCATTACCCAGAATCGACGATTATTTGATTAACTTCAAGGATCAAACGTATATTTGAAAATTGATTTACAGTCAGGTTATCATCAATTAAGAGTTAAGGAAGACGATATTCCTAAAACTGCTTTCAAGACATTATACGGACATTATGAATTTCAAGTTATGCCTTTTGGTTTAACCAATGCACCAGCTGTTTTCATGGACCTCATGAACATAGTGTGTAAGCCATACTTGGACAAATTTTTAATCGTGTTTATCGATGACATTCTTATTTACTCTCGTAACAGAGAAGAACATACCAAGCATCTTGGTATAATTCTCGAGTTGTTGGGTCTAAAAGTTGATGTGGCAGAAACTCAAAATGAAGTAACATCAATATGTTTGTTCAAGACACGCTGACATGTGAAAGCTAGACGTTGACACATGTATTCTAGACGCTGACAAACTTCAAGCGTTGATGGAATTCTATTATGGATGCATATTCACTATATTGGTTAAATATTTAGGATATGGTTTATTTAAATAGAAGATTTACATGTTTATTCATTCTTATCTCTTGTAAACCCTATTCCTTACACTATAAAAGGAACCAAGGGTATTAGGTTTTATTCATATCATTCATACAAAATGTAAACCTAAAGTGTGTGTTGACCAAGCGTGGGATTAAATACATACACGCCTAGTGGTTGTTTATTATTAATATAATGAGCAATCCTTTTGAGTAATTTATCTGTTCTTGTGCCTAAAAGCCATGTTTAATGGTTGTTGTTCTATTTCGCTGTGATTGTTTGATCATATGAACATGATCATTCCTAGTAGCTAAAAGATCGAGGAAACTTAGGTTTCCACAGTTGGTATTAGAGCCTCGTGGCTCGTGATGCTAGGACCAACAAGGTGTTCGTATTAGTGAGAAGAAAGAAAAATCCGTATAGGGTCTTTCTGGGTGGTTTTGTGTGTGCAACAATATTCATAAGGCCATAAATTTTTATTGAACTGTTGAATCGACACGAAATTTTGTGTGTGTGTTCTACATACATATGTCTAGATGTCGACTGGAGGGATTGTCCAGATCAGTCTTCAAGAAAAAGTTATAGAATCTCGATGTTGACAGCAGAGGAGTGTTTCAAAAAAAATTTGTTTTGCCCTAAATCTTGAACTAGATTTTTCTAAGAATCCTAGAACGATTATAAATAGAAAAAGGTGTTGTTTTCTTGATCATAGTGTTGTTTTGCTAGCTTTGGTGAGTTGATCTATTGATCGATGATGATCCCTAGTAAAACTAAATGATTCAAAGTTGAGTCTAGGGTTTGTAAGAACCCTAAGCAAACTTTAAATCTATGATGGCTGATTGTGGTAAATTAAGTCTTTAAGGAAAAAGAGCGTAAAAGCGGTAAGTATTAAACAAATGATTTTAGGAAAAATCAAGTGTTAATGACCCAATGAAGTTCGTTTCCCAAGGAGGTATATGTGTGCGAATAATTCGTAATTGATTTGAGATTAATATTTGAGAGAAGGGGATGAGAAAATAGAATGACGAAGACGTGAAATTAATTACTACGACGACTAAACGTAAAACCGTAAAAAGGGCAAAAATAAAAATTAATTCTAAAAATTCCCAAAAAATTACCAAAAATCAAATTAATTAAACTAAGAGTTTACCAATGATCAAAACTTTTTTAAACCTTTTAATTAATTAAATATTAATTTTTAAATGCTAATTAAAGCCCTAAAAATCAAATTAATTATCAAAAAGCCCAAATAAAGATTTTTCAATTGGTAAACCTCTAACATGTCCTAAAAAGATTAAAAACTATTTTTATAAATTTTTAAACTAATAAAAACTATTTAAAATGATTTAAAAACTATTAAAATTTAAAATAATTATAAAAATTAATCTAATGACGATAAAATTAATATAAAAGTTGCAAATACCCTATTTTAATGTATTAAAGCTAAGAAAAACATAAAAAGTGCAAAAATGTGAAATTTAAAAAATAATAATAAAATAATATTAAAATAATATTAAAAATCCAAAAATTCTAAAAAATTCTAAAAACTTGCAAACTAGTTTATTTTAACCTAAATAATCAGAAAATGAAAGTGAAATTACCAAATTACCACTAATGGGCCCCCAAATGGGCTAAAACAAAAAACAGTCAACCTTAATGGGCTTTTAGGCCCAAAAAGTCAAACAAGGCCCAAATGACCTAAAAAAGCCCTATCTGACTCAAAATTTAATTCTAAGCACAAAATTCTGAAGGTCCAAAAGCTGATTTTGAGCTTATCACAGATTAAAAGGTCAACAGCTTATTCTTATTTGGCCGATAAGCCCATTAAGCAATAACCCAATGCCATAAGCTCTGCTTAAACACACAACCTTCTTTTGAGATGCCTAAGAGATCCGTGAAAAGAATATTTGAAAAAGCACACTCAATAAGCCAGAAATAAGTCAAGAAAAATTTCACAAAAGGACAAAATAGTCGACTTAGAGTTCTAGACCACCTCAGGACTTGATTCAACTTGCAAAAGACTCTAAACAACTTAATTAAGCCAAATCAATAAAGAAAAGTTCAATAAGAAAAGCCAAATAAGTTGGATAAGCCAATAAGCACTTATGAAAAAGTCAAATGAGTTGGTTTTCTAGTCAAACCCTAAAGTCAACCCTCCAAATGCTCCAGTATGAACAAATGGGTCAAATAAGGAGCACCTATTACAAAATTAAAGTTGTTGCACGTTTGAATAAGCTGGAATAGCATATTGATAAGCTGAACACCAAATTACACAAGCAGGGGGAACTTTCAGTAGGAACTGGTTCCCACTGCTTTAACTTTTTGACTTGAGATTTGTGAGAGATTTACTATGATTTGTTGGAAAACAAAGGAACCCTTACAACCAGTGAGTTGTAAGGAGTCACAATCAAGCAAAAAAATCACACTTCCAATAAGCCAATAAGCACAGAATAAGCCAACAATGCCCAGATATGACACAGACTTAGCAAATAAGCAGTTATGAACTCTTAAGCAATTTTAGCATGAATAAGCAAACTAGAATGAGCCAAATGCATACACAAGCTATATTAACTGTTAATAAGCACAAACAAACTTATTTCAATCAGTGAATCAAAGATTACAAGCAGATCAAAGCATATGCAGGTTACTAATTATGAACTTCAAGAACACAAATGCTTTTTCAGATATAGATGACCACAAATCCAAATTCAGCACTCAAATCCTACTTCCCTGGTTGTATTAACTTAGATTTAACTCTTGTTAACCCAAGTCTATGATTAGATCTAGGTGTCCTCTAAATTTCAGCCAATATTACCAAGTAATCAAGATTTTATAGCCTATTTTAGGATCTAGGTGTTAATAACTACCAAACTTTGCAAATAACCAACACTTACCACCAGAATAACATGTGTCAACTCAATAGAACCAAGTACCACAACAAAGGAAGCCTTAAATCCCTTTGAATCAGTTAACCCAAACACCCCTTTGGAATCATATTTTGCAATCTTCCAAAGGATTGTTGTGATTTAACCTATCAAACAAGATTTAATCTACCCTAACAACTCTTATACAACCTCAGAAACTCAAATCAAGCATAAAAACACAGATTCACAATAGAACATGCATAATCACCAAAAATTCAATGAAAATCAGAAAAATTAAAAGGGAAAGGGATGTAAACCTCTAAGACTTACATCCAAGCCTTGGAATGTTTGAGCTGAGGTGCTAGCAAAACAAGCACCAGCTTCCTTGTACCTGCTAAGATTAACAAACCAAAAGGATGAACACAAAATATGAAAATCTGATTTTTTGAAACACAAGCTTTATTACTTAAAACCTTGCCTCAAAAACCACAAAACATGAATATGGAACTCAGATTTCAGCTATTCAGTCACCAAACTTTTATAAATGACAAGAGAGAAAATCACAATTTTCAAAAAACTCAATTTTATTTCAATAAAAGGAATTACAAAGTAATAGCTAAAATCTGGAACAAGGGACTCTCAAACGTTGAGGTCTTCTTATATAGGCACTAGTAGACGATTCCAGAATGGAAAATACAAAGAAAACCCTAGCTATAAATTTCCAGGAATGCCCTTGAGTGCATGTTTTTGTTGAGCTGTCCATTTTGATCAAATCCGTTCATTTTAGCTTTGGGGTTAAGCATTGAGTCTAAGTTGTTGATTTGGCCACGTCAGATTCCTTGGAGAGGAAGTTGTGATGTGATTGGGTGACGAGGTTGAGTGTGGGGTCACTTGGGTAGTGGGATTGAGGGTTTTATGTATGGGATGGGTTTCTGCTTGTGTGAATCAAGCGTGTGTTAAGGTAATTGCAATTTACCCTTTGTTTAAGTGAAGGTAAATCCTGGGTTCTTGATGGTAAATAGTAACTCATTTGATCCGTTTTTGTTGGGAAAAAGGTGTTTGGCGCGTGTTTGTTTAGTTTGAACTTTGGGAATTGACAGTAGCAGCCCTTGTGTTTTGGTGAAATGTGTATATCATGTTTTTCATCCAACAAAACTTATATCCTTTGTTAAATAAGTTTCTAACTTTATAGTTTTGCCACAAAACTTTGCAATAAAGATTTCAAGGGTTGTTTTTGCCATGTTTGAATATTTGAGGGACTGATCTTGGACATTCTTGATCTTCAAAGGTCTTTATTATATCTTTGACTTCATGAGGGACCATAATTGACAATTTAGAATTGTTGAGGGACTAAACTTGCCAATTCTTCAAAGTTGAAGGACCATTTTGTAATTTTGACAAACTTAAGGGACCAAACTTATAATTATGAATATAAAAGGGTTTTAAGTGTCATTTCTTCATATTTTGAGGATCAATCTTGTACATCTTCAAGTCTTCAAGGGTTTTTCTTGGATAATTCATGAACTAGGGCCCGGTTCTTTGTACGGTCTTGTTTCTCGTGTCCGTTTTTCCTTGTTTCTTGTGATCTTTTGTCTTTTCATGATATCCATACCTAAAACACACAAGTAAACAAATACAAGTATATATGTAGTATTTTATGACATTTTAATGCATTTAAAGCCCGAAAAGAACAATGAGATCATGTATAAATGCCATCTCATCACTCACCCATACTAAGACATTGTTGTGCCCTCACGCAATGCAAGAATAAAGTATCTAAGCATCACCAAAATTCAATTTAATTAACCTTTATTGAAAATTAAAAGACTTGCAACAATACTACGAAGATGTGTGAAGACATAATGTATGATTTTCATCACGAGTGTGACTTTTAGGGTCAATGAATAGAAACAAGTAAATGTCAAATAGAGTAAATTTCGTCGTCCTTGATTGTCATACATTCCATGCTAAGTGCAAAAACCAGATCATGTTGGTACAAGTCACAATGCTAACACTACTCATACGTCTAAATGGTGTAATACTTTTTCTCCTCGCAATCCTAGTTATTATAAAAGCAAATGGGCTACTAGAATTTTTTACTATTTGTCATGGATCACAAGTGATTCATATTGACTTATTTGAGTATTTATTAGTCCGAAAGTAAAGTAGCACGATTTAATCGATAGTTAGCCGAAGGATAAAATCTTTTAAAACGGCTTCTCGTGTATCTCCTTAAGTTCATATCTTGACATAACTCGTTTCACGATTTGAGACCTCTCTCGGACCGATATTTGGTATGTACTTCATACTTCAAATCTTGGGAAGACGTTCTTGAAATTATGGTCTTCTCTTCATATTTTGGAATTTCTTCACTTGACGTTTTTGAGAGATTCTTCATACTTGGACCACGACTTCATCATTTTTCTTCAATCTTTATTTTGGACTTTGATATACAACGATCCGCCTCCTTTTCGGACTTGGATATATTTATACTCATACCTTGTAAGGGTCTTTTTGGATAGACATTCTCCATGATCTTTAGGGGAGTAATTGCTTTTCGTCGTGTGTCTCGATCCTTCATATTGATTTAGGAATAATGATACTTCACATCATCTTGGATCTTTAGTAACAAAATAGAGCTCCTCATGCCTTGTTAGGGCCTTTTTGGATCTTCACCAATCTTCGCGTCCCGCTTCATTAAGTTATGCCTTGGCTATGAACTCTATTTAACCCCGAGCAACTTTTAAATGATCCTGTGCTAGAAGCTAAGTAACCTTTCAAATCGTAAGAGCTTACTTATTGCAATTATTTTTATTCCTAATGCAATGATCTTATGGGAGAAAAAGCCAAAATTAAAAACATATGAGTTTTTTAAAGAACCTTTTCATGTTCTACGTTTAGCATGATCACTTGTCTAACTCTATCATCTCTCGTTCTTCACTGTTTAAAGACCTCTAATTAAAGAGACTCGTGAATACTTAGCCATGCAAGTCAAAATTAAGCCAAATTTGGATTAGATTTCATTAAGACTATATCAAATCAAAGTTTTGGGTTTTCAAGACACCTATAGGATCTTGCACTTTCTTGGACTTTTTCAAGTTTAGAGAATGCATTTTATAGTTCCCTTGATAAGTGACTTTCTAGGATCAATTATAGGAACTTGCGAAAAGTTCTTGTTCTTAACCCGAATGAGCTAAGACTTTCGCGTTTTAAAGTTCCCTATATAAAAGTCTAGCAAAACTTGAATTGAGCGGGTTAAGGAATGTAAAGGGCTCCAAATGCCCATCAAGTCAAAAATTAGCTCTTATTCTACCTATCGGAAAATATACATTTGTGTCTTAAAAACACTTATTAAAACTAAGAAATATTTTAAAATTTGGCGATTTTTAGCCTTATTAGCAACAAAACAAAGCATTGAAAGTTGGAAAACGTGAGGGCGTAGCAAAGCAAGTATCTATTCACCTCCCCCCATACTAAAAGTAAACATTGTTCTCAATGTTTCGATTCTAAAGGTGGAGCACTCCCATACTAGAGACGAAGAATCGAATGCTTAGGATCTAGCATGGAAAGGGTGATCAACAATATATCTAAAGTCGTTTATTAAGTATGCTAAAAGATAATTGTTAGAACAATAAAGGATATGTCATGGATTCGTGAAAAAATTCTTCAAGCAAACGATGGAGGCTCACGTAGACGAACACGAGAGTCTTCAATCGTAGATGATGATGATGATCTAGATAACACAATCACAAACAACCACGAGACAACGAGTTGGAAGGGCACAAATCCCCTCTCATTATTTATTAGAAAGCATAAAAGATAAGCATGGGATATCCCCCACGAGGCACCTCGTTTTTTATTACCGATGAGCTCGACTCGATCCCCTCAATGCTAATTAGCATTGGGGAAGGTGACTTGGTCGAGGTCATCCAATGAAGGAATTTCCCCACCAAAGTAGTGCTTAAGCCTATGTCCATTCACCTTGAAGTTAGGACCATCATTTTGAGCTAGCTCGATGGTCCCATAAGGAAACACTTGTGTAATGGTGAAAGGACCCGACCAACGAGATTTCAATTTCCCGGAAAATATCTTTAATCGAGAGTTAAAAAGTAACACTTGATCACCAACGTTAAAAACTCGGTTTTTAATCTTTGCATCATGAAACTTTTTAGTCTTTTTTTGAAAATCAATGAATTTTCATAAGCATTATCTCTTAGTTCATCCAATTCATTCAATTGTATTTTCCGGTGATCTCCCGCGGTCTTTAAGTCAAAGTTTGCATGCTTAAGGTCCCAATACGCCTTGTGCTCCAATTCAATGGCCAAATGACAATTCTTCCCATAGACTAACTTATAAGGAGTGCAACCGATGGGTGTCTTATAAGCGGTCCTAAAGGCCCATACAGTGTTATCGAGTTTGTCGGACCATGAAGCACAGTTTTCTCCAATCGACCTCTCTAAAATCCTCTTCAAAGCTCGGTTCGAAACCTCGACTTTCCCACTCGTTTGCGAGTGATAAGCCGTAGAAAGACGATGAGTAACTCTATATTTCCTTAAGACCTTCTCGAATTGGTCATTACAAAAATGGGTTCCACGATCGCTTATAATAGCACGAGGGGTTCCGAACCGAGAGAATAGTTGCTTCAAGAACTTCACTACCACACGAGCATCATTAGTAAGTAAAGCCTTAGCTTCCACCCACTTAGAAAGGTAGTCAACCGCGACGAGGATATACTTGTTACCATGATACGATAGGAACGACCCCATAAAGTATATGCCCCAAATGTCGAAAATCTCACACACTTGAATTATGTTTTGCGGCATTTCATCACGTTGAGACGATTTTCCTTGACGTTGGCACGAATCACACGACTTCACAAGTGCGTGTGCATCACGATAGATAGAAGGCCAAAAGAAGCCGACATCGAACACTTTCTTAGCCGTGAGATTAGCACCATGGTGACCACCCGTGCGTCCCTCATGACAAGCTGTAAGGATGTTAGAAGCTTCGGCACCAAAGACACAACGTCAAACGATTTGATCCGCACAAACCTGAAAGAGATAAGGGTCATCCCAAAAATAGAACTTGACGTCACGAAAGAATTTTCGCTTTTGTTGTGTCGTCATACCCTTGATTATGAAATTGCCCGCATGGTAATTTGCAATGTCGGCAAACCATGGGTGGTGTTTTTAGAATTCACTACACCGAGAGTCTCGAGAGGAAATGTTTTGGTAATTTACTTGTTCTCGAAAACATCTTTGTGAGGATCTTCTAGACGAGAGAGATGATCGGCCGCTAGATTCTCGGCTCCTTTTTTGTCAAGCACGGTGACATCAAATTCTTGGAGGAGGATCATCCAACGAAGCAATCTCGGCTTAGCATCTTGCTTAGCTAAGAGATAATTGATAGCCAAATGGTCGGTATACACGATGCTTTTAGTTAAGACGAGATAAGGTCAGAATTTATTAAAAGCATAGACCACGGAAAGGAATTCCTTTTCCATTGTGGTGTACTTTAATTGAGCCTCGGTCATCGTCTTACTAGCATAATGGATAGGACGGAAATGCTTTTCATAGCGTTGCCCTAAGACGGCCCCTATAGCATAATCACTTGCATCGCACATGATTTCAAAGGGTAATTCCCAATTCGGAGCAACAAGAATGGGGGCTTCGGTTAGTTTCCTTTTTAGAGTTTTGAAAGCTCTAACATAATCCTCATTGAATGTAAAAGGAGCATCCTTCTCGAGAAGGTGTGTCATAGGTCGAGAGATTCTCGAAAAATCATTGATGAAATGACGATAAAAGCCCGTGTGGCCTAGGAAACTCCTAACTCCCTTAACGTTTTTAGGATGAGGTAACTTGGCGATGACGTCTACCTTAGCTTTATCGACCTCAATCCTCGCTTTCGAGACCTTATGTCCTAAGACGATTCCTTGTTTACACATAAAATGACATTTTTCCCAATTAAGCACAAGATTGGTTTCTTCACAACGTTTTAACATTTGCTCGAGATTAGATAAACACGACGTGAACGAATTGCCAAACACCAAAAAGTAATCCATAAACACTTTCATCGACTTCTCGATCATATCGTGAATAATATCCATCATACACCGTTGAAACGTACCCGGTGCATTACAAAGTCCGAAAGGCATCCTACGATAAGGAAACGTTCCATAAGGACACGTAAACGTAGTCTTCTCTTGATCACGTGGGTCGATAGGGATTTTAAAGTAACCGGAAAAACCATCTAAAAAGCAATAGAATTCATTTCCCGCGAGTTGCTCCAACATTTGATCCATGAAGGGCAAAGGAAAGTGGTCTTTACGAGTGGCGTCATTTAACTTGCGGTAGTCAATACACACCCTCCAACCGGTCACAACACGAGTGGGAATTAACTCGTTGTTTTCATTAGGCACAACGGTCATTCCTCCCTTTTTAGGGACACAATGAATTGGGCTCACCCATGGGCTATCGGAGATAGGATAAATCATTCCCGCGTCGAGGAGTTTTAGAACTTCCTTTTTTATGACATCGTGAATTTTGGGATTTACCCTTCTTTGACTTTGAATTGCGGGTTTGTAGTCCTCCTTCATTAAAATCTTGTGAGTACAAAATTTTGGGTCAATACCCTTAATGTCAGAAATTTTCCACGCAATTGCCCCTTTACGAGCTTTTAGAACTTTCAAGAGCTCGGTTTTTTCATCATTAGCAAGACCTTTTGCAATAATAACCGGCAACTTGTCATCACCTTCCAAGAATGCGTATTCAAGGTGAGATGGAAGATCTTTCAATTCAAGGATAGGCGGTTCCTCGATCGAAGATTTTTGCTCAACAATCATAACTTCCATCGGCGGAAGAAATGGTGGAATAGAAGTATCATCACTAATAATCACCTCATCTTCATTGTCGATTTCATTTGAAGTAAAATCGCCTCCTTGGAATGGAGTGAGATTTGGTGTAGAATTAGCAAAAATCGGATCCAAAATAGTGGGATTGCCACTTGACGAGCTATCGGAAAAACCTAACACTTCTTGTGAAAACTCATCGCAAACCACATTAACTAAGTCAATGTGATTGATGGTAGCGATAGCATAAACATGAGAAGGTTTTGAGTTTTGAGTAGTGTTTATAACAAGTTCCTCTTTGTTGAATTTCAAAGTAACAGTTCTTGCATGAACGCCGATAAGCGATCTCGAGGTGTCTAAAAATAGACGACCTAAAATTAGAGGAACTTGAGGATCCGCGAGGATGTCAACTGCTATAAAATCAACGGGATAGTAGAACTTCCTCACTTTCACGAAAACATCCTCGGCTACTCCACATGCTAAAATCGTAGAATGATCGGCCATCTCGATAGACATGTTCGAAGGAGTAAGAGCCAGAAGAGAAAGCGATTTCCAAATGGAAAATGACATCAAATTAATGCTCGCACCAAGATCGGCCGAGGCGAGGCATTCTTTCATATCTTGTATGTCACAAGGAATGAGAAACTTTCCGGGGTCACCAACTTTTTCTGGTATGTAGTTAAGATAAACCGAAGAACAATTAGCAAGCTTCGAAAGCTTTACCTTATCGCTCATCATACTTTTAAAAGTGGAAGCGAAACGAGGCATATATAACAACGCGTCGGATAAACTTACATCAAAATGAACTTGTTGAAACATTTTTATAAAAAACTCGATTTGTTGTTTGTTACGTTCTCGCAATTTCTCTTTGTTTCGTCTCGAAGGGTAAGGTAAGGGTGGTGTGGGTTGGACATTAGGCAACGGCCTTGGAATCTCGGGTTCCATGATAGGTATTGGTTCAACCGTAGGTGTGGTTTGAGCGGTACTTCGTGGGCTTGTGATATGCTCCTTTTTGACCATCAGCTCGGGCTCTTTCTCGATTTCCTTCTCTGTAGAAGTACTTAGACGAGAGATTGGTTCCTTGAAAGTTTTACCACTTCGTGTAGTAATAACCTTCATTTCTCCCTTCGGGTTTGCAATGGTATCACTAGGAAGACCACCCGAGGAAGAGGGTTTACACATGATTGCTTCAAACATTTTTGCCATTCGGTCCTCAAATTTTGATTGCCTTAAATACACTTTTAACAATTCTTGCTTTATCTCATGTTGTCCTTGTTCCATCTTTTGTTGATTTTGTTGAAGACGTTGTACATTTCCTTCCATTTTATTAGCATGAGTCTTAAGTTCATTAGCAAGTTCGTTTTTAAGCTCGTTTTTCAACTCGGATCTTAAGCTAATCATCTCACGTTGCATATTATCAAACTTAGCATCATTTGCTTTAGCATAATCCAAAAATTCTCCTTGAAGATTTTTAGTGTGAGCATTTTGAAAACCTTGTGTAGTGTTTTGAAAATCGCGGTTTTGGTTTTGATTAGCAACTTGTCCATTCCCACTTTGATAATTCCCTTTGTTGTAGTTACGTGAATTGCCTTGATAACCACCATTTTGGTTGTTGTTTCGATAGTTATTAACATTTTGATTTGGTGGAGCTTGATTTGGGCGGGAACCTTGGCCGTTTTGGTTGTATGTTCCCGTTGCTACGTAAGCACTCGAAGTGTTACCACCGGCGGTAATGCACTCATAAAGATCATGAGCTCCACCACAAGACAAACAACTCTTATCAACCGCTTTAACCGAAGCGGAATTCAAAGCATCTTGTGCTTTCCAATGAGTCATAAGATTTGAAAACCTATCGAAAAACCAATTTTCCTCATTAGCTTCATCATGTAAGGAATTAATGTTACGAGACGATGACGATGATTACGAACCCATATTGGCAACACTCGGTGTGTTACGAGGGTTGTAAACCGTAGATCTATTCTCGATAATCTTTAAAGCTTCATCGGTCGTTTTACACAAAAAATTACCACCCGCGGCGGCATTCAAATAATCTCGTTCATGATCATTAAGCCCATTATAGAAAGTATCTATTTGATGCAATTCCGAAAAATCATGGTGTGGACATTCATGTAACATTTCCTTAAATCGTTCCCATGCCATTGAAAAACTCTCATTATTACGTTGTGTAAACCTTGAAATCTCATTTTTCAAATGTGTTGTTTTAGATGGTGGAAAAAATTGGTTCACAAACTTAGAAACGAGATCATTCCATGTCAAAATCGAATTTGGCGTTTCTTTCTCGAGCCAAATTTTTGCGGGTCCATCTAACGAGTATGGAAACAACATCATCTTAATGGCGTCATGTGGAACATCCTTAAACTTGCTTGTTGCGGTGAGACGATTAAAATTCCCTATGTGATAATGCGGGTTGTCTTTTTCATGACCTCTAAACTTATTTGCTTGCAACATCGACATTAAACCCGTCTTAATCTCGAAATTCTCCGCAAGTATAGCGGGAATCACAATAGCTTCTCCAAAACCCTCGGTGGGTGCTTGAAGCAACTCCATCATAGTACAATTAGCCATGACGACTTCTTGTTCTACAATAGGTTCAACAATTGGAGTTTGTTCTTCAATCAACGTCTCTTGATTTCCTTGATTTTGACGACGTTTACGAGCTCGTTTTGCTTGACTACGAGTTAGCATAAACTTCACGAAGAATGAAAGGTGAGCAAAGAAGATTCTTTTTTGGTGTTTTGTGAATTTTCAATTTTATTTTTTTGTGTTTTTGATTGTTTTTAATTTTTTTGGATTTTGGTGTATCTTCGTAGACAACAATCTACCAAGTCTCTCCTCGAATCAAACTCTTGATTAAAGAAGCCTCAAAAGAATGAAAACGATCACGTGGAGTAGACGCCTTCGAATGACTTTAGAACTTTGGTGAAAATCAAATTGTTCAAGAGGGTTTAATCACAAAGAAACCAAGCAAATATATATGATACGTAATACTTTGGGCGGCAAAACCCTCGATTAGCCTTTCAATCTCAAAATACTCATAAGCAAGTGGGGAAACGAGGCGGCGCGAAGCACTTAAGAGCCTTTTTCCTTAGGGTATAATTTATAATACCCGCCTTATACCCACCTTATAGTTTGTATTTTTCAAAATCGAGCTTCACGAAAGTATTTATTTATTTTTCCTTTTTCTTTTGTTTGAGATTCGAATACAATAATTAGGAGATCAAATCCCAATTAAAGTTGTGTATTCACACTTTTGGAGATATTTTGTATTGATTGTGATACTTAATACAATATAGTAATAATAATTTAACAAGAAAAACGAAAAAAATGATAATACGTATTAGTAGATTTCTACTAATACAAATACTATTTATGGTTAATATTAAAAACAACAAGACAAATTAATCACGTCACACCTCTCCGGCAGCGGCGCCATAATTGATTGTGGTAAATTACGTCTTTTAGGAAAAAGAGCGTAAAAGCGGTAAGTATTAAACAAATGATTTTAGGAAAAATCAAGTGTGAATGACCCAATGAAGTTCGTTTCCCAAGGAGGTATATGTGTGTGCATAATTCGTAACTGATTTGAAATTAATATTTGAGAGAAGGGGATGAGAAAATAGAATGACGAAGACGTGAAATTAATTACTACGACGACTAAACGTAAAACCGTAAAAAGGGCAAAAATAAAAATTAATTCTAAAAATGCCCAAAAAATTACCGAAAATCAAATTAATTAAACTAAGAGTTTACCAATGATCAAAACTTTTTAAAACCTTTTAATTAATTAACTATTAATTTTTAAAGGCTAATTAAAACCCTAAAAATGAAATTAATTATCAAAAAGCCCAAATGAAGATTTTTCAAATGGTAAACCTCTAAAATAACCTAAAAAGATTAAAAACTATTTTTATAAATTTTTAAACTAATAAAAACTATTTAAAATGATTTAAAAACTATTAAAACTTAAGATAATTAAAAAAATTAATCTAATGATGATAAAATTAATCTAAAAGTTGAAAAAAATCCTATTTTAATGTATTAAAGCTAAGAAAAATATAAAAAGTGCAAAAATGTGAAATTGGAAAAATAATACTCCCTCCGTCCCATTTTAATTGTCCTCATTTGACTTTTTGAAGTCTTATTTTTTCAACTTTGATCTTAAATATTTTTGTTTTTATTATATAATACTTGATGTAAAATATATGAATGAATTGATTTTTAAATGTATTTTCATTAATATCATTATCATCAAGTATTATATAACACAAAAGAATTTATTAAAGATCAAAGTTGAAGAAATAAGACTTGAAAAAGTCAAATGAGGACAATAATAGTGGGACGGAGGTAGTAATAAAATAATATTAGATAATATTAAAAATCCAAAAATTATAAAAAATTCTAAAAACTTGCAAACTAGTTTATTTTAACCTAAATAATCAGAAAATGAAAGTGAAATTACAAAATTACCCCTAATGGGCCCCAAATTGGGCTAAAACCAAAAACAGTCAACCTTAATGAGCTTTTAGGCCCAAAAAGTCAAACTAGGCCCAAATGACCTGAAAAAGCCCTATCTGACTCAAAATTTAATTCCAAGCACAAAAGTCTGAAGGCCCAAAAGCTGATTTTGAGCTTATCATAGCTTAAAAGGTCAACAACTTATTCTTATTGGGTCAATAAGTCCATTAAGCAATAAGCCAATTCCATAAGCTCTGCTTAAACACACAACCTTCTTTTGAGATGCATAAGAGATCTGTGAAAAGAAATTTTGAAAAATCATACTCAATAAGCCAGAAATAAGCCAAGAAAAATTTCACAAAAGGACAAAATAGTCGACTTGGAGTTCTAGACCACCTAGGACTTGATTCAACTTGCAAAAAACTCTAAACAACTTAATTAAGCCAAATCAATCAAGAAAAGTTCAATAAGCAAAGCCAAATAAGCTGGATAAGCCAATAAGCACTTATGAAAAAGTCAAATGAGTTGGTTTTCTAGTCAAACCCTAAAGTCAACCCTTCAAATGCTCCAGTATGAACAAATGGGTCAAATAAGGAGCACCTATTACAAAATTAAAGTTGTTGCACGTTTGAATAAGCTGGAATAGCTTATTGATAAGTTGAACACCAAATTACACTAGGAGGGGGAACTTTCAGTAGGAATTGCTTCCCACTGCTTTGACTTTTTGACTTGAGAATTATGAGAGATTTACTATGATTTGTTGGAAAACAAAGGAACCCTTACAACCAGTGTGTTGTAAGGAGTCACAATCAAGCAAAAAAATCACACTTCCAATAAGCCAATAAGCACAGAATAAGCCAACAATGCCCAGATATGACACAGACTTAACAAATAAGCAGTTATGAACTCTTAAGCAATTTTAGCATGAATAAGAAAACCAGAATGAGCCAAATGCATACACAAGCTATATTATCTGTTAATAAGCACAAACAAACTTATTTCAATCACTGAATCAAAGATTACAAGCAGATCAAAGCATATGCAAGTTACTGATTATGAACTTCAAGAACACAAATGCTTTTTCTGATATAGATGACCACAAATCCAAATTCAGCACTCAAATCCTACTTCCCTGGTTGTATTAACTTAGATTTAACACTTGTTAACCCTACTCTATGATTAGATCTAGGTGTCCCCCTAAATTTCAGCCAATATTACCAAGTAATCAAGATTTTATAGCCTATTTTAGGATCTAGGTGTTAATAACTACCAAACTTGCAGATAACCAACACTTAGCACCAGAATAACATGTATCAACTCAATAGAACCAAGTACCACAACAAAGGAAGCCTTAAATCCCTTTGAATCAGTTAACCCAAACACCCCTTTGGAATCTGATTTTGCAATCTTCCAAAGGATTGTTGTGATTTAACCTATCAAACAAGATTTAATCCACCCTAACAACTCTTATACAACCTAGATTCACAATAGAACATGCATAATCACCAAAAATTCAATGAAAATCAGAAAAATGAAAAGGGAAAGGGATGCAAACCTCCAAGACATACATCCAAGCCTTGGAATGTTTGAGCTGAGGTTCTAGCAAAACAAGCACCATCTTCCTTGTACCTGCTAAGATCAATAAACCAAAAGAATTAACACAGAATATGAAAATCTGATTTTTTGAAACACAAGCTTTATTACTTAAAACCTTGCCTCAAAAACCACAAAACATGAATATTGAACTCATATTTCAGCTATTCAATCACCAAACTTTTATAAATAACAAGAGAGAAAATCACAATTTTCAGAAAACTTAATTTTATTTCAATAAAAAGGAATTACAAAGTAATAGCTAAAATCTAGAACAAGGGACTCTCACAAGTTGAGGTCTACTTATATAGGCACTAGTAGACGATTCTAGAATGGCAAATACAAAGAAAACCCTAGCTATAAAATTCTAGGAATGCCCTTGAGTGCTTGTTGTTGTTGAGCTGTCCATTTTGATCAAAACCGTTCATTTTAGCTTTGGGGTTAAGCATTGAGTCTAAGATGTTGATTTGGCCACGTCAGATTCCTTGGAGAGGAAGTTGTGATGTGATTGGGTGACGAGGTTGAGTGTGGGGTCACTTGGGTAGTGGGATTGAGGGTTTTGTGTGTGGGATGGGTTTCTGCTTGTGTGAATCAAGCGTGTGTTAAGGTAATTGCAATTTACCCTTTGTTTAAGTGAAGGTAAATCCTAGGTTCTTGATGGTAAACAGTAACTCATTTGATCCGTTTTTGTAGGGAAAAAGGTGTTTGGCGCGTGTTTGTTTAGTTTGAACTTTGGGAATTGACAATAGAAGCCCTTGTGTTTTGGTGAAATGTGTATATCATGTTTTTCAGCCAACAAAACTTATTTTCTTTGTTAAATAAGTTTCCAACTTTATAGTTTTGCCACAAAACATTGCAATAAAGATTTCAAGGGTTGTTTTTGCCATGTTTGAATATTTGAGGGACTAATCTTGGACATTCTTGATCTTCAAAGGTCTTCATTATATCTTTGACTTCATGAGGGACCATAATTGACAATTTAGAATTGTTGAGGGACTAAACTTGCCAATTCTTCAAAGTTGAAGGACCATTTTGTAATTTTGACAAACGTAAGGGAACAAACTTGTAATTATGAATATACAAGGGTTTTAAGTGTCATTTCTTCATATTTTGAGGATCAATCTTGCACATCTTCAAGTCTTCAAGGGTTTTTCTTGGATAATTCATGAACTAGGGCCCGGTTCTTTGTACGGTTTCGTTTCTCGTGTCCGTTTTTCCTTGTTTCTTGTGATCTTTTGTCTTTTTCACGATATCCATACCTAAAACACACAAGTAAACAAAAACAAGCATATATATGGTATTTTATGACATTTTAATGCATTTAAAGACCGAAAAGAACGATGAGATCATGTATAAATGCCATCTCATCAATGGCTGCTGATCCTTGTTGCTTCTAATTTATTTACTCAGAAACATGATCTAAGTTTTGGTGGTTAGTTTACATCTTAAATTCATGGAAGATTCATGTTTTGGTTTGATCTAAGATGCTGCAGCAAGAAGTAACAACAGTAGCTTGTCTGTGGAAGACAACCGAAGACGATAATGGTTGCTTTGGAAGCAGTCAATTACTTTGCGTGTTTATGTCCTATTTTTAGGATATACATAACTGCTTGTTGAATCCAAGATCTTTAGACTCAAACAGTCGAAACCATTTTATCTAGGTTTATTAACATTCATATGAATTAATATAGCGGAACTGAATGATAATCATGAACAAGATGTTTAAGAGACGAATAATTCCCAAAGGGTTTGTATTATTAATGATTAACACAAACCACTCTAGGCGTGTATACATTCAATCCCATGATTAGAGATCAAAGACTCTGTAGGTTACATTTGTGTAGTATGAATTGATGAATAATACCTACGGTCTGGTGTTCCTTTTATAACTTAAGGAACCTAGGGATACATAGAAACTAAATAAGATAATAATGACTAAATCAAAACAAAATTATTCATTCTTATCACTACTTGACCAAATCTCCATGTTTTTAGTACATGGCAGGGGAATCTTCACAGCAGTGGAAACTTTCTTGTATTTTGTCCACCAGCTTGAAGTTTCTCCTAATGCCATATTTTGTCCTTCTTGTTTCCATAGTGATTTGACTCATCAACTTTGGACCCAACAATCTTCCCCTAGTTGATGATGTCAAAACACTTCCCCTTAAGCATACAACACCAAGGATCAACAGGCTGAACATTCTCTGTAGACAACTTCCCCTTTTTGACATGATCAAATAGGGGTCTTTTATATGAACAACCTTGATTTTCAACTACTATTTAACCAATATCATACATCAAACCCAAGCATTCCACTTTTCAAGATACCCTCCATGAATCACAGTAGAACCACCCACCTAATAAAAATGATCTTGACCAGTAGATACTTACATTACTTGTAGTAATATCAATGAGCAGTAGCAAAAATCTTCACCTTAATGTCATATGCGAATGACTAGCACTTCAACAATTTAACTTCCCCTTAAACTGTGCTAATCATTGATGAATCTTCAATTCTGTAGGCTTTATGTAATGATTGCATATGAAGAAAACTGATTATAACTTACTTTGATGATGAAGTAGAATAACCCGAGCTTGTATTCTATAACTTGCACTAACCACGTGACAAAATGCTTCATATATACAAAATCCTCATGAAAATGAGACACTGAGCACGATAATGTATCTCCTTCAAGTGATAGAAAATATGTGCATAGAGTACCATAAGAAAAATCACACATTCCTAGATCTTGTACCACTTCGTCACTAAGCATTTTAGCATAAAAACCATACCCGCGAAAATCTCCTTCATCTTCAAATAAATGATAAAAACTTTTCTTCGTAATCAATAAAATTAAATCAAGCCTTTATACCTTTAAGACCAGTTGCTGTGAATATGCCAAACTCCAAAACACTGCTGTCCCAAAACTCATATCTGACAGCATGGGGAACTTTCAAAAACAGTGAGAATCAATTAATGAAAGCAGGGGGAACTATTGAAGGCAGGGGGATGGTAGCAGGGGGATCTTTTAATAAAAGCAGGGGGAACTTTTTCAAATGCAGGGGGAACTTTTAATGCCACTGTTTTTTGTTATTAACTGTGCCAAACCCACACAAAGTGGGAATTAATTTTTAACAGGTGATAGGCAAAAACAAATGGAATAAAAATTACATGTTTTAAAAATGTTCACTGTTTTGTGCAGATACCTCCGTCATATCTGCTATACCCCACGTGAAAGACTATTATACCACACCAATATCGAGAATACCTATGACTAATATATCGTGAATTCCACATATGATCCAAGGGTACCCCACACAAATTAAACCAATAGCATATAGCAAATCACGTGAATATCTCTCTTTGATGCTCCAACCGACACAAAAGACCAAAACAGATTGTTAACATGACTAGGAGCAATTTTAAATATTTGTTTGATAAAGTACGTTGTCACAATCAATATTATGACAACATTGGTCACGAGCAGCCATCTTTTCAAACATATACCTTTGAACAAACCTCGGGACCACATACTGAATGTTGCAATTTATAAACATAAACCACTTGATGGAACACGTGAATCCCATTGTTTCGTCTCTATCTGATTTAATTATTGTCAACCGATTGTCCACCTGTTTCCTTTTATCCACCCTCGTCTTTATTAGCTGTAACGTTTTCTCAACGTAAACCGTCACCAATTTTAGGGCTTTAACACATACCCTAATAACAATAATTTTTTTTTATTAATCACAGCTTCTATCAATCACTAATATTTTTAGGGCTTTGAGGAATTGACCCTCTCAATAGACCCTAAAACATCTTCACAGCAACAAGAACATGAAAACATCTTGATTCACCTAGATATCGAGCAACTCGCTCTGATACCACTTGTTGAATCCAAGATCTTTAGACTCAAACAGTCGAAACCATTTTATCTAGGTTGATTAACATTCATATGAATTAACATAGCGGAATTGAATGATAATCATGGACAAGATGTTTAAGAGACGAATAATTCCCAAAGGGTTTGTATTATTGATGATTAGCACAAACCACTCTAGGCATGTATACATTGAATCTCATGCCTAGAGATCAAAGACTCTATAGGTTACATTTGTGTAGTATGAATTGATGAATAAAACCTACGGTCTGGTGTTCCTTTTATAACTTAAGGAACCCAGGGATACATGGAAACTAAATAAGATAATAATGACTAAATCAAAACAGAATTATTCATTCTTATCACTACTTGACCAAATCTTCATGTTTTTAGTACATGGCAGGGGAATCTTCACAGTAGTGGAAACTTTCTTGTGTTTTGTCCACCAGCTTCAAGTTTCTCCTAATGCCATATTTGGTCCTTCTTGTTTCCATAGTGATTTGACTCATCAACTTTTGACCCAACACTGCTTAACGAGTCAAACCCTACTTTGTAGGGAATATAATGTGGCAGTTTTGTATGAGACAACTAAGGCAAAGCAAATGGGGTTATTGCATACGATTATTAAGGAGATACACGCGTGAGGTAATATTGTATCCAGTTATTCTTGGCGAGAACGTGTGATAGTTGTTGCTATTTTTATGGGAGTAACTTTCACTAAATTTTGTACATTATACATGTTTTATTCTTTCCTAATCCATGGGATTTGGATAAACATGTTAATATATATTATGCCAGCTGGAATAATATTTGAACGTGGCGTTGAATTTAGAAGTAAAGAGACGTGGGTTTTTAAGCTTTTGTATTAATGGAAAGTGATTGTCACTCTTGGTACCCACGATTGTTATTTGTTGCCATTATCAAGAGAGTTGATGTCAACGGTTGAGCCAAGCCGCTGACATGAATAAAGTAGGCGCTGATAGAAACGCTGACATGTGTTGTCTGAGATATGGTTTTTGGTCCACTGACAAGTATTGTCCGATATTGGACAACATACAGTGTAAGGTTATTGGACAGTAAAGGATCTTAGATGACAAAGGAAATGCTTAGGTTTTGGCACACAAAATGAGGTTTTTACACACGAAGGTACATGGAATCTCTATTTTATTCAGAATATCATTTTGATATTAATGGCTCGGATATTTTTAAAAGGCGATCAATGATTTTTACGTAAGTTAGCAATAATTCATGAAGAATTTGATTGATAATATATTATGTAATTGGGGTAGCCTTGTGAAAGAGTTATCCGTTCCAGCACTTTTACATATGGTATGAAGATGTTATTTCATTAAGATTCGTTATGAAGAGGTGTTGGCTTAAGGGGAAGAATTCTTATGGTAAATTTGATGCTTGAAGTTGATTTTCGCGGGTATGTGCTCTATCATGTCTTAAAGTTGTGGTGTTCTTTTCCACTCACACTTTAAAGGTAACTTGTTCGTGCTTACATGGTTAGTGATGAAGAATTGTCATATCTAGCAATACCATTGACTTGCTATCACTTAAAGGAGTTACATTATCGTGCTCAGTGTCTCATAAAGGATGACGATTTTGATAATAGATCGAGGTCTGCTTATACTTTCTATATTCATATAAGTTCAACGTCACGTGAATAGTAAAAGACATGGAAAACAGATTTGGGTTATTATACTTCTACATCAAAAGTATTATAGTTATTTTTCTTCGAAGATCATTACACAGAGCCTACATTTGGAGAATCTTCGATTGCATTCATTATTTCCTTCCCTATTTGATGTGACAAAAAGGGGAAGATATACATGCTAGACTTGAGGGGAAGCAATTTGAAGATGATGTACCACTTACAAGAGATACACAAAGAGTTATGCCGACATCAACTAGGGGAAGATTGTTGGGTCTAAAATTTGATGTGGCAGAAACTCAAAATGAAGAAACATCAAGACGTTTGTTCAAGACACGCTGACATGTGAAAGCTAGACGCTGACACATGTATTCTAGACGCTGACAAACTTCAAGCGCTAATGGAATTCTATTATGGACGCATATTCAGTATATTGGTTAAATATTTAGGATATAGTTTATTTAAATAGAAGATTTACATGTTTATTCATCCTTATCTCTTGTAAACCCTATTCCTTACACTATAAAAGGAACCTAGGGTATTAGGTTTTATTCATATCATTCATACAAAATGTAAAACTAAAGTATGTGTCGACTAGGCGTGGGATTAAATGCATACACGCCTAGTGGTTGTTTATTATTAATATAATGAGCAATCCTTTTGACTAATTTATCTGTTCTTGTGCCTAAACACCTTGTTTAATGGTTGTTGTTCTATTCCGCTGTGATTGTTTAATCATATGAACAATGATCATTCCTAGTAGCTAAAAGATCGAGGAAACTTAGGTTTCCACACGAGAAACTTAAGAAGGAGGACTTGTATGCGAAGTTCTCAAAATGTGAATTCTGGATCAATGTTGTTCAATTCCTAGGACATGTCATTGATAGCCAAGGTATTCGTGTGGATCATGCGAAGATTGAAGCGGTGAAAAATTGGAGTAAGCCTAGTACGCCCTACGGAAATTAGACAATTTTTAGGACTAGCTGGGTATTATCAAAGATTTATCGAAGGTTTTTCAAAAATTGCTAAAGCTTTGACAGAATTAACTTAGAAAAATAAATCGTTTGTCTGGGGAGATAGTCAAGAGATAGCTTTTCAATTATTGAAGTAGAAGTTGTGTGAAGCACCTATCCTAGCATTACCAGAAGGTAACGATGACTTTATCGTTTACTGTGATGCATCTATTCAATGAATGGGAGCAGTGCTTATGCAAAGGAATAAAGTTATTATTTTTGCATCAAGGCAACTTAAACCGAATGAGGAGAATTATACTACTCATGATCTAGAATTAGAAGCAATGATATTTGCTCTTAAGATCTAGAGACATTACCTCTATGGTACGAAGTGTGTAGTATTTACCGATCACAAGTGTCTTCAATATATTCTTAATCAGAAAGAATTGAATATGAGGCAGCGACGTTGGTTATAATTACTTGCTTATTACGATTGTGAAATTCGTTATCACCCAGGTAAAGCCAATGTAGTAGCTGATGCTTTAAGTCGAAAGGAACGTGTTAAGCCGTTACGAGTTAGATTATTAATGATAACTCTTTTACCGAAGTTACCTTCCCAAATTATTGAAGCGCAAAAAGAAGCACTTAAAGAAGAGAATGTTGGAGCAGAGAGATTAAGAGGAATGGATAAAGAATTTGAAATTAGTCAAGATGGAATTCATTGTATTAATAATTGTAGTTGGTTACCTGCCCATGGTAATTTACGAGATTTAATTATGCACGAATCTCATAAATTTAAGTATTCTATACATCCTGGTTCCGACAAGATGTATCAAGATCTGAAGAAACTCTATTGGTGGCCTAACATGAAGGCTATCATAGCAGAATACGTTGGGAAGTGTTTAACGTATGCAAGAGTTAAAGCAGAGTATCAAAAACCATCTGGTCTATTGATTCAACCAGAGATTCCAATATAGAAGTGGGAAATAATTACGATGGATTTTGTGACTAAATTACCTAAGACATCAAATGGACATGACACCATCTGGGTTATTGTCGATCGTCTTACAAAATCTGCACGATTTCTTCCTATTAAAGAGACTGATAGTATGGAAACTCTTTCGAGATTGTACATTAAGGAAATAATCTCACAATACGGAGTGCCTGTATCTATTATCTCAGATCATGATAGTCATTTTACATCTGTATTTTGGAGATCAATGAAAAGTGCCTTAGGTACTCAATTGGATATGAGTACGGCATATCATCCACAAACAGATGGACAAAGTGAAAGAATGATTCAAACTCTCCAGGATATGCTTAGAGATTGTGTGATAGATTTTAGAAAAGGGTGGTAGAAACATCTACCTTTAGTAGAGTTCTCTTATAACAACAGTTATCATGCTAGTATTAAAGCATCGCCTTTCGAAATACTTTATGAAAGAAAGTGTCGATCACCTGTTTGCTAGCCTAAAGTTGGAGATATTCAACTGACAGGACCAGAAGTAAAACATGAAACTACTGAAAAGATTTTTCAAATCCGACAGCGATTACAAGCTACACAAGATAGACAAAGGAGTTATGCTAATACTAGACGTAAACCTTTGGAATTTGCAGTAGGAGATCGTGTTATGTTGACAGTTTCACCTCGTCAAGGAGTTATTCGATTCGAAAAGAAGAAGAAACTGAATCCAAGGTATATAGGACCATTAAAAATAACCAAAAGAATTGGCCTTGTGGCATATAAACTAGAGCTTCCTGAAGAGCTTAGTAATGTTCACAATACTTTTCATGTTTCGAATCTTAAGAAGTGATTATTTGATGAATCTCTCATCTTACCGATGAAAGAACTTCAACTCGATGATAAGTTAAATTTTATATAAGAGTCGGTGGAAATTATGGATAGAGATGTGAAAAGCTTGAAGCAGAGCCGTATCCCAATAATTAAGGTACGATGGAACTCGAAAAGAGGATCTGAGTATACTTGGGAACGTGAAGATTAATTCTGAGCTAAATATCCACATCTATTTTCTTCTTTTAAACCTAGTTCTAGTTAAATCTCGGGAAGAGATTTTTATATTGTTGGAAATAAGTTTTTACGTATTTAGAAAGGATCGGTCACTCCAATGATATTGGGCTCGTGATCCAATATAGCCCATATAGCCCACATGTAGGGTGGGCTATATAAACCCCCCTCCTAGCATGTTAGGAGGGGTTGGTGAACACTTTCATTTTCACTAATACCAATAATAGATGGAATTAGCAAGTTATGATAAGAAACTTAGCAAGTTATGGAATTAGCAAGTTATGGAGCTCTGATACCAATTGTAGGATCTTGTTTTTCTAAGGATTTAGCAAGTTATGGATTAACCTATTGAGATGGATGGACAATGGAGAAACTTAGAGAGAGAAAGAAGATAGAATAAGGAGAGGAAGATAAGAAAGATGGAATTAGTGAAAATGAAAGTGTTCAACAACCCCTCCTAACATGCTAGGAGGGGGGTTTATATAGCCCACCCTACATGTGGGCTATATGGGCTATATTGGATCACGAGCCCAATATCATTGGAGTGACCGATCCTTTCTAAATACGTAAAAACGTATTTCCAACAATCTCCCCCAAAGGGAGGTCACTCCAAGTTACAATGTCCTAAATAGTCTATAGCTCGTGATCTATGCTAATAATGATGTGACCGAGACTTTCCTTGGAAAAACGTATTTCCAACAATCTCCCCCAAAGGGAGGTCACACCATTTTACAAAATCTTAAACCTAGCATACTATGCTTGAGTCTTCGATCTTGTTCTTGTGAATATGCTTGATGTGATCTTTGACTTCAGCCTTGAGCATGTTTCCTTGCCTTGATCTTGTGCATTCATCACTTGTGATATTCGCCTCTACGTGACTTCATGTTCCACATACTTATACCTTTATAATTCTTGAAAGCTTCAGAGTTTGATACAGCGGAAGACTTGACCTTCAGACTTTCTTGAATTCGTTGAAGTACTGAGTGTATGCAGTATAAGCATGTGGTGACGACTTCTTCTGGATTGTACACCGCAATGCAACCTTCTTGTTACGCTGCATAAGACAGTTAGCAACAAACCATATACACGGATGAAATGGCCTTGAACATTTCATTCTAATTCGGTAGCATTTTACCTCCGGTCGGTGAAGACCGTTGGACGATATTAAATATCGTACTTGTGGCAGGTAGTTTCAATAAAGAACCTCCTTGACAAGATTTCGCGGGTAAACCCGTTCTCTTTACTCGACCGTCCAAAGCTGACTGCGAACGTAAAGAGTGAATCATTTGGATAATAATATCCGCATGATTTGAAGCCGTCAATTCTTGTTTCTGGAACAAGTGAAATTCAATTAAGAACCGCACCATCGTTGCTTTCCAGTTGTCACGAGCTTGATTCGTATAGAAGCTTGCAAGTTACCTACCAAGTGCTGTTTGAGGTTAACACTAGAAGGATTTCCACTCATCACTGTGAACACTAAGGTATCACTCTGAGTGTTCTGGCAAGATCACTAAGATATTGAGTAGAGGCCTGGAACGTGTTTAAATTCATTTAAGAATTAAACCTCTGTTGCTTTCCAGTTATTACAAGTTTGATTCATATAGAATCGCACAAGTCACCTACCATGAGCTTTTTGATATTCGCTCAAGAAGGATTTCCATCTTCATTGTAAATACTTTCATATTACTCGGATGTTCAGGCAAGATCATGAACATTTTGCGTAGGACTCTTAAGATCTTTCTTACTTTTCACAGTGTGTGAAGAAGCAAGGAAATATGAAAGTGTGTCATAATGAGATATTTGATGATCTCAAATGGCTCTAGACTCAATCGTGCATTTTGTATTTTTAGTGATCGGAGGCTGGAGAGGAGTGCCACCATTTCAATACCAATTTATTCGGAGTGAATAAATCAATAGATAATGTGTTGTCTCCGTGTGATTAAAACAAATATCTTTTAAGAGATATCTGAGTTAGCTGGGATGGGTTGTGCATTGCATCACTGGGTCTATGATGTCTATCTTCAATATCGAGCATTATTAAAATGAACTCAATAGCATATGTGTTGACCCGGTTTCTGTCTAAAGTTGTAAGGAGGGCTTCTTTCTTTACACCCTTTATCTTTACAATTCTTTTTCATTCTTCAACCCCTTCAATGCTTACCAATACGTCATAACTAGCACCTTGTTGTGATTGTTCCAGTGCTAACTTAAGTACTTGGTCGGCATTCAGCTACGTTCACAATCTTTCTCCATCTTTCCTAAGGACTACTATTTCTAGCTATGGAATGTCCTAGGGAAGATTCCTCCGGTTCTAGAGGAATCATTGGACTTTAACCTATCCTACCATCCTTATGTCACCACAATCTTCATCGTCGTGAAATAAATGGGTTGCGGGTAAGTATAAATCACCATGAAATCCATTTTGAAGTGCAAATCCATTTTGCTCCCCCTTTAACATATGCCACGATATCCGAAAACATTTCGCACATGTCGGGATGAGATAGCACGTTAAGTCAAACCATTTGTGATTAATCATTTCCCATATTAAATCACATTTTCTCCCCTATATTAAAAATATTAACCCAATCGATGTTTTTAATATCAATTGATTTAATAGCATTTTAAGAAAATTTGGGAAGAAAAATGCAAAGCCAATTATCTTTATGAATGACATAAGCTCCCCCTCAAATTAATGAGGGTGTACTTGAAACGTAAATTAAATACCTTTTAAACACAAGTGTAAGGTATTTATCACGTGCAAAGATCATATGTGATAATGAATTCACAAGATTAGCGATTTATGAGGTTGGACCTGAATGATGAAGAACATCATATGAAAGAAGCACATGGTTCTTGTTCACGAATGTTGGTCGCCTCATCACGTCTGAAGTTATCTCTTGACTCCATTTGATTGATATCGTTGTCTTGACACCAACATGTGAACTTGGCACTTTCGGCGTCAAAGATTCTGAATGCTGGACAATTGCTCCCCCTCAATTGTTGACCCGTGTTCTATTGAAAGAGCTGTAGTCGCCGTTTGAGTAGTCGCATCGTCGAGTATGTAGATATCAATTGTAAATTGCTACGGTTGGTGGAGATGATAACTTCATAAAAACAAGATTTCTCTTGTTTTAACAAATAAATGCACTGACACGTACATATATTCGTGTTAGATTGTGTTATTACGTAAACGCAATCCCTTACATGGTTATAAAGTAAACCATGCACGAGAAAATTAATTCCCGTTGTTGAGTCGAAGCTTTCCGGTGAAATGCTTGACTTTAGTATGGAAAACGGGTTACTATCTGAAATAATAGCAAACCATTTTGAGCATGTTTTAAAACATTTGAACTTCTGCTCGAACTTTATTTACAACCCCGTGTCATTATTGAATGACATTTCTAGTATCGTAAATATTATCGATTCCATAAGACATGCTCTCTTTATCAAAATATTTTTGAACACACAATTTTTAAAGATCTAGAAAAACCTTTTGAGAAATTCTCGAAAAATTGTGTTCAAAGTTTTGAAAACCAATTACTTGAGCTTAAGATGTTGAATATCTTACAAAACGAGCTCAAGTCCGAGAAGTTGTAAACTTCCCGTTGTTAAGGATAAGTTTATCATCGGCGATAAACTTTCCTTTTAACTGAAGAACGAGTCCTAAGTTGACATTTACTTAGAAGTCGTGTTCATGAGCTTGAAAACTTTGAATGTTTTAACGGAAAGCTCTTGACCGAGAAATATGAATTTCTCGTTATCAGGAAAAGTTCTCTTATTTAAAAGATACACTTTCCTTTCTGAGCTTAAAACTTGGAATGTATTAATACAAGCTCATGACCGAGAAAAATGAATTTCCCGTTACGAGGATAAGCTATCTTTAAAGATAAGCTTTCCTAAAATTGAAGTCCGAGTTACAGTCTGATATTTAACTGTAAGTCATTGTGCAGGAGCTTAAAAACTTCGAATGTTTTCAATATTAGCTCATGCCCGAGAAAAATTAATCTCTCGTTGTAAGGATTAGTTATCATCGGCGATAACCTGTCCTTTATTTGAAGAAAGGGTCATCATCTGTTATTTAATGATGAGCCGTATACACGAGCTTAAAACCTTTGAATGGTTTTAGGATAAGCTCGTGTCCAAGAAAACTTAATTTCTTGTTAAGAGGGTAAGTTATCGTTGTGTAGATAAACTTCCCTATCTCTGAATTCCGGGTCAGCGTCTGTCATTTAACGAGGAGCCAATTACACGAGCTTAAAACTTTTGAATTATTTTAAATTTAGCTCGTGTCCGAGAAAAATTAATTTCTCGTTTTGAGGGTAAGTTATCGTTGACGAGATAAACTTCCCTTTCTTTGAAGATCGGGTCACAGACTGTAATTTGAATGTGAGCCATTGTGCATGAGCTTAAAAACTTCGAATGTTTTTAATATAAGCTCATGCCCGAGAAAAATTAATTTCTCGTTGTTAGGATAAGTTTATCATCGGCGATAAACTTTCCTTTCTTTGATGAACGAGTTACAGTCTGTGATGTGACTGTAAGTCCTTGTGCATGAGCTTAAAAACTTGGAATGTTTTTGATATAAGCTCATGCCCGAGAAAAATTAATTTCTCGTTGTTAGGATAAGTTTACCATCGGCGATAAACTTTCCTTTCTTTGAAGATCGAGTTATAGTCTGTGATGTGACTATAAGTCCTTGTGCATGAGCTTAAAAACTTGGAATGTTTTTGATATAAGCTCATGCCCGAGAAAAATTAATTTCTCGTTGTTAGGATAAGTTTACCATCGGCGATAAACTTTCCTTTCTTTGAAGATCGAGTTATAGTCTGTGATGTGACTATAAGTCCTTGTCACACTACACGCTTAACTGCAAATCCCCTGAGACACTTGTTTCTTAGATATCAGCTTCTTCAGCAACCAAACTCTGAGAGTGTCCTTAATTGAATGGTATACAATGATTGGACCACTTCGTTCTTTTGGAACATCCTCTTTGGTACTTGCATTCTCATTAGGAATTTGCATGCTTTAATATGGGTTAGCGATATCTATCTTAGAAGCAAGTGGGGTTCGCATTTTTCTTTTCTTGTGCTAGAGGTGTTCTGAGGAGATGATTCACTTGTCTTAGCTGGTAAACATTTCCTTTTATAGAAAACCTTAAGTTCATGCTTAGGTGATGCATCCTCCTTTTCAATTTTCTCCCTAGTAGTCTTATTAGAATCGGAGACTATCCTAGTTAAAGGGCACTCTTTTTCTACAAGAGTGAAAGTTCTACCAGTGGGGCGCCACATTTTGCCAACGGGTTTGATTTTAGATACCCACTGGGATTTAAGTCTAGCACGGGAGTTCACCTTATTAAGTAGTTTCTTGATACAAGAATCATGATTTGCCGTAAAGACACATTTTCTACATGTTTTACAAGTAGCATATTTAATGTCCGAGTAAGATCTAGAATTCCTAGATGATTGATTGATGCTCCTAGGATGTGACATGCTACGGTTAGCAGTGTTGGGTAAACTAGAAGGCATCTGACTAGGTTTGAAATTCCTATCTCTTACTTGTGTCTTTTGCTTAGATTCCCTTAGACCAAATGTATGGCGAACGTCATTTGAACTAGTTCTAGACGTATTCTTTGGACTATGTCTAGGGAAATTAGAGGCAATCATGTGATTAGGTCTTGCAAAAGCTGTTTTAGTCACATTGGGCCTAGATGGTGGAGTGACTGTTCTAGAAAGATGAACCATATCAACTTGGGAGGCAAACCGCGGTCTCGAGGATTGTGATCGCTCGGATCTAAATGCAGTAGGTTGTCTGACGGACGGTTGTCTGACGAACTGATTTGTAGGCGGTTTCCCCAAGATTGATGGTTTTTCAAGGTTAGTGTCCACACTAGGTCCTCTAGTTTTCCTTAACTCGTTTTTCAACGCAGCTATAGCAAAGACCTTTTCCTGTACTTGAGCCTTTAATGTCTCATTCTCTTTAAGCACTCTATCTTGGGATGCCAATTTAGATTCAAGCAACTTAATTTGTTTCAAAAAATTATCCTTTTCAACTTTAGAATCTAGAACAGTTTGATCCAATTTTCGTTCAAGAACAACGTTTGACTTTTCAAGTTTTCCAAAATATGTTTCAAATTTCTCCGTTTTCTTTAAAAATTCAATTTTGACATCCTCAAGCTCTTTGGATTGCTGAGCTAAAATGGTTTCAAGCTCTTCCGTCCTAGACACAGAATTGGTTAAAGAAGCAGTCGTACAACGATTAGCAGGATTGTTAATTTGGGCATTCATTTCAGACAACATATGAAGAATATTATCTGTACCTGACATGCTACTTGGTTCCTGTTTTCCTCCTGATTCTATTCTCTTGTGACTGCCTCTTGTAGCGTCTTGCAATATATGCAATTCGCCCTCTTGAAATTTCGAATTCAACGAATCCATTGTAAATTTGATGAAAGATTTCTTGGATCCTTGTTGGGACACAATAATTTTGTGGTCGTGGTTGATATCGGGATATCACAATTCAAGAAGAAACTTAGAAATGAAATTCACGGGGTATGACAAAAACCAACAAACAATTCGTAACAAGCTGTAATTCGTTTGCGAAAAGAAATAACGTTTACTTGTCACCTTGTCTCGTAACTTTTTCCGTGATTCGAAGCCCGAACAAAAATCAAGTAATGCCCCCAATATAACTTTTCAGGAAAATATTATATTTTAAAAGAAGAAAAAAATAATAAAAAATACTAAATAAAAAAATAATAATAAAAAAAATAACCGTGTATGCCTAGTAATAATAAAAAAACAAGTAGACAAACTTTTGTCTTTTACCATACACGAATAAAAAAAAGGAAAAAGAAAAAAAATTAAATATCAAAAAAATCTGCTATATTCCATATTGATATATTTCAAATAAATATATTAAAAATCTGATATATTTCAAAAAATCTGATATATTTTAAATTGATATATTAGAAAAATCTGATATATTTTAGATAGATTGCTCAAAGATTGAGTCCACGTGTTTGCCTAAAAACATGGCTTTGACATCACTTGCCTAGTTTCCTCCGTCCCAAATTAATATATAATTTCTACCCCTAAGACCTAATCCCACTAACCACCGTCTCTCTCTTCTAAAAAAAACACGCAGCCAAAATCAACCAGTATATCCCAAAATCAATGAAACCTCCGCCTCAACAATTATATCCCAATCTCATAAAAAAATAAGCAGATCCCATCAAATCTATATGATTCTCCTCAATTATACCATAAATCAACCATCCAGATTACTCCGACCCTCTGTGATTCTAGTTAATCGTTGCATCAAGATCTCTCATAGAGGTCTCGGGTAGGTATTTTTACATTCGGTATAATTTTTCGTTTTAGTATTTATCAATGAATCTTTTGAATAAAAGTGAGATCGTGAGTTTTTGTGGCTTATTGTTTTTTGTAAAAAAAAATAAAAAAAATCAGTCTTTTTGTTTAAAAACAATCTTTTTCAGATAAAGATTATGTGTTTTGAGGGTGTGTTTGTGACGAGGGTGGGTTTGGGATGGAGTCGAGGGTGGGTTTGTGAGAGTGTGTGACGAGGGTGGGTTTTGTGTCCTGGGTGGATACGAGGCTGTTGTTGTGAGTTGAGAGGTGTGTCAGTCGAGTGTCAGTTTTTAACAAAAAAATTGAGAGTGTGATCGAGGGTGTGTTGGAGTCAAGGGTGTGGGTCGATATTCGAGAGTTGTGGGACTGTTTGTTTTGATTTTGTATAGAGGTTTTTGGTCGGTTGGGTCTTGTTTGAGTGTTTCGAGTCGAAAATGTTTGAGGAGTTCAAGGGAGTTCGAGGGTGAAATGGGAGTTGAGTCGGTTTACTTATGTGGGTTTTGATGTGTTAAGCTAAGTGTCGAAAGTCTTTTGTATTGGTCTTGTTAGTCGTTTGTTGAGTCTGTTTTACAAAAACTTTTCCATCGTAATGTAAAAAAAAAAAAAAAAAAAAACTCACCATCGCAATGTATGTAACTCCATCGCAATATACAAAAAGACTTTCATCGCAATATTAAATTCACCATCGTAATGTTTAAAAAAATTTCACCATCGCAATGTTTTATCATTCCATCGCAATATCAATAACATTCTTCCATCGCAATGTGTCTATAAAAATTTGGGCAGAGTTTCGTCTTAATGTCCCTTAAAAAACCGTCGCAATCCACGATCGCAAAGAGCGATCGAAATAACCGTCAGAATAAGGGTGTCGTAAAAACTTGATCGCAAAGTAGAACCCGAGGGTTATTGCGATCGGAATGTTCAAACTTGGTTCTTTCCGATGGGTGAGTAAAACGCAAAGTACAAACCTTGATTTTGGATGAACACGAGAACTGCTACTCAAATAAGAGAAAAATAGATATGTGATATGAAAGATTATGTGACACAGATAGAAGACAAAATGTGATTAAAAAAAGATATTAAAAATTTGATAAACTGATAACCAAAAAGGAAAACTGATAAAAAAGGAACTGATAGAAAAAAAATAATAAAATTTGATAGACAATAGATGAGAGAAATGATGATACCAAAACTGATAATTAGAATACAGTAACTATTTAAAATGTTTTTATCAATTTGATAAACACACAACACAAAAAAAAAAGAAACGAGAAAATTTTTTTATAGAAAGAAAAGATTTTTATGACCAAATCAATAGATAAAAAATACGCCAATCCGAAGAATCAACCATGCTCTTGATACCAATTGTAGGATCGTGTTTTTCTAAGGATTTAGCAAGTTATGGATTAACCTATTGAGATGGATGGAGAATGGAGAAACTTAGAGAGAGAAAGAAGAGAGAGAAAGGAGAGGAAGATAAGAAAGATGGAATTAGTGAAAATGAAAGTGTTCAACAACCCCTCCTAACATGATATGAGGGGGGTTTATATAACCCACCCTACATGTGGGCTATATGGGCTATATTGGATCACGAGCCCAATATCATTGGAGTGACCGATCCTTTCTAAATACGTAAAAACGTATTTCCAACAATCTCCCTCAAATGGAGGTCACTCCAAGTTACAATGTCCTAAATAGTCTATAGCTCGTGATCTATGCTAATAATGATGTGACCGAGACTTTCCTTGGAAAAACGTATTTCCAAAATATTAAGGGGGAAAGACTATAACATCCAGTAGTTTTGGTTAATGTAATATCCATGTTCATAAAAAAGGTGATTTTACTCTTAATTTTTTGTATTTTCACTATACTACATGACTGACTTATGGATCTCACTATCACAATTGCCACATCAACATATGCCTATATGTTGTAAACACTATGTATATATCAAGTCTAAGTTCTAAAAGTTATCATATGAATAAACAATGAATAAGAACAACTCAAATATAACAAGGATACCTTAAATTCCCATAGAAACCCTACAAATCCCTTATAAACTAATATTTGAAGCAATGTAACCTTAAAATGACAATTTACTATTATTAAACACTCTACACTAATTCTAATCCACCATATAAAGGAAAGTTAAATAATCACGAAACACTAATATTCACTAATCACAAGCTAATTACAAGAAAATGAGCTAAAACTAAGATTAGCATATAAAATCCAAACTATAATGAATTAGAATCTAATCTTTTGCAACAAAAACTAAAACTCAACTAAGTATCATAATATAATCATACATTTATCTTGAACCAAGTTACACATTATTAAAGCATAAAGTACAAGTTTTCAAAGCATTAAACCTTAATCTTATTTAAATAACCCTAGAATATGATCAACTTATATAAACCCTCAAACTAAGAATGTAGAACCCATAGAATTCATAAACATACTATATAAGACTTAGAATAGCGTACATTAAGATATAAACCCTAATTACCCAAGTTAGAAAATAATTAGGATTAATGACCTAAAAACCCTAATATTAAGAAATCTACATGAAAACACTACATAGTTCTTTTTGGACAAGTATACAAATACTTATAGGACTTCATTAAGATTATAATATTATATTAAGATAATTTACAAGTACCCTAATGCAGAAGGTACAAGATTTCAATGCATGACTTGTAAATTAGGTCAAAATAGGTATTTTCACTCTTTAGACATGTTTACCCTAACTAAACCCTTAAACCAAGTGTAAGAAATCATTGGACACTTAAGACACAATTTCTAGGACCTAAATTAAGTTTACATCAGTAGCTAAGAGGAGGATAATCACATTTGCTAAGATTAAACCCTAGATCATTAGAAAACCCTAATCTACAAATGTATACTTCCCATTTTCACATCAAACCTTTGTTAAACTTCAAACCAATGACCCAAATCTCTTAAATAGAATTTCTAAACCCTAATTAAGCCCTAATCATTCACTAGTCACTTTCCTAAGCCCTTAATCACGAAAAACACAAAGCATAAGTTACAAGCCCTAGTTTTAGGATCGGGTTTTGTATTTTCCCTCCAAAACTCATTTTCAAACCATTTCCCTCAATTCCAAGTTTGAAATCATGATATTTATTCATCCTATGATAGTTTAGGAGTGGAAAAGTAGGTGGATCACCTCATTGCTGGCTATACATCACCATTCTTATCTACATTATGTCGTGACTCATTTCTAGCGATAAGGAAGGATTAGGACAAAGCTACAAGCTATAAAATTGTGTAGATCTTCACTAGACTTCATTAGTTACCCCTCTATCCTTCTTACACGTTTGAATGCATAACTTGAAGGCTAAGGGTCATTACAAGTATAAATAGGGGCGTATACCTTCATTTGAAACTTGCACCCTGTTTCCTTTCTATCTCATAGCCATTCTCCATTTCCACCTCTATATACGTCTTAGTAAATCCCACAAGACCAAAAACCAGGTCTAGAAGCTATACATTGAAGCTCTTGAAGTATTGATAGCAAGTTGTGTTCATAAGAAGCCATAAGGAGCCATTTTGGAGCTACCTAGGTAAATCTATGTTAACCAAGGCTTTGATCTTGTTATAAAGTTTAATTAGTCTTTTTATAATGCCAAAATTATGTTAGAAAGATAATCCAAAAGAAACTAAGTCATTTCATCATTTTAAATGAAAGTTATAAGTTAAAGATGTCTTAAAACCGTAGTTTTGTAATTTACATAAAATAATGAGCAAAAACCCATTTCAAAAGCTATAATTCTGAAGAAATTTTTTATTATGATTATAAATGTGTTTATAAACTTTGTTTTCAAATCCTAGAACATTTGGATCATTTTTGAGCTTGTTATGTGATTTTTACAAGTTCAGGGACTAAAACTGTCAATTTTGAAACTATAAATCATTTTGGGCCAAAAGTGTCATTTTATGAAATTAAAATCAATAAGAATAAATTTTGGAAAGTTTGAGACCCTAAGGTTAAATAATAAAGGTTTAAATTGCAATTTATGAAACTATATACTTAAAGGGTAAAAAGTGTAACTACACCAAACTATAATAACAAGGATTATTTTTGTTTCCATCCCCAATGCTGAGGTTTTGGAGGGGATGGCTGCTATTGGGTACAATCATTGGGGGAAGTTTAACTTCCAAAAGAATAGGTTTTCCCCCCAATGGAAGCTTCTAGTGCACTTTTTGATTCATTGTTGGAGCCCCAAGTCTGGGAGTTTGGATGCTTTTCATACTCCTTTGGCTACTGGTCTAATCTGGATAGCACAGGGTAGGGTGTTTAATTTCTCTCGCTATTCATCATATGGGATAGTTAGCAATCTGTCTAGTATTGGTTCTAGGAAGAAATTTTTAATGTATCCTAGGTTTTTACAGCAGATACTTGTGTGTTTACCTCGGGATAGGGAGGAGTATGAGACTCCTAAGCTTACTAATAAAGTGTACTATAATATGGCTCATGGGTTTAGAGGGGAGTGGAGGCCCCTTACTGATGCAATGTTGGGCCTTGCTCAAGGTCCTCCTGATGTTGTTCCTCCGATTGACCAAGCCGAGGAGGAACCTCAATTAGGTGATGACCCGATGGAGGAGGAGCATCCTGCTGGTGGTGCACCTAATGTGGTTGTGGAAGAGCCGGTTGAGGAGGTGGTGGTTGAAAGGCCATCCACTTCCAAGGCTTCTCCCTCTTTGATGCCACATTCGTCTCCATTTGTGGATACCCCCCCTCCTAGTCCTGTACCTCTTTCTTCTGATAAGCCTTCTTGTTCTCGTGCTCATACAGTTGACCCCTTTATTGCTTATGGTTCCAATGAAGCCTTCCCAGACCCAAGTCCTCTTGGTGGGAAAGCGGAGGAGCCTATTACACTTACTTCTTTGCTTGATCTCATGCATAGGTACCATGAACACATTCTTTCTTTGGAGGCGGATTTGAATCAACATCGTAAGCTTACCAGGGAATTTGTTCTTCCCATGGCTGACCGGATTAAAGCCTTGGAGATACAGCAGAGGCGAAGGAAGAAGCATGTGGTTCAGTCTGATTCTGATGAGGAGGTTGAAGATCTTGTGGAGGATGGCTTGAATTTGTTGGCGAAGGCTGCGTTTGCTGATAAGCTATATGATGATCTGCCGATTCCTCCTACTTCTTCAAGCATCCCTCCTGCTGCTGCTCCCTCTACACCAACGGAAGATGTTGCTGGTACTACTGCTGGTTCAACTGTTGGACCATCTCATGATCCAAAGGGGAAAGCCCCTATGACTGATGCTCCCTCACCCCCTCGCAAGCGTACACACAAAAAACTTGAGGAGGATAGGTTGGGTGAGGAGGCTGCACAAAGGATGCAAGCAGAGATTGACCAAGCTGCTCGGGCTGAGGAGGAAGCTCTTCAGAAGCAGAGACGTGAACAGTGGCAGCATGATGCTACGCATTGGGATGATAGCGATTGGATGCAGGTGCTTACTATTCTTACCTCAGATTATTCATAGTTTACTGATCTCTTGGGTTCTGATGTGAATGAGCATAATTGTATTCCTCGAGCTATGGTGTTAATGCGTAAGCAACAGTTAGCGCTTGCTGCTCAACTTCGTGAAAAACGTAAGAACAGGCCTTTGACGAAAACCGAGGAGAAAAAGTTGATGCAGCGGTATGTCAAGTATCAGTCGGCTGCTTATTTCACTGTTGGTTGGACATGGGAACGGGTTCGGGCATTGTCTTTTGATGAGCTTAAGGCGCTATATGAACGAATGATCAAGCATCAGAGCACACCTGTTCTGGAGCGTTTCATCTATCGTCCTCCTCCACGCGTGGTTCCTACTTCTCAACCTGCTGTTGCTCCTGGTTCTACATCTGATGCTCCTCTTGATTCTGCTGCATTCCATCGGTTGTTGATGTTTCTACTGTTGGTACCACCCCTACACCTTCGGTTTCTCCTCCTGTTTCATCTCTAGGTCCTACTACCACCACCACCTATGTTACCACTACCACCACCACTGCTACTCTGGCTATGGCACCACCATCACCACCCGTGACTGGTCCTCAACCTATTCCTTCTTCTGGTACAGCTCCTGTTGATGCTTTGGTTGGGCAAGGTATTACTTCTACTTATGCTGATCCTACTTCTTCTGCAAAGGTAAAGGTAAAGGTTGAACCCTCTCCTGGTGCTCCCACTCCTCGTCGTTCCATCCGTAAGCAGTTGGCTAGACGTGCTAGACGTGGCAAGTCTGTTCCCTATGAGAAGCGTGCTCTCGAAAATCTTATTGATGCAGCTTCCGATAGTGACTTAGAATTTCCATTGGGTAATGGATCTCTTACAGGTTGGACGATTAAGCTTTCCACGACTCTACCTAGTACTGTCTCCCATAGGATTACCATTAGAGTTGGTTATGTTCGGTATGCTTCGGGTTTCCAAGGTATTTTGTCCTGGGCAGATCGTAAAGATCTTATGGCATTGTATGGGTTTGTGGATGCTGGTATGCCTGTTCATCCTAGTGAAGTGCCCTCCTGTCCTGGTCTGAGAATGTGGGCTGATTTGAAAATGATGCTTGATTCCCCTCCACATGATTCCCTTTCTGGTGTCTGGAAGGACCAGCCAACATGGGTTATCACGAGATGGAAGTTATATGCTGGCTGTGGTGTGCATGTCTTGGATTTGGAGTCTGGTGCTATGGTGTTCATGCTCACGGATTTGGATTATCCGTTGACGATTGCTTCGATGGAGGCCATGCTTGCTTGTCACTTGCAGATTTCCAATGCCCCTTCCGGGAATGAGTCTTGTATGGCAACTACACTGGTGGAAGGGATCCAAGCTCGACTGCAGCTGAGAAGGTGGCTGAGTCTGTTCTGTGATGTGGTTGGTTTGTAAGTTTTTAAGTTTTGTGTTTTATGTTCATCTGTTAATACTGCAATTCTTTTCACCAATTTGTAAAGTGATTGGTGACTTTCATTCATTATAGTTAAAAAAAAAGAAAACAAAAAAAAACTTTTTATATAATATCTGCATATACTTTAAACAAATCATGGATTTTACACTTGTGAATACTATACCATCAGCTTATACTATTTTAAACCTTTGGGTTCCTGTTGCTGATTCACACTTGTGCTGGTTGATTGTTTCATCTGGTGTTAGACTTGGTCCTCACAACAAATGGTCCTCAACTCACCATGTCTAACCGACAAGAAAGAGTTGATTCACCTTGAGGGTACGGCTCCTGGTGTGATTCTCAAATCCGTTGTTGGTTGCCAGGTTACCCAAAACTGGATGGTTTTCACTTGCCATGGTCCTAGACTGAAAAGTGGCTAATCCAAGGGGGTACAGCTCTTGGTAAAGATTTTATCAAATCCGTTGATAGCTGTAATAGCTTGCTTAAAGCTATAGGGTTTTCAACTCACCGATGCTTCATTGCTAAGAGTTGGCGAGTCCAGAAGGGTACGACTTCTGGTAAAGACATATCAAATCCGTTGATGGCTGTGATGGTTTACCTAAAATCATCAGGGTACCCCCACTCACCATTGATTCACGTTCTAAGAGTTGGGCTGGGTTCTGGTCTCCCAGGGTGATGCTTATTCCACCAGAATGATTGGCTAGCCCAAGAGAGAGCAGCTACTTGGTAAAGGCTCATCAAATCTGCTCATGTTGCTGTAAAGATTCAACACGATGCTGATTTGTTTCAAGCTTTGGAGAAGCTTCAAGTGTTCCATGTTGCGGCGGTTCTTATGTCTCTTATCTTGCTGATGCTGCTGTTTCTTTTGCTGTTTCAATCTATTGCACATTTTCCGGGAAACTTAAACTCAACAGGTCAAATTCAAGTTTAGGGGAGGATTGTTAGGACCATTGGAATAGTTAATTGTAATAGGTAGACTAGGAGGTATGTAGTTCCTCCTGGTCATAGTAGTAGTAGGAGCAAGTCGTGCTCCTGGTCTTAGTTAAAGTCAAACTTTATTATTTAGTTATTATTCTGTTAGGATATGCATGAGATATGTTAGGAAAGGATATGCATATCAGTTTTACACGTTTTGTTTAATGATGTATTAGGGTTTCCTTGTAGTATAAAAGGAACCTTAGGCAGAAGGGTTATACACACCTTGATCAAACGTAATTCTAGTGATCATTAATATTAGAAATCCTTAGAAAAGGATCAAGTCATTATAGTTATTCTGTTCTTCTTTATAGTATTTGTATTCTGCACTTATATTGTGTATAAAGTCTCTCTGTGAATAGACTTGTGATTACAGAATTCGTTCACCGTTCCTGACAGGCTGCAAGATCCACATCTAGTGGACCCAACAACAAATAATACGTACGTGTTATTACATGATAAGTATTTAATACGTATTAAGACACGATAATTATTATAAACAATAATTATAATCACGAACATGAAATCATGAACGTAAATAATCACGAACATGAAATCATGAACGTAAATAATCACGAGCATATTATTATGTATTTACGTAATTATGATTACGATTATGTATAAGTATACATTATAACACGAACATTAAATAAATAAATCGGGTAAACACGACCACGAGAACACGTAATATTCTAGAACACGGAAAACGTTGGGTTTCCCCTTGTGGGCCCCACCTACCCGCGACAAGACAAAAAAAAGGGCCAAGCTCACTTTTAATTTTGCTAAAATAAAAAAAGGGAAAACATACTTTTCATAATTACAGAAGATTAGAAAAATACAAAACCCTATCCCCTTTTCTCTTTCCCTTTTGGCCGCCGGTTTTAAACACACCAAAGGGAGGCGTTTGTTGATTTTTGATGAACAAATTCAAGTGAAATCGTTCGTGTTATCGTTCTCCTTTTGTTTCACGCATTAGTAATCCTTAAACCTTTTTATTTTTAAATATTTATTACATCCAGAACACCTGAAATCATGGGTTTATTAAAAAATAGTAAATAGAACATGTTGGATAATCATGGGGTAATAAAACATGGATGTTTTTGGGTTGTTTGGTTCGGTCGACGCAATGAACCGAGAGCCGAAGCTCTCGGTGGTCTACGAATCACCACCAACTGAGACCCCATTGTCTCAGTGTGGGTTGTGTGTCTCGGCCGCAAGTAACAAGGGACCCCGACGTATGTCGAGGTGGCCTTGTGGTCTTTTGGGGGTCTCTGCAAGTACAAACAAGCACCACCGGCCCAAGCCGGTGGCTAGATCGACCAAAAAGTGGCAACCGGCCAAGCCGGTTCGCCACTGTTAAGGGGTGTTTGTTTGATCCGGTTCAAGGGTAAACACAGTCTGGTTCACGACATGTCTAGATTAAACACACGGGTCCGGTTCACGACTTAATTTTAAAGCCTAATTAATTTATACAAGATTATTTATTTACAAGATTAATTAAATTAATTTAACATGTTACATAATTAATTTAATTAAGACATGACTTAGGGTTATTATTATTATTATTAATACATGATTTTAACCTAAGTATTTTATTATTTAATTTAGATTAAAGTAATTAATTAATTATTAAACATGACATATAATTAATTACTTTCCATGACTTAGGTTATATTAATAATAAATATTAATACATGTTTTAACCTATGTATTTTATACACTTTAATTTAATTAAATCAAGCTATATTTAATTAAATCTTATAACATACAATTTATTTAACTTACATGTATTAATTAATAAACTATACTATTAATCACATGACTTAGAATATTAATCAGTAAAACTTAAGCTTATCTTATTAGCTTATTAATCCAGCTTAATTCTAAATATGGAAACTTTCTATTTTTAGAAACTTATCTATTTTAAGCAGCTAATCTATTTATGGAAACTTTCTATTTTTAGAAACTTATCTATTTTAAGTAGTTAATCTATTTTTGGAAACTTTCTATTTTTGGAAACTTTCTATTTTTGGAAACTTTCTATTTTAGGAAATCTGCTATTTTTAGAAAGTTACTTATTATTAAACAACAAGTATAATAATACAAGAAATACAAGTAATACTTAATCAGAATATCCAAAATACATGATAAACACAGCATAACGTTAGAATCAGTAAAACAAGACATGAACATGTAAAACAAGCTAAGACATGATATAAAACCAGTTACGTACACAGTAATCAGAACACTTATACACGTATATTATTTACGTAGCATTAGTGAGATCGAAGTAGGACTCTTTTCCGTTCGTCTTCTTCGTTCACTGGACATATGGTACGGATTCTTCGTCCTTTCAGTATGGACATTCTTTCCTTATTAGGATTCCCCGTATTCAGCCAACTGTTTTCCAAGTATATGTTTTATATGTTTTGATTTGCTTATGTTTAATTAAATGCCTAAGCCATATACATGCATGACAAGTTTCACCTAGTTATGGAGGTACCATAATCATAACACTGGAGGCACCACGGCGGAGTGATAGCTCGTGGCGTCCCTTTCGCTTTTGGCCATATTATTATATCATCATGTTATCATGTAGGGCGTATGGGTGCATCCTAGGTTACATTTTTTTTACAGATTATTCAGGTGAATGTGGTGTGTTCCTTGCATCCTTCACAAGGAGCTAATCCCTCCAACACAAACTTATATTAGTTAGAGGCAGCCTCTCTCATTGCATGACGAGGTCACCCCTCCAAGTATTCATGCACGTTAATATTACATGACCTATATTGGCTAATGGTTAACATGTTAAACATTTTTTATAAGATAAACATAAGGCTTTTCAAACTATAAAACCAGTTTTACTAAGTTATACCAGGTTTTCCAAGACTTATACATTTCCGCTTCTATTAGTCTTATTTATGTTTCAGCCATTCATACTATGTCGTATATCCGTGCACTGAGCGTTATGCTCAGCCGTTACTTTCCTTTCCATGTCCCAAAATGGCAGGTACCCAAGGACAGACTCGAGAATTTGGAGGACGTGCATAGGATGGACTTCTTCTCTTCTTTGCCTTTATATACTTATGCTTGTTTAGTCATTTCTCATTTCCTTTACTTTACTTATGTTTTGGGCTTATGTTTGGGGAACCGATGTTTGATTCTGGTTTTCCCTATGGTCATGTATACTTTAGTACATATTACCTTGCATGCTTTGATGACACGCCATAATTACGCGTTACGGTCCACTTATCAAAGTTGGGTGTTACAATTATGGTATCAGAGACAAGGCTTCGACCTGTAGGCTCGAAAACTTGACCTGTGACTAGTGGGTAGTCATCAGGAGCTTCCTAAGCCAACGCTTGTTATTCCATGTATTTATGTTTTCAGCACCTTGTTGTTTTAGCCATGATGTTTTCAACACCTTGTTGTTTTAACCATGATGTTTTCATCAATATTGCTTTTACTAATATGGACTGAACAACCGTCATCCATACTTAGTTACGTGTCATTTTTTCATGCACGATGTTCCTTGTGAACTATGGCTAATGTGAACTGAACCCAGTAGTTCATAATTGGTCACATAAATTTTTTCCGTTAAGTTTTGACAGCTGAGTTTCATTTATTTATTCCATGTATAGTTATCGTAGGAATTATGACTAAGTAATGGTTGGTACCGGACTGGCCCTATTTAGTCGCATGTGCTTTTATCAAAACTTTTAACATTGGGACCGACCCATAGGCGTCCCCTCGCCATGTCTTTTGTTTTGGGTAATTTGACCATAAGCGTTTACCCTCGCGCATATAAAGGTTTTTATAAAATGCATCATGCATAAAATTTTTCTCATGATTTAATGGCATAAATTATTTTTTTTCATGTCCCATCATAAGTTACTATGTTTTTATGTGAATTATGTTTTCATACTGTCATGGTTAACTTCAGTTTCATGCTGATTATGTTATATACTCCTTCATGTTTCTTCATGATGATTTAGTCTTCATGTTGATTACCTCTTACGTCTCTTTTGTTGTTTATGCTTTCATGCAAGACACTGTTGGAATTCATTTAAATCCTGCTTTCATGATAGTCATGGTTGGTTTTCATTAATCATGCTTTCAGTAAAATCATCGTTGAAATCCGTTTAACCACACGTTAGCGTTTCTCTATGCAACTAGAATGAGGTATATACTGGCATTGCCAGGTTATCATGATGGTCTTTCTAACCGTTTAACCAGTTATTTTCCTTTAAAATCATGTCAGATGATCGACCCCATACCAATCATTTCATGTGCATTTCATGTGTACTCCATGTACCGTATCTCATGTGCGTATTCCACTTGCTGATACTCTACAAATTGCTGATGCCGCATAGATTGGAGATGTTACTAAGGGTTGATGCTGTGGATTTTAGAGACGCTACGAGATGCTGATGTTGTTCACAACTTGGAGATCTTACAAGACAAAGACAAAGGCGTTAGATCAAAGCGATCGGACGAGAAGATGCTTCACCACCAGACGATTTCCATCAATCATTGTCCCTAATTCTTAGTTACATATCACACGTCATTCAGTTGTCGTTTCAGTCATATGAGTGTGAACCGATACCAGCCGGCCACTCAACTGAATAGTTACATGAATCAGAGTCATGAGAATGACCGTCATGGAACTGACAGACCATACGATAATAACCACTAGTATGACAACAACTATCCTAGAAATCACAACCGAAGCTCCGGTCGCGGACATGATAAGAAATGCGAAGGATGAGTAGTCCAACCGATCCGCCAATTCTGGCATAACAACCTAATATTTGTAGTTCTATTTGTTTCACATCTTGAGACACATGTTAAGACATCAGTCAAGACACATGTCTCACGTATACTTTCTGAAGAGACATGTCAAGACACCAGTCAAGACACATGTCATGCTTATATTTCCCAAGACATGAGTCAAGACACATGACTCATGTCCATCTTCTACAATAGCCTTAAGAAATTCAGGGCACCCCACAAGGGGTATACCTATTTTGTTATGCCATGTATAAATCAGGCCACAAGAATTTCCATGCTAGCACCGGTGTTTTATTCACGCTTGGACATGCAGAGTTCATTCTTCGTGAGACAGGAAAAATACATTTAGCAAGATCTGTTACGTTACTTCATGACACTCTCATTTCTTGAGTTCATATTTTGTATATCCATGGCCATAAAGGACACCATTCGTATCACCCATGTATACGAAAGTTCTCCTTCAGTCTAAGGATATGATCCAATCCGATAACGCACTTACCTCAGACAAATGCGAGTTAAACATGATTCTGATTATGGACTATGAACAGCACACCAGGCTACGATTGGTCGCCATTCATATCAGATTATGTACAGCGATGTTCAGGCTCCTGAATATTTTTAGCATGGTTTTCCGTCAGGAAAATCAATACAAATTGTTTATGCTTTACGAGCACGTATTTGTTACTCCATGGCTGCGAAGATTTTCCAGCTATCAGTTGTGACACACTTCTAAAGTTCCTTTTCGTTTATCCCCAGTTGATTTTTTTAGAATTTTCCGATATAAATTCCAAAAGAACCTTCAAGGAGGAGGATGGTAACATGAGATTATATGTCGACTACCATCAATTTGAACAAATCACCATTCATAACCGTTATTCTCCTTCACGTATTCACAACATGTCCAATCGACTTTAGGGTGTTTATCACTTTTCCAAGATCAGACTCATGATCATGCTGCCAACAGTGACGAGTGAGAGAGTAGGACATGTCCATGACTGCTATTCGTTCACGACTAGGTCATGTTAGATTCATGATTTTGTATTAGTCTCATAAATGCGCCAGCAGCATTATGTACTTAATAAATCGAGTTTCCATGAACTCATAAATAAACTCATCAGTGTATTCATCGAGGACAACCTGATTTTCTCCAAGTCTAGAGAAGAGAAGGAAGACCATATTTGCAATATGTTGCAAATTCTATGACAGGAGAAATTTCACCCCGAATTTTCCTATATAAATTTTGGTTGAATACAGTGACACGCTGAATCACATGAATTCTCACGGTTAATCTTACCATAACTCACCTTATGCGTAAAGGTGAGAACCCTACACTACATTAGGTGTTCCAGAAAATCCTACGCTAAGAGAAGTCTATTTTCGGAGACTCCGAGTTTCACAAAATCCTATGTATCAAGTTTCAAGGAAGCAAGATACAGTTACGTTCATATCTAAGAACCTGACATACCAACAGGCTAAGATAGAACACCTATAGACTAGGATGTTTTTCCATCATCAGAAATGGTGAACAGAAATGGGACAAGGTCTCCATGGATTTTGGTTACCAGATTAACGTAAAATCAGAAGAAGCATGATGCTATCTGGGTTATTGCCAACAGTTAGATCAAGTCTGCAGAATCCTTACATCCGCAAGGATTTCAGAACCAACAGATTGATCGGACATGTTCCAGCCAAGGCTTATCCGATCACTTGTAAATCCGTCAGCTATCGGGTCAGACAAAGGTTCGCATATGTGCCCCTTATTTACGTTCACGTTCTTGTTCCAATTTTACAACTTGCTTTCACACTCACGTTCATGACACTATTCACGTTCATGATCGTATCTTGTCTTACGATTTTACGTTCTTTTTCGTTCTAGGAGGTTTTGCAAGAACTTGAGAGACCAGACTCAAGTTTAGTATAACTATCTATCCTCAGACAGACGTTTCACGTCACATTCCACGTTTCACCTTATAGCGTTTGGCGTTACCGCCGCCATATTCCATGTTCACGATATGTTTCACATGTCATGTTCATTCACGGTTTCCATATCACGTTCACGATATGTTACAAGTGTCATTGATCACGATATGTTTGCCCATATTACACTCACCATATCTCCACGTACCACGTTCAAAATTGTTCACCTTTCACGTTCACAAATTTTCACGTACTACGTCTCGCGCATCATTGCTAAGACAGTACTATTATATGTTAGTTTGGGTTATTTTGCATCATAACGTTTCATCTACCCTTGCACGTTAGTTCTTATTCCCTCGATCAAATTCAGAAGGATCTATCTTACGTTGATGACCATGAACTTTTACGTATTGTCAAGTCAAGGTCAGGAAGACCAAGATTTATCATTTGGGTCACGAGCTTGTAGAGGAACCGTTCCAAAAGGGAAGCCACTTGGAAACGGACGAGTCCATCAGGATTTTATCCTCTCATCCTTCCATAATTCAGTAATATTCTTCAGTCACGTCACGTTCCAGGTCCTTTCTAGCCATGTCACGTTCCACGTTCCTTTCTAGCATGTCACCTTCATGTCCTTTTATTTTGCATACCCTTTCAGTTGATTCGGGTATGTTCCGCTTCCAGTTATGTTATCTATATTTTAGGGACGGATTATTCCTTTTAGGGGGGAAGAGTTGTAAAACGCGCATACTTTTACCATGAACAGTACACAGAGTAAACATACGAACCAATTAAACTTTCCTTTTATATCACGGACACGTGTCACGATTATTAAATACAAGTATTACGTATGTGTTATTACACGATAAGTATTTAATACGTATTAGGACACGATAATTATTATCAACAATAATCATAATCACCAACATGAAATCATGAACGTATATAATCACGAACATGAAATCATGAACGTAAATAATCACGAGCATATTATTATGTATTTACGTAATTATGATTACGATTATGTATAAGTATATATTATAACACGAACATTAAATAAATAAATCACGTAAACACGACCACGAGAACACGTAATACTTTAGAACACCGAAAACGTTGGGTTTCCCCTAGTGGGCCTCACCTACCCACGGCAAGACAAAGAAAAGGGCCAAGCCCACTTTTAATTTTGCTAAAATAAAAAAGGGAAAACATACTTTTCATAACTACAGAAGATTAGAAAAATTCAAAACCCTAGCCCCTTTTCTCCTTCCCTTTTGGCCGCCGGTTATAAACACACCAAGGAGAGGTGTTTGTTGATTTTTGGTGATCTAATTCAAGTGAAATCGTTCGTGTTATCGTTCTCCTTTTGTTTCACGCATTGGTAATCCTTAAACCTTTTTCTTTTTAATTATTTATTAGATCAAGAACACATGAAATCATGGGTTTATTAAAAACTAGTAAATAAAACATGTTGGATAATCATGAGGTAATAAAACATGGATGTTTTTGGGTTGTTTGGTTCGTTCGACGTTAGGAACCAAGAGCCGAAGCTCTCTGTGGTCTACGAATCACCACCAACCCTGACCCCATGGTCTCGGTGTGGATTGTGTGTCTCGGCCGTAAGGAATAAGGGACCCCGACGCATGTCGGGGTGGCCTTGTGGTCTTTTGGGGGTCTCGGCAAGAACTAACAAGCACCACCGGCCCAAGCTGGTGGCTAGATTGACCAAACAGTGGCAACCGGACAAGCCGGTTCGCCACTGTTAAGGGGGTAATTGTTTGATCCGGTTCAAGGGTAAACACAGTCCGGTTCACGACATGTCTAGATTAAACACAAGGGTCCGGTTCACGACTTAATTTTACAAGCCTAATTAATTTATACAAGCTTATTTATTTACAAGATTAATTAAATTTATTTAACATGTTACATAATTAATTTAATTAAGACATGACTTAGGTTTATTATTATTATTAATAATACATGATTTTAACCTAAGTATTTTATTATTTAATTTAGACTAATGTAATTTATTAATTATTAAACATGACATATAATTAATTAATTTTCATGACTTAGGTTATATTAATAATAAATATTAATACATGTTTAACCTAAGTATGTTATACACTTTAATCTAATTAAATCATGCTATATTTAATTAAATCTTATAACAGATAGTTTATTTAATTTACATGTATTAATTAATAAACTATACTATTAATCACATGACTTAGAATATTAATCAGTAAAACTTAAGCTTATCTTATTAGCTTATTAATCCACCACAATTCTAAATATGGAAACTTTCTATTTTTAGAAGCTTATCTTTTTTAAGCAGTTAATCTATTTTTGGAAACTTTCTATGTTTGGAAACATTTTATTTTTGGAAACCTTCTATTTTAGGAAACCTACTATTTTTAGAAAGTTACTTATTGCTACACAACTAGTATAATAATAGAAGAAGTACAAGTAATACTTAATCAGAATATCCAAAATACATGATAAACACAACATAACATTAGAATCAGTAAAACAAGACATGAACATATAAAACGAGCTAAGACATGATATAAAACCAGTTACGTACACAGTAATCAGAACACTTATACACGTATATTATTTATGTAGCATTAGTGAGATCGAAGTAGGACTCTTTTCCGTTCGTCTTCTTCGTTCACTAGACAAAAGGTACGGATTCTCCGTCTTTTCAGTATGGACATTCTTTCCTTATTAGGATTCCCCGTATGCAGCCAACTATCTTCCGAGTATATGTTTTATATGTTTTGACTTTCTTATGTTTAATTAAATGCCTAAGCCATATACATGCATGACCAGTTTCACCTAGTTATGGAGGTACCATAACCATAACACTGGAGGCACCAGTTGTAACACCTGGTAATTTTCCCTACTTTGTAAAATGACTATTTTACCCTTTGACTTTTTATTTAGTCAACTATGTGATTTAACTGTGTTGGAACCGGGAAGTTATCCCGCGTTTTCTGAAAAACTGTTTAATGACGAGTAATGACCTGACACTGTGCTCAGTCATTATTCTGAACATTTTCTATGAGCCTGACCAAGATGCTGAGACGGTCAATCAATTGACGATAATCCGTGAGATTATTCGTTATCTGTGAATTATGTGCTTAACTGTTTAGTTTTTAACAGCCTGATCGTATTTTCATGAGCAGCGTATTTAAATATTTCTGTATATGTTTATATATGCCTGTATTTTAGTATTTTTGCTATTTATAGTAATAAATCGTATTTACTGTGAATATTTAATTAACGTATCGCGTTTGCGTATTTTACGTCGTTTTTACGTTTAACCGTCGTTAGCGTGCATAAAATACTTTATAAATCATAAAATGTCAGTTTTTGTCGAAAAATCGTAAATTTAATATATTTCGTCAAATTTTTAAGTTTTACGTAATTTTAAACTTAACTATATACTTTTTGATATTTACCTAAAACTAACTAACCTTTTTACCTTAAACCTTTTAACTAGTTACCATAGTAAAAAATTTGAATAATTTACCTCATGTGGGACCCCCCATAACCGGCCAAAACAACCACACACATGCATAATGCACCAAGTTTCTACTCCTTGCCATTTTAAGCTTAAGCTTACACACCTTACAAGTTTTAACTTATTAACCCATTTCACCTCAAATAATTCACATTATTCACTCATTTTACTTCACAAAAAAAACACACATCTCTCCCTTCTCTCTCTAAAACACACGGCACAAACACTCCACCATTTTCCACCATTGTTGATTTTCTTGAAGCTCCATTTTAAGAAGAATTAACACAAAATAAATACATCCTAGGGTTTGTACAAGTATAAAGAAGAATGGGTTTTCTTGGTTTGTAGATTTGAGAAGTTTTGGTGGTAGTTATAGAAGTTGAGTTCTTGTTGATTATTAGTGGGTTAGAGCGTAGATCGGGTTGTCGTGGTTACGTAGAGTCGTTACTCAAGGTTACTTCTTAAACCTTTTTCATCTTTTCCATTTTTCATGCATAATCTATGTAGACCTATGCATGCATGTTACTCATCAACTATCTTCTTGAAATAAAATGATAAAAACTATTTTTGGTCATGAAATATTTTAGATCTATGAAAATTATGTGTGGATCTATTAGATCCATGCATAAAAATGGTTTAATTGAAAGACTTGTAAAAATATAAAAATGTATATTTTTAGATTTGTGAACTTGAAGTTAAATCTTTGATTTTGATGGTGTTTATAAATAATTGGAGGGAACTAGTAGTGTTACTACTAGTGGTTACGCTTGAAAATGGTCGAAAACGAGTTTTTACGAAAAACATACAATCTGTCCGATTTTTATAAGAGGCGTAGAGGGTCGTAAAAATTGTTTTGACACTCGTTTACTTTGATATTATGAAAATATAAGTTAATACCCTCGTTTCGATATATTATACGCTAAAAAGGAGCTATAATGAGTAAGATATGGTAGTTTAAATTTCGTTGTCGGAAAACTTAATTTTTGTGAAAAACACTATAATGTGTTTGCTGTCTAGATTTTTAAAGTGGTCGAAACGACGCTTTCGAGTCAAACGGAGTTGTTTTAAGTGTCGAATTGGTTACTAAAAGTTGTGTATAAATGTTGGACTTGTTTTGTAAAAGGGTATTAGCGCGAAATGTGAATACTTGGTGTACCGTTAAAAGTTTGAACGTTGGAAGTGGAAATTGATACTATTGCGGAAAATGACTTGTTGAAATATTGGCGATTGAGAAAGTGTTGAAAATAGGGGTTTTAGGACGAGATTTGAGTACTTACTAAAAATGGCAAATTTTTATGTGACGCCGAAAGGCTGTCGAATTTTCGTTAGAAATCGTGTTGAAAAATTTATTAAGATAAATTTTGGTAAATTAAAATTTACGCTGAAAGGCTGTCGAAATTTCGTCGAGTCAAAAATAAATATTTTTGCCCAAGTATATATATATACTATAATGTTTATAACGATATAACATTTACAAGTCACGATTTTAACAACAAAATATATACATGATTGATGAGTAACATACGTGACGAACTATTGTGACTTATTTGCTAGCGCCTAAACTATAGTATTATATTTAGGTTGTTGCTAGAGTTGCTCGCTACTATTTGATCATACTTGTACGGTTTGAATCGTTGCTTGAGGTGAGTTTATAGATCCCTATTAAACTGCTTTCTATGTTTAATGTTTTGGGATGTGATAAATCCTTTGATGCTTGCTTCTGCACGCAAGTAAAACTTGATTTATGTGAACGCTTTGTGAACACTATTTATGAGATAGCTTAAGTTGCTTTAGCCATAGTCCCCACTATCGTGAATCGTTATTTACTCTGCTGGAGTAAGCTCTTATGTCACGGATAGATCTACTGAGGGTTGACAACCTCCACTCGGGCATTCTAACGCCGGACGAGTGTGTACCATTTGTATGAATGGAGTTATCTTGGCTAGATACTCCATTGGGGAAAAATTTATGTATACAATCTATTGTATGCACTGGATCACTAGTTTCGATGTAAAACCCGCATGCTTTTACCATGAATAGTGCCCTTAAGATCGTACGTCCTAGATTAAAACTTACCTCATGTAGTATTGATCACATTCATGTGCTAATAATCAAGCAAGTGCATACGTGTATGACATGACAAGTATCGATTACGTACGAACTCATGATAAACAGTTAATAATATATCACGTGAACATAATTAAATCATGATCACCATTTAAAATACTAACTAAAATAATTACGTAAATACTTACAATATAATTACGAGCGTTAAGTTTACGATAAACGACACGTTAGATTAAACAGAAACACTTTAAACACGAGCACGTTTAACCACGAACGAACACGAAACATCGGGACACGAGAAAGGTACGGGTACCCCATGTGGGGCCCCCATACCCACGGCACACATACAAGGAATGGGCCTAGCCCATGGACTTTACAAGTAAAGGGGGGTAAAGAGTTAAACATGTTTTCACTTTTCACTTTCAAGAAAATAAACAAAAACCCTAAAAGAGTTTTTCTCCTCTCCTTTTTCTCCTCTTTGTGCCGCCACATAAACACCACCATTGGAGGGTGTTTGTTTGATTTTGATCTTAAAAACTATTGTGTAATCAGTGTTTGTTCATCCTTTTTCCAAGCTACATAGTGGTATACCTTTCTAACCCTTCTTTTTAATTCTTTTTAATTCTTTTAATCTTTGATTATTTTCATGAACATGTTATTATTTTTCTTATAAAAACAAGGTAATTAATCATTGATCTAACATGTTTTGGTATTAATTAAAATCAAGGAAGGATTTATAAGGGTGTTTGTTTTTAGCCGCCTAGCAAAACAAACCCGAGGGGGGTTTGGTTTGCTATTGCCGCCACCACCAAGACCATTTTTGGTCTTGGTTGGCTCATGTGGGACCCACGGCAGCAAGGAGACACATGTGCCCCGGGTTTGGCCCGGGGTACGGTGTCGAATTCATGCCCGATTCATGGTTCGTTGGTTAATTCATGATTCATGCTACATGTTAATTTTTATGAATTATGAACTTAGGATATAATTAATTAATAACATGAAATATTAATTAAATCATGACTTAGGTTATTTTAATTAGTAGTTTATCATGACATTAATTTAACCTAAGTAATTTATGTTATAAGTTATAATTAATTAATTATTAAAACATGCCTATAATTAATTAATTTAGACATGACTTAGGTTATATTATTATTAATAATAATGCACATTTTAACCTAAGTATTTTAATTTCATTTTAATTAAAACATGTTATACTTTAATTAAAATGCTTAACCTATAGTTTAATTAAAATACATGAAATAATAATTAAACTATATACTATATCATATGACTTAAGAAACAAGCTTATAAACACTTAGACTTATATGATAGCTTATGTAACCAGCTTAATTCTAAATATGGAAACTTCTATTTATAGAAATTTAATTAAATAAGGCAACTAATCTAATTATGGAAACCTTCTATATATGGAAACTTATTTAATTAAGGCAGCTGATCTATTTTTGGAAACTTTCTATTTTTAGAAACTAATCTATTTTAGGCAGTAAATTCTATTTTTGGAAACTTTCTATTTTTGGAAACTTTCTATTTTTGGAAACTTTCTATTTTTGGAAACTTTCTATTTTTGGAAACTTTCTATTTTTGGAAACTTTCTATTTTTGGTAACTTTCTATTTTTGGAAACTTTCTATTTTTGGAAACTTTCTATTTTTGGAAACTTTCTATTTTTGGAAACCTGCTATTTTTGGAAAGTTACTTATTATTACACAGTAAGTATATTAATACATGAAACACCAGTAATACTTAATCAGATTAATCAGAATACTAGATAAACACAGTTTAAGGCTTTAAACAGTGAACCAGGACCTAAAACATACCAAATCAGCTAATATGAGACACAAAACCCAGTACGTAATCAGTAAATCGATACTTATACACGTGTGTATTCATGTAGCGTTAGTGATCCAGAAGTAGGAGTCTTTCTTCCGTTCATTCACTGGACTTGAGGTACGGATTCCCGTCCTTTCAGTATGGACATTCTTTCCTTATTAGGATTTCCCCGTATGCAGCCAACTGTTTTCCCCAGCATTTGTTTTATTGTTTTGATCTGCTTATGTTAATTTAGCATAATCTATAGCCATATACAAGCATGACCAGTTTCACCTAGTTATGGAGGTACCATAACCATAGCATTGGAGGCACCGATGTTATGACTTCCCCACGGCGGAGTGATTGCTCGTGGCGTCCCTTTTCAGTTTGGCCATATTATTATATCAGGTGGGGCGTATGGGTGCATCCTAGTTACATGTTTTATTCAGTTTATCATGGTGAATGTGGTGTGTGCCTTGCACCCTTCACAAGGAGTTGATCCCTCCTACCCAAATCAGTATATTGATTAGAGGCATCCCCTCTAATCAGCATGATGAGGTCACCCCTCCAAGTATTCATGCACGTGACCTTTTCATGACCTATATGGGCTATGGTATATATATGTTAAAACAGTTTCACAAGATAAACATAAGGCTTTTCAAACTATAAAACAAGTTTTCTTGATACTTAAACAGTTTACTCAGTACTTAGTCTTCCGCTGTTATATGTTACGTGCTTATCCTATATCATGCTTTATTGTACATCCGTGCACTGAGCGTCTTGCTCAGCCGTTTTCCTTTTCATGTTCCCAAAACGGCAGGTACTCAGGGACGCTCGTAGATCTCAAACGTAGGTGCATATGGACTGGAAGCTTTACTGTCTTTCTTTACTTTATGCCTTTCCTTTACTTTGATACAGTTGCTATGGACATTGTTTCGTCCTTTCCTTTTACAGTATTTATGTTTGTGTGTGATGAGCTTTACTTTGGGGTTACCGATGTTTGATTCCGGTATTTCCCTTTTATGGTTGAATAATGCTTAGACATTTATCCTTGTATGCTTTGATGACACGCCATGATATGCGTAATATTCCATTTCCAAAATGGGGTGTTACAATTATGGTATCAGAGCCAAGGCTTCGACCTGTAGGCTCTCAAATATGACCTGTGATTAGTGGGTAGTCACTACGGTCTTCCTAGAACTGACAGTTGTTTTCATGCATTCATCATTTTTAAGCATACATATACATGTCATTGTTACAGGGTTTTTGACTAAGTAATGGTTGGTACAGGACTGGCCCTATTTAGTCGCATGTGTTTTATCGAAACTTTTAGATTTGGGACCGACCCATAGGCGTCCCCTCGATATGTCTTTTATTTTGAGTGAACTGACCGAAGGCGTTCACTCTCGAGCATCAAAAGTTTTCATAAAACTGCATCATGCATTCATACAAAGATTTTCTTGCATAAAATTTTTCTCGTGTAATTTTTTTTTTTGGCATAAATTTTTTTTTATATTTTATGTTTGAATTGTTAATCATATGTTTTATGTTATACTGTCAGATGGCAAACACAGACAAACTCTGGGAGTTATTTGAAAACATGGAGGCAGAAAGGCAAGACGCCGTTCTTCATGACGACGAATATCCTCCCCCACCTATCATTTTTCCCATGGAAGGAAGTAATCGACTCATGAGGGAATACTACGCCATGAGACAAAGACCCGACGAGAATTGTGGTCAGTTCATGCAGAGGTTCCTTGGGTACACAGCTGTCCTGAGGGCATCCGCAGGCACCACTGAAGAGCAAGCACTACATTTTCGTTGGGGCCTTAACCCAAGGATTGCCAATGATTTATCAGGTGCCCCATTGGATACTGTGGCACAGGTGGCTTACGCAGCAAGAAAGCTTGAGATGTTGCAAGAACGCGATGAGTTCGGGGAAGCTGAAAGACCCGACAAGAGGTAAAACATTTCATGTTCTAGCGTTAACCAGACCGCATCCTATCGTTATATGTTCTTTAATCATCTCTTAAACTGTATCTTCCAGGCAGAAAACTGGGGACCGGTCTCAGCCGGCAACTCAGCAGCAGCCGAATCAGCCCAAAGGAAACGGTCACTCTAACGACCGTTCTGTTGTGGAAAGGCGCAACGGTAATGATAATTACCGTAACAATGCGGGACACTCCAACAACAGCAGGTCCTACTAATTACGCATCTTCTTATGATTTCATGTTATATCTCTCATGCTGACACTATAATAATCTCTACCAGGAACCACAGTAACGGAAGGGACCAGAACCACAGGGGTTCTCAGCCCAACCGTTCAGCTAACACTGGTAAACATCTTATGACGCTTACGTCCTATACTCGTGCATATACTTTATTCTTAACACGTTTTGTCATCAGCAGGCCCTCAGCAAGCAAGGACTCCTGCTGGAGGATTCACTCATCCTCTTTGCAGCACTTGCCATCGCAGACACCCTGGCCCATGTCGTCGTGATTCCGACGCGTGCTACAAGTGCGACCTCCCTGGCCATCGTATGAGAGATTGCCGTAAGGGTGAAATGGAGGGTACTTCGGGTCATGCTGATACTAAACCGCCTCCTACCACTGGGCGTGTCTACACGACATCGCGCGATCAGGCAAACAAATCTACAGGTACCATTACTGGAATTTTGTATATGTACGGCCAGGCTGCATGTGTTCTTTTCGACACGGGTGCCACTCATTCAGTTGTTTCCACTACTTATGCTAAGAACATCAGGACACTTCCCTTGCCATTAGAAAATAAGCTTACCATTTCCACGCCTCTGAGGGACTCTGTATTAATAACTCATGTATACAAGAGTCTTCCTCTAGAGTTTGACGATAAAGTTCGTGCAGTAGATGCACTTCCTCTAGACATGATTGAGTTCGATATGATTCTCGGCATGGATTGGCTATCCAAGCACCATGCTACCATAGACTGCCACTCATATCGAGTAATCTTCGGCGACATTAATGCACCAGAGTACATCCATAACGGGTTCATACCCGGACGGTCTGTACAAGTCATATCTACCTTGCAAGCACGTACATTACTGTCACATGGCTGCGAAGGTTATCTCGCTACGGTTCATGACATGGATGCTGAATCCCCATCGATTCAGGATCAACCAGTAGTTTTGGAATTTCAAGACGTCTTCCCAGATGAACTTCCAGGCATACCACCTGCAAGAGAAGTGGAGTTCAACATCGACCTTGTTCCAGGAGCTGAGCCGATCTCTAAGGCTCCGTATCGTATGGCTCCCATAGAGCTAAAAGAACTGAAGGACCAACTGCAGGAACTTCTTGAACGAGGGTTCATTAGACCGAGCGCATCTCCATGGGGCGCACCGGTCTTGTTCGTTAAGAAGAAGGACGGCAGCATGCTACTTTGCATTGACTACCGTGAACTTAATAAGATTACCATCCGCAATAGATATCCACTGCCACGTATAGATGATCTGTTTGACCAACTTCAAGGAGCCAAACACTTCTCAAAGATTGATCTAAGGTCAGGCTACCATCAGCTAAGGGTTAAAGAGCAGGATATTGCCAAGACTGCTTTTCGTACCCGCTATGGCCATTATGAGTTTGTAGTCATGCCATTCGGCCTGACTAACGCTCCAGCAGTATTCATGGATCTGATGAACATAATCTTTCATGAATTCCTTGATAAATTTGTCATTGTATTCATCGATGACATCTTGATATTCTCAAAGTCCACGGAGGAACACGAAGATCATCTCCGTACTGTACTACAGATTCTTCGTCAGAAGCAGCTGTATGCGAAATTCTCCAAATGTGAGTTCTGGTTAAACAAGGTGGCACTCTTAGGTCACGTTGTATAAGCAGAAGGGATCACTATGGACCCAGCGAAGGTTGAGGCTATCACTAAATGGCCAAGACCAACATCAGCGACAGAAGTCCGCAGCTTCTTAGGCTTAGCTGGATATTATCGAAGATTCGTGGAGAACTTTTCCCGCTTGGCATTGCCTCTCACCAAACTGATGCGAAAAGGAGAGAAATTCATCTGGACGGAAGATCGAGAGAAGAGCTTCGAAGACCTAAAGCAGAAGTTAGTATCTGCACCTATTCTTACTCTCCCATCTGGTACAGGTGGATTTCAGATCTATAGCGATGCATCGGGGAAGGGACTGGGCTGTGTTCTCATGCAACATGGGAAAGTGATCGCGTATGCTTCACGGCAGCTTAAGCCCTATGAAGAAAACTACCCTACGCATGATCTGGAACTTGCTGCAGTGGTGTTCGCATTGAAGATATGGAGGCATTACTTATACGGAGAATCATGAGATATTTTCACGGATCACAAGAGCTTGAAGTATATCTTCACACAGCGAGAATTGAACATGAGACAAAGGAGATGGTTGGAACTGTTGAAGGATTATGATATTAACCTACAGTATCATCCCGGGAAAGCTAATGTAGTAGCAGATGCACTCAGCAGAAAGTCCGGAATGATAAACGGCATTGAGATCAAGGAACAAAACATAAGGGACTTGGAGCGGCTAGACATCGAGATCATGGTACGTGGGCAGCACGGATACTGGGCGAATCTTAGAGTAGAACCTGAGTTACTGACTAGGATTAAGGAAGCACAGAAGGATGATGGAGAGATTTGAGCGATAATTCAGAATTTGGAGAAGCAGACAGAATTCCGAATGGACGCAGACGGTATCATTTGGCAGGGCACGAGACTTTGTGTTCCTGACAATCCAGAACTCCGGGAAGCATTGTTAGCTGAAGCTCACAGCTCCCCATTTTCTATACATCCTGGGTCGACGAAAATGTACCATGACATCAGACAGCACTTTTGGTGGAGTGGTATGAAACAGGATGTAGCCACGTATGTCTCCAAATGTCTTACCTGTCAGCAGGTTAAGATTGAACATCAGCGATCTGGCGGTCTCCTTCAACCGTTGGATATTCCAGAGTGGAAGTGGGACAAAATCACCATGGATTTTGTTACCGGTCTTCCGCCTACCAAGAAGAAGCACGATGCTATTTGGGTCATTGTTGATCGACTCACCAAATCAGCTCATTTCTTACCGATACGCAAGGAAGATCCGGTAAGTAAACTCGCAGATACTTACAGAAGGGAGATCATGAGACTCCACGGCACTCCCTCCAGCATCGTCTCAGACAGAGATCTTCGTTTCACGTCGCGATTCTGGAAAGGTCTGCAAAAAGCTTGGGGTACACAACTTAAGCTGAGCACAGCCTTTCATCCTCAAACGGACGGACAATCGGAGCGAACAATTCAGACATTGGAAGATATGTTAAGGTCGTGTGCGTTGGAATGGACAGGTGATTGGGACGATTACATCTGTTTAGTCGAGTTTGCATACAACAACAGCTGGCACGCAAGTATCAAATGTGCTCCTTTCGAAATGTTGTATGGCAGAAAGTGCCGCGCTCCAACTTGCTGGGATCAAGTGGGAGAGCGAACACTCGAAGGACCAGAGATTATAGAAATGACCAATGAGAAGATTGAGGTAGCTAAACAGAAGCTGCAGGAAGCACGATCACGTCAGAAGAGTTACGCCGATAAGCATCGTAGGGACATACATTTTAATGTGGGAGATCACGTCTTCCTCAAGGTTTCGCCGGCACGTGGTGTTAAACGCTTCGGGATCAAAGGAAAACTCAGTCCTCGGTTCATCGGACCATTTGATATCGTTGAACGAATCGGCGAAGTATCTTACCGATTGGCGTTACCTCCTCAGCTTTCGCACGTGCATAACGTGTTCCATGTGTCCTTACTCAGAGGGTACAATTATCATCCCCTTCACATGGTTCAGTATCCACTGGAACAGATACGTGAAGATCTCACCTTTATAGAAGAACCCGAACGAGTACTCGACAGGCAAGAACGAGTCATGAGAAGGAAGACGATTCCTTTCGTCAAAATCCTTTGGAGGGACCATACCGAGCGGGAAGCCACTTGGGAAACAGAGGAGTCTATCCGGGCTTCTTACCCTCACTTCATATTTTGAGTTCGGTTATGTCATTTCTTTTCAGCTTACTGTATCTATAATTCGGGGACGAATTATTCTTTTTAGGGGGAAGAATTGTAAAACCCGCATGCTTTTACCATGAATAGTGCCCTTAAGATCGTACGTCCTAGATTAAAACTTACCTCATGTAGTATTGATCACATTCATGTGCTAATAATCAAGCAAGTGCATACGTGTATGACATGACAAGTATCGATTACGTACGAACTCATGATAAACAGTTAATAATATATCACGTGAACATAATTAAATCATGACCACCATTTAAAATACTAACTAAAATAATTACCTAAATACTTACAATATAATTACGAGCGTTAAGTTTACGATAAACGACACGTTAGATTAAATAGAAACACTTTAAACACGAGCACGTTTAACCACGAACGAACACGAAACATCGGGACACGAGAAAGGTTCGGGTACCCCATGTGGGGCCCCCATACCCACGGCACACATACAAGGAATGGGCCTAGCCCATGGACTTTACAAGTAAAGGGGGGTAAAGAGTTAAACATGTTTTCACTTTTCACTTTCAAGAAAATAAACAAAAACCCTAAAAGAGTTTTTCTCCTCTCCTTTTTCTCCTCTTTGTGCCGCCACATAAACACCACCATTGGAGGGTGTTTGTTTGATTTTGATCTTAAAAACTATTGTGTAATCAGTGTTTGTTCATCCTTTTTCCAAGCTACATAGTGGTATACCTTTCTAACCCTTCTTTTTAATTCTTTTTAATTCTTTTAATCTTTGATTATTTTCATGAACATGTTATTATTTTTCTTATAAAAACAAGGTAATTAATCATTGATCTAACATGTTTTGGTATTAATTAAAATCAAGGAAGGATTTATAAGGGTGTTTGTTTTTATCCGCCTAGCAAAACAAACCCGAGGGGGGTTTGGTTTGCTATTGCCGCCACCACCAAGACCATTTTTGGTCTTGGTTGGCTCATGTGGGACCCACGGCAGCAAGGAGACACATGTGCCCCGGGTTTGGCCCGGGGTACGGTGTCAAATTCATGCCCGATTCATGGTTCGTTGGTTAATTCATGATTCATGCTACATGTTAATTTTTATGAATTATGAACTTGGGATATAATTAATTAATAACATGAAATATTAATTAAATCATGACTTAGGTTATTTTAATTAGTAGTTTATCATGACATTAATTTAACCTAAGTATTTTATGTTATAAGTTATAATTAATTAATTATTAAAACATGCCTATAATTAATTAATTTAGACATGACTTAGGTTATATTATTATTAATAATAATGCACATTTTAACCTAAGTATTTTAATTTCATTTTAATTAAAACATGTTATACTTTAATTAAAATGCTTAACCTATAGTTTAATTAAAATACATGAAATAATAATTAAACTATATACTATATCATATGACTTAAGAAACTAGCTTATAAACACTTAGACTTATATGATAGCTTATGTAACCAGCTTAATTCTAAATATGGAAACTTCTATTTATAGAAACTTAATTAAATAAGGCAACTAATCTAATTATGGAAACCTTCTATATATGGAAACTTATTTAATTAAGGCAACTGATCTATTTTTGGAAACTTTCTATTTTTAGTAACTAATCTATTTTAGGCAGTAAATTCTATTTTTGGAAACTTTCTATTTTTGGAAACTTTCTATTTTTGGAAACTTTCTATTTTTGGAAACTTTCTATTTTTGGAAACTTTCTATTTTTGGAAACTTTCTATTTTTGGTAACTTTCTATTTTTGGAAACTTTCTATTTTTGGAAACTTTCTATTTTTGGAAACTTTCTATTTTTGGAAACCTGCTATTTTTGGAAAGTTACTTATTATTACACAGTAAGTATATTAATACATGAAACACCAGTAATACTTAATCAGATTAATCAGAATACTAGATAAACACAGTTTAAGGCTTTAAACAGTGAACCAGGACCTAAAACATACCAAATCAGCTAATATGAGACACAAAACCCAGTACGTAATCAGTAAATCGATACTTATACACGTGTGTATTCATGTAGCGTTAGTGATCCAGAAGTAGGAATCTTTCTTCCGTTCATTCACTGGACTTGAGGTACGGATTCCCGTCCTTTCAGTATGGACATTCTTTCCTTATTAGGATTTCCCCGTATGCAGCCAACTGTTTTCCCCAGCATTTGTTTTATTGTTTTGAACTGCTTATGTTAATTTAGCATAATCTATAGCCATATACAAGCATGACCAGTTTCACCTAGTTATGGAGGTACCATAACCATAGCATTGGAGGCACCGATGTTATGACTTCCCCACGGCGGAGTGATTGCTCGTGGCGTCCCTTTTCAGTTTGGCCATATTATTATATCAGGTGGGGCGTATGGGTGCATCCTAGTTACATGTTTTATTCAGTTTATCATGGTGAATGTGGTGTGTGCCTTGCACCCTTCACAAGGAGTTGATCCCTCCTACCCAAATCAGTATATTGATTAGAGGCATCCCCTCTAATCAGCATGATGAGGTCACCCCTCCAAGTATTCATGCACGTGACCTTTTCATGACCTATATGGGCTATGGTATATATATGTTAAAACAGTTTCACAAGATAAACATAAGGCTTTTCAAACTATAAAACCAGTTTTCTTGATACTTAAACAGTTTACTCAGTACTTAGTCTTCCGCTGTTATATGTTACGTGCTTATCCTATATCATGCTTTATTGCACATCCGTGCACTGAGCGTCTTGCTCAGCCGTTTTCCTTTTCATGTTCCCAAAACGGCAGGTACTCAGGGACGCTCATAGATCTCAAACGTAGGTGCATATGGACTGGAAGCTTTACTGTCTTTCTTTACTTTATGCCTTTCCTTTACTTTGATACAGTTGCTATGGACATTGTTTCGTCCTTTCCTTTTACAGTATTTATGTTTGTGTGTGATGAGCTTTACTTTGGGGTTACCGATGTTTGATTCCGGTATTTCCCTTTTATGGTTGAATAATGCTTAGACATTTATCCTTGTATGCTTTGATGACACGCCATGATATGCGTAATATTCCATTTCCAAAATGGGGTGTTACATTCGATGTCACGAGCTTAGCTATCATAAATATTGTGAACACCCAATCTATCCTACACTAAGCACTATATCTCCTATAGTTGCACGGGTACATGAAATGAAATCTGAAATTGAATTACTATGAATTTTTACTTGAAACCTACATTCTCACCAACTTTATGTTGACCCAATTTAGCATTTATCTCAAGTAATTGATGATGAGTTGTATCTGCTGTGTGAAGTACTTGGAGTCCGCATGCATTTCTTGGCTATCTTCGGACATTTATTTACTTATGCTTTTGAACTATTATCTCGTTGATGTTTAATACTTTTATACTCCGCTGCACTATCTTTTGAAACTGAGACCTTTTGTACTGTGATGCTTTTAATTTAAATTCAACGAGGTATTTTTATAAAACTTCTCATTTAGAGTCGTTCTCTTGAACCTTGAACTATGATACAATGACGTAACAGCCCCGAGCTTTACCGCTTCCGCATATCACATTTTGGGGTGTTACACCAGTGTTATGACTTCACCACGGCGGAGTGATAGCTCGTGGCGTCCCTTTAAGCTTTTGACCATATTATTATATTATCATGTGGGGCGTATGGGTGCATCTTAGGTTACATGTTTTTATAGATTATTTAGGTGAATGTGGTGTGTGCCTTGTGATAGGTGTGAAAACACCCATTCTTTTTACCACTTAATTACAATAATAATCGAGCCAAAACGTGTATTTTATGTCATTTATGTCGGAATTATGCGTGGTTTGTGTTTTTGTTGTGATTTAGGACGAAATTGTGAAAAGGGGAGAAAACACGGGCATTTACGGGCTTTTATCGAAGAAAAAGACGAAAGACGAAGTCAAGAAGTCAAGAGTGCAAAAAGAACGGAAGTCCAAGACCAATTCTGAAGGTTTATCGAAGAAAAAGTCAAAAGACAGAAGTTTACTTAAAGCCGAAGAACTCAAGTCTTATTTATTGAAGAATTAAAAGACGAGTTTAAAGAAATCCCGAGACAAAGTCATCAAAGCCAAAAGATTAAGAAGATTACCAAAGACTTAAGAAGATCAAGGACCTAATGGTGCAATTAAGAGATGATGAAAGAGGAAGGAAGCTTCCTAAGAACTCCTTAATCTCCCCTATAAATAGATTAGGATTTATTTCATTTCCCTTTGTTGGATAGCTTGACAAACTATTTCTTCCATTTTTACTTTCCTGCACATTTAAATTCATGTCCATTTAATTACTTGTCAAATTTAAATACATGTCTTGCACCTTAATTACCTTTAATTTCAAGTAAGTTTCCTTTTAATTCTTGTCAATCTTTATTTTTATTGTTCATCTCCTATCTACCTTTCTTTATTTGATCTTAATCTTCATGCTTTATTGTTTATGTTCATGTTCTTGATTTTTATTGATTTATTTAAATGGGTTTTGATTATTTTGGTTATATTTGTTAGTTTTATTGTTTTGGATTGTTTGATTATCATTAGTAGATGTTTTGTGTTTAGTTTGATTTAATCTTGTAGTTGATTTTGTTAAGTTTTAGTTAGATTCGTGTAGCTCTTTGTATCCCTTGTTCTTCGCTGTTCTGTTACTAATCTTTCCCAGGAAAAGTTCCGGATCAAGCCAGATATTCCGAGTAAAGGATTTCAAAGGGTGTTCCTCCGGAATATTGGATATTCTGGATCAATTGAGTTCATTCGGAAAAATTATTATTCCGCATCAAGGTTCTTCATCCGGAATAATCAATTATTCCGGATCAACCAAAAGTTCCGGATCAACCTCTCATTCCGGATCAACAGAATATTCCGAATCAAGGGAATATTCCGGATCAACCTCTTATTCCGAATCAGATTATATTCCGGATAAGCAAGTTCATCCTGAATAATTTATTATTCCGGATCAAGGTGCTTTATTCGGAATATTTAAACATTCCGAATCAAGGAGTTTATTCGGAATAACATTCCGGATCAAGGCTACATTCCGAATCAAGACTTTATTCCGGATAAGTGACATATTCCGGATAAAGGTTTTTGGTGAATATTCCGAGTGAAGACGAACATTCCAAACGAAGGTGACATTCCGGATGAATGTTTATTCAGAACGAAGGATTATTCCGGATAAGCTGTTTTCAGGTTCTTTCTAGTTTCTGTTTTTAATTTTATGCTTTTAATTTTCAAGCTTTACTTTTCCCGCCTTTTTCCTTAGTCGCACTGTTAGTTTATTTGCCTTAGATTTATGTTATCCTTGCCTTAGTTTTAAGTTTTAGTTGCGTTTTAAGTTTGCCTTAGATAGATTTAAGTTTGCGTTAATTTACTTTTAGTCCCTTTTAATTTCCGTCACGCTTTTAAATACTCGCCATTTACTTTAAATTAGATTTAGATTTTATTTAATTGCCCTTTACATTAATTGTTTTGCACATTTATTTTAAAAACAACCAAAAATATTTGTTTCACCAAAATCAACTGAGTCGTACTTTGAACCGGAAATCAATTCGTTAAGATACCGAGAAACGAACAATTTCAACTAGCAAAATCTCTTCATTAAAATGGCGCCGCTGCCGGCTCTTTTCGTAAAGATTAACGGTTTTCTGTGAGAGACGCGTTGTTTTTTGGGATCCGTTCACTTGTGAACGTTATTTTTCGTGTCAAAATTTTTCAAAAAATCCCAAAAACATTTGAAAAATCATAAAAAGCATTTCTTTTTCAAAAGTTTTGCACCAAAAATATTCCTCTTTATCCTCTATTATGTTTAATTCTTTTCTTTACCCCTCTTATTTATATTTCTTCATGGATTCGTCTTGGGTACGGTGTGGGAGACCATGGCATGGTTTTCAAACATGTCAATGGTGTACTTGTGAGCGGTGTGGTTTTGATATCGACGATACACAATTTGGATTTTGTCCATTTTGTAACTCAACAAATTCATACTTCAACTCTTACAATACTTTCCCACCCTATCCCGTCTATGACAATCCCTATCCTCAAGATGCACCGGGTTTTTTCCCATACCCGTGGTGCTATATTTGTGGGGCCCTCACGATGCTTCTACTTGTTATCCGTCGAAGGTCTTTGAGAAAACACCGTGATATCATCCCAGTGTATATAACTTTGAGACCCCACGTCACACCGTCAATCATCAACCCTTGTGTGCACTTCCTCCTGAGCAAATGGCCCAACTTTTTGACACCTTTCAAACAGTTCAAGAATCTTGCAACAAGATGATGGAGAAATGTCAAGCGGATCAGCAAAAAGAGCAGGTATCTAACCTTAATGCTTATACTCCTCCTCTTGTGCCTCCATATTATTATGACAGTGATGACGATGAGAGTCCTATTTCTTGGAACGATGAGAATGCTATTCCTTCTCCCGACTTGCCGGCTCTGGAGCCTACGGATTCACCCATCCTAGGGGATGAGGATCTTAGCACAATTCCTGCAAAGGAATCCGACGAATTCCATAAGTCTAGTGCTGATAACCTTGTCCCAAGTGAATCTGAGTTGACATCCGACAGTGACGATGAGTATGATGCACTTTCTTCTGATGATGTTCCTTCCACCAACACTTTGGGAGAGGATTCTTTGGCTTTCTCTAATCCTCTTTTTGATCAAGATGATGATTTTACTTCTAGTGATGACGAGTCACTATCTGATGAAGACGTTTCGAAGGAAACTTTCAAGATTTATTCGAACCCTTTATTTGATTTTGATGACGATTACATATCTAGTGAGGTGAATCCTCTCTTTGACGAAGGGATTGAAGACATTGATAGCTCTATATCTCTTGATATTAATGAGTATGCTTTGTTATCCATGCCCCCTTCTATCGTAGAGGTGGAGAGTCCTGACTCTACTGGAAAGGTATCGCAGGTGGAAGGTAATTCTTCTCTTACTTCTCCTACTATATTGCCCCCTCATCCCACTGAATGCACGCCCAAGCGGGTGATGTATCAATTTCCCTCTCCGAGAAATGAGGATGAGTGCTTTGACCCGGGAGGTGAAAATGACCATTCTATAATTGATAACCTTACGGCTTTGCCAATTGGTCAGCATCCATTGTCTTTGGAGGATGACAATGTGATCTCTTTACCCACCCCACCTTCCGTGGATCAGGATTTCACATACTTCTCGTATGTTGAAAGGACCTTCCTACCATTCAAGACTTATCCTCCTGCCTCTCCATTGGTATATTCCTCCGGGAACGAGGACAAGGTCTTTGATCCCGGTATTACATTTGAGGCTTCCCCATGGACCATTTAATTTGGGGACGAATCAGGCTCGTGACTCGGTTAACAAAAACAAGCGCTTTTTAGGAGGCAACCCAATTATCTATCTATCTTTTTCTTTGTTTTTACCATAAGTGTAGGGGGGAGACCCGTTGGTGTTTGCTATTTCCTCTCTTTTTATAATCAGGTATTCGAGCTTCAAAGACACACTCTTGATGATTTTTGACTACCGTGATTCCGTGTTCCCTTCTTCCCGGTTCTATCCTAAACTCTTTTCGATTCACTATTTTATATTTTTCAATATTAAAATAGGAATCTCTTTAGTTGTCTTTTCCTTAGCGAGAGTTAAACAACGTGCACAATGTCCTAAGTGTAGGGGAGTTTACTCCCACATGCTTAAACATTGAGGAAAATTTTTGATCTATTTTGGCCTATTAGTTTTTCCCTTTGTTTAGTTATTTTCTTTCCTTGCTAGAATAGATTTTTAATAAAGTGGTTTTAATTTTCAGACGTTGTGAATCTTTTGACTCAATCCGAGTTTACTTATCTTAGTTTACTCTAGCTAGTATCCTTAACGTGTTTAAGTCAAGTTTTGCTAGGCTTTTATATAGGGAGCTATAAAACGAGAAAGTCTTAACTCTCACGGGTTAAGAACAAGAACTTTTCGCAAGTTCCTATAACTGATCCTAGAGAGTCGTTTATCAAGGGAACTTTAAAATGCGATTTCTAAACTTGAAAAAGTCTAAGAATTTGCAAGATCCTATAGGCGACTCGAAAACCCAAAACTTTGATTTGATAGGCTAAGCATCCACGAGTCTCATTCCTTGAGTTTTTAAACTGTGGATAACGAGAGATGATAGAGTCAATTATAAGTTTGGTATTCTTTCGTGAATTTATGTGAGTTAATTATTAGCCTATTCTCTCATCGCTTGCTAATAAATTTATCTGCAATAAATAAGGTTGTACGATTTGAAAAGTTACTTAGCTTCTAGCCCAAGATCGTTTAAAAGTTGCTCGGTATGGATTAGAGTTTATAGCCAAGGCATAACTTATTGAAGCGGGATGCGAAGATTGGCGAGTCTAAAAAGGTCCTAACAAGGCATGAGGGCTACATTTTGTTGCTAAAGATCAAAAGTGATGTGAAGAATCATTTATCGAAAATCAATATGAAGGATCGAGACACACGACGAAAAGCAAATACTCCCCAAAAGTTATGGAGAAGTCTATCCGAAAAGGCCCTAACAAGGTATGAGGATAAATAGATCTAAGTCCAAAAAGGAGGCGGATCGTTGTATATCAAAGTCCAAAATAAATATTGGAGAAAAATTAAGAAGTCGTGGTCCAAGTATGAATCTCTCAAAAGTTCAAGTGAAGAAATTCCTATTATGAAGAGAAGACCATTATTTCATGAACGTCTCTCAAGATTTGAAGTATGAAGTCGCTGCCAAATATCGGTCCGAGAAAGGTCTCAAATCGCGAAGCTAGTTATGCCAAGATATGAACTTTATGAGGTCCCGAGAAGCAGTTTTAAAAGATTTTGTCCTTTAGCTAACTATTGATTAAATCGTTCACTTTGTTTTTGGACTAAATAACTATCGAAATAAGTCAACAATGCATCCTCGTGATCATTCAAGACAACAATAAAATATAAGAGATACACCTAGGAATAAGGGAGTCTAAGTGAATAATTGGCCCACATGAGTTCGTGTTAGTTTGCTAACTTATAATAACAATGATCTCGTTTTTAAGCTTGGTTTGGAGAAAGTGAAAACTTGAGGATGATGATTATTCATGACATTTCCAAAACCCAAGGTATGTTTTTGATTTCTTTACTTTGAATGTTTATAGTTTTCTATCTCTTTAATAAAGGCCAAGGTGGATTGATTTTGATGAAAAATCTAAACGTGCTTTGTAACTAATGCATTGCATGAGGATATTGAAATGGTCAAGTGTAGGGGATTTGATAGGTGTGAAAACACCCATCCTTTTTACCACTTAATTACAATAATAACCAAGCCAAAACGTGTATTTTATGTCATTTATGTCGGAATTATGCGTGGTTTGTGTTTTTATTGTGATTTAGGACGAAATTGTGAAAAGGGAAGAAAACACGGGCATTTACGGGCTTTTATCGAAGAAAAAGACGAAAACCGAAGTCAAGAAGTCAAGAGTGCAAAAAGAACGGAAGTCCAAGACCAATTCTGAAGATTTATCGAAGAAAAAGTCAAAAGATGGAAGTTTACTTAAAGCCGAAGAACTCAAGTCTTATTTATTGAAGAATTAAAAGACGAGTTTAAAGAAATCCTGAGACAAAGTCATCAAAGCCAAAAGATTAAGAAGATTAACAAAGACTTAAGAAGATCAAGGACCTAATGGTGTAATTAAGAGAAGATGAAAGAGGGAGGAAGCTTCCTAAGCACTCCTTAATCTCCCCTATAAATAGATTAGGATTTATTTCATTTCCCTTTGTTGGATAGCTTGACAAACTATTTCTTCCATTTTTACTTTCCTGCACATTTAAATTCATGTCCATTTAATTACTTCTCAAATATAAATACTTGTCTTGCACCTTAATTACCTTTAATTTAAAGTAAGTTTCCTTTTAATTCTTGTCAATCTTTATTTTTATTGTTCATCTCCTATCTACCTTTCTTTATTTGATCTTAATCTTCATGCTTTATTGTTTATGTTCAGGTTCTTGATTTTTTATAGATTTATTTAAGTGGGTTTTGATTATTTTGGTTATATTTGTTAGTTTGATTGATTTGGATTGTTTGATTATCATTAGTAGATGTTTTGTGTTTAGTTTGATTTAATCTTGTGGTTGATTTTGATAAGTTTTAGTTAGATTCGTATAGCTCTTTGTATCCCTTGTTCTTCGCTGTTCTGTTACAGATCTTTCCCAGGAAAAGTTCCGGATCAAGCCAGATATTTCCAGTAAAGGATTTCAAAGGGTGTTCATCCGGAATACTGGATATTCCGGATCAATTGAGTTCATTCGAAAAAATTATTATTCCGCATCAAGGTTCTTCATCCGGAATAATCAATTATTCCGGATCAACCAAAAGTTCCGGATCAACCTCTCATTCCGGATCAACAGAATATTCCGAATCAAGGGAATATTCCGGATCAACCTCTTATTCCGCATCAGATTATATTCCGGATAAGCAAGTTCATCCGGAATAATTTATTATTCCGGATCAAGGTGCTTTATTCGGAATATTTAAACATTCCAGATCAAGGAGTTTATTCGGAATAACATTCCGGATCAAAGCTACATTCCGAATCAAGACTTTATTCCGGATAAGTGACATATTCCGGATAAAGGATTTATTCCGGATCAAGGTTTTTGGTGAATATTCCGAGTGAAGAAGAACATTCCGAACGAAGGTGACATTCCAGATGAATGTTTATTCCGAACGAAGGATTATTCCGGATAAGCTGTTTTCAGGTTCTTTCTGGTTTCTGTTTTTAATTTTCTGCTTTTAATTTCAAGCTTTACTATTCCCGCCTTTTTCCTTAGTCGCACTTTTAGTTTATTTGCCTTAGATTTATTTTAGCCTTGTCTTAGTTTTAAGTTTAGTTGCGTTTTAAGTTTGCCTTAGATAGATTTAAGTTTGCGTTAATTTACTTTGAGTGCCTTTTAATTTCCGTCACGCTTTTAAATACTCGCCATTTACTTTAAATTAGATTTAGATTTATTTAATTGCCCTTTACTTTAATTGTTTTGCACATTTATTTCAAAAACAACCAAAAATATTTGTTTCACCAAAATCAACTGAGTCGTACTTTGAACCAGAAATCAATTCGTTAAGATACCGAGAAACGAACAATTTCAACTAGCAAAATATCTTCATTACCTTACATCCTTCACAAGGAATTGATCCCTCCTACCCAAACTTATATTAGTTAGAGGCAGCCCCTCTAATTGCATGACGAGATCACCCCTCCAAGTATTCATGCACGTTGATATTTCAAGACCTATATTGGCTAATGGTTAATATGTTAAACAGTTTTTATAAGATAAACATAAGGCTTTTCAAACTATAAAACCAGTTTTACTAAGTTATAACAGGTGTTCCAGGACTTATACATTTCCGCTACTATTAGTCTTATTTATGTTTCAGCCATTCATACTATGTCGTATATCCGTGCACTGAGGGTTATGCTCAACCGTTACTTTCCTTTCCATGTCCCAAAACGGCAGGTACCCAAGGACAGAATCGAGCATTTGGAGGATGTGCATAGGATGGAAGCTGCCTTAGACTTCTTCTCCTTTTTGCCTTCATATACTTATGCTTTTTTAGTCATTTCTCATTTCCTTTACTTTATTTATGTTTTGGGCTTATGTTTGGGGAACCGATGTTTGATTATGGTTTTCCCTATGGTCATGTATGTTTTAGTACATATTACCTTGCATGCTTTGATGACACGTCATAAATACGCGTAACGGTCCACTTATCAAAGTGGGGGTTTACAATTATAAAAGGGATAAGGCAAGTCTCTGCTTGCTTGATCTTCAAAGGGTTGCGTAACCTCTGAGCATTGCCATCTCAGAGGTTCTCATACAACATTACATTTCTTCTACATACCAACTTATTCATAACAGTTGGTGAGTATCACTTTAGAGAATCTTCGACTTCTCTGACGTTGTATTTGACTTGAATGTTTCTGGTGTGCCAGCTAAGGCTTTGCCTTCAGCTGGTCTGGTCTCTGTCGCTGGACTCTATTAGCGACCTTCAACACTTTATCTAATTTATATCAAATCTAGACTGGGCCATAGTTAAGACTTTCATTGGCCCAACAGGCTGCTAAACGGGCTGCAAGACACAAGTTAAAATGGGCTCAATGGGATAACAAGCAACATGGATGTTGAAACAAAAAGTCTAAATTTAACATGATATAATAAAAAGGACACAGAGGAAGTAACTGGATCTGATGATAACTCTTTTCCAACGATGCAAAATAGAGAGAGTTATGAAAACAATCAAAAAATAACCAATGATGGTATATATACCGAATCTAAGATGGAAACTAAAGATCTTTTTTGTGTTGGTGGTGCGTGTGATGTTAACCGTTTGATCAAGAGAATTTCAAAAGGGGTAAAAATAGTGAATGGCAAGAAGGATCAGGCAATAGGGTCTTCAAATGTAATGGACAGAAGCATGGAAAATGGGGACACATATAGGAGGGAGTATAATTCATAAGATGAGGCTAATAAAGTAAGGTTCTCGGATACAGTTGGAGGATCGGATGTAAACTGAAGAGCATCATCAGTATGTGGGTCAATCAGTTCAGTTAGAGTGAGGGATATTGGGGAATAGATCAGGATCCTTGGGAAAATAAGAATGGACAAATGGATGTGTCAAGGGGAATAATAAGATGGAGGATATGGTGGTAGGTAGCACAGGTAAAATGTAAGTAAGTTGTGTGACTGAATGTGGTCGTTTCTTAGTATAGTATTTATGGATATAATTTTAATCAATATAAGGGGAATTGGTACAATGGGAAAATGAAAGTGGGTTCAAAGTATTTGTAGAACATAAAATCCTTGTGTTTTAGGGATACAAGAGATGAAATGTGGGAATGTGGAGGATCATTTTGTGGAAGATTTATGGGGGTCGAGGATTTTGGATATGTACAAGTAGAGGAAAGAGGTAAATGAGGAGGATTACTACTAGTATGGGATATAAATAGGTTTTCAGTTCAATAATGGTGGGCGACGAAGGTTTATTGCAGTAAAGGGTATCTGGAATGGTAGAGAGGGGGATGTCATTTTAGCCAATGTATATGGTCCACACCCAACAAATAAAAAAGGTGATGTTTGGGCTAAGTTACATAATCTAATAGAGAGAAACAATGCGGCTTGATGTGTGTATGGAGGTTTTAATGAGGTGAGATGTTGTGAGGATCGAATGAATACACAATTCCATGCTAGGGAGTCAGCTGAGTTCAATGAGTTCATATAAATAACGTTGCTTATGGAAATTCCCATGGGTGGTCGTCAGTTTACAAGAGTTAGTGATAACGGTGAAAAGTTTAATAAATTAGATAGATTCTTAGGTTCAGAAGAGTTTAAGCAAAAGTGGGGAAGCTTGGCAGCAATAGCTCTTGACCGGAAATTATAATACCATTGCCCAATCGTCCTTAAGGATTTTGATATGGACTTTCGCCCAAGCCATTCAGGACGTTAGATGTGTGGTTAGATGAACCTAATGTTTATCGACTAGTGGAAGAGGCATGGGAAAATCCTGTTATAGGGGTGCAACCGCATTGTATTATAAGAGATAAACTTAGGAATGTTAAGGTAACCTTCAAGAGATGGAGTAGCGATAGATTTGGGAACCTAGATAAGAAAATTGAGGAACATAGGAATGAAGCTATGTGATGGGAACGTGAAGCTGAATCAAGGGTTCTAGACGAAGATGAGTTAAAGTCATGGATGGAGGCGAGGATATTATCGTTAGAGAAAGATGGAGAAAAAGCCAATATCTTAAATCAGAAAGCAAGAGTCGCATGGGATGCCGAGGGTGATGAGAATTCAAAATTCATCCACACGGCAGTAAGGAGAAGAAACAATAAAAACAACATTCGTAGGTTGCTAGTGAATGGTGTATGGAATGAAAACCCAAATGATATAAAAAAAGAAATGATGAGGTATTACAAAAACATTTTCTCAGAAACCACGCAAGATAGACCGGAATTTAGCAACACTCGGGTTAGTTGACTATCAGATGAGGATGCAAAGCAGCTAGAAGTTAAATCAACCAAAAAGGAGTTATGGGATGCAGTTTGTGGCTGCGGGTGTGATTAGGCTCCAGGTCCGGATGGGTTTAATTTTTGTTTACTTAAAGAATTTTGGGACATAATCAAATCGGACCTAGTTATGGCGGTGGAATGGTTTTGGGAGACGGGTGAAATCTCGAAGGGGTGCTACACGTCATTTGTTACTCTTATACCGAAGATTGCAGATCCTATTGGTCTCGGTGATTTTAGGCCGATTAGTTTAAATGGTAGTTATTACAAAATCGTTACGAAATTGTTGGCGGAAAGAATAAAGCTAGTGGTGGGGAAGTTAGTCGGTGAGGTTCAAAATGCATTTATAAAGAGTCGATATATTTTAGATGGGGTGTTAATTGCAAATGAGATAGTTGGGTACATCAATAAAAATAAAAATAAATTCCTTATGTTCAAAATTGATTTTGAAAAGGCGTATGATTGCATTAACTGGAAATATTTGTTAGGTATGATGAGAGTTATAGGTTTTGGGGGAAAATCGTGTAAGTGGATTGAGGAATGTATGAAATCAGTTTCAGTTTCGGTTTTGGTTAACAGATCACCTACAAAGGAATTTTAATGGGCTGGGGGTGAGGCAAGGTGATCCACTTTTACCTTTTATATTCATCTTGGCTTCCGAAGTATTTAATGCAATGCTTAATGAGGCTGTAAGGAATATATAATGGTGTTCATATCGGGACAAGTGATTTTACGGTATCACATTAACAGTATGGCGATGATACTATTTTCTTTGGTGAATGGTGCAGACATAATGCAATAAACCTTATGTGCATTCTAAAATGGTTTAAAAAGGTATCGGGTTTAAAAGTAAACCTCAACAAAAGTAGAGTTTATGGTCTTGGGGTGGAACAATGCGCGGTAGAAAGAATGGCGAGATGAATAGGGTGTAATGTAGGAGAGTTACCTCTAACATACTTGGGATTGCCGATTGGGGTATGTATGCGAAGGGAAGGAGCCTAAAGACCAGTGATAGAGAAATTTAAAAAATGTATGGCGGACTGGAAAGCAAAAGCGATGTCTTTTGGTGGTCATTTGACCGTTGTTAAATCTGTTCTGGGCAGCTTACCACTGTATTACTTTTATTTGTTCCGTGTTCCGTCTAGTGTGTTAAAACAATTTTGAGAGAGTGAGGAGGGATTTCTTTTGGGGTGGGGGGAGACGGGTGAGTGTAGAAAAATGTACTGGATAAAGTGGGATTCAGTTATCACATCTTATGGGTCAGGGGGCTAAATATCGGGTCACTTAAAGCAAAAAATTGGGCTTTGGTCAGGAAATGGTGGTGCCGGGTTAGGACTAAAGGGGGGAGGCTCTTTGGGTTAAGGTTTTGAAAAGTATTTATGGTAGTGAGGGTATGTTTGGTGAGTTTATGAGGGAGAGTGATGGCGGCAGAGGTGTGGTGGCGGGGGGGATATTGTAAGGGTGGAGAAAGACATAGATAAAGTGGGTATTGAGTTTTCTTCATCCTTTTTTAGGAAAGTCGGTGATGCGTCAGGTTTATCGTTTTGGGGGGACAGATGGGTAGATAATATTCGGTTGATGGATAGATTTCCTAGATTGTTTCACTTTGTAACACACCACTTTGATAAGTAGGCCGTTACATGATAATTATAGCGTGTCATCAAAGCATGCAAGGTAAATGTTCTATAACATAAATGACCATAAAGGGAAAACCGGAATCAAACATCAGTTCCTAAACATAAGCCCAAAACATAAATAAAGTATAAGAAATAGGGAGGACAAAACAAGTGTCCAAGCAAGCAGAAGTATATGAAGGCAAAAGGAGAAGAAGTGTAAGGCAACTTCCATCCTATGCACGTCCTCTAAATGCTCAAGTCTGTCCTTGGGTACCTGCTGTTTTGGAACATGGAAAGGAAAGTAACGGCTGAGCAATAAGCTTAGTGAACGGATATATAACATGATAGAATGACTGAAACATAGGTAAAGGCTGAAAGATAAGTAAATACTAAAAAGCAACGGAAAATTATAAGTCCTGGAAAACCTGGTTTATAAATTGTAAAACTGTATTAATAACTGATAAATCTGAAAAAAAAACATGCATGAACTGTATTATAAGTGCCAAGAGCTTATATAGGTCATGTACTGTAACAACGTGTGCATGAATACATAGAGGGGTGACCTCGCTATGCTACAAAGGGGTGACCTCTAACTGATAAACTGGGTGGAGGGATCGGCTCCAATGTGAAGGATGTAGAGCACACACCACATTCACCTGTTGAACTGTAAACTGATATACTAGGATGCACCCATACGCCCCACTGATAATACTGATAATGGCCAAACTAAAAGCTGGAGGGACACCACGAGAAATCACTCCCTCGTAGAGGAGTCATAACATCGGTGCCTCAAGTGTTATGGTTACGGTACCTCTGTAACTAGATGACATGGTCATGCATGCATATAGCTCAAGAATTTTAAAATAAACATAAGTATTAGGAAAGATTAAAGACATATAAAATAACTGGTGAAAACATATGGCTACAAACGGGGAATCCTAATCATGCATACGAAGGGAATGTCTATACTAAAGGACAGATTATCCGTACCTCGTGTCCAGTAATGAAGTGAGAATGAAAGTGAAGGATCTACTCCGACTTCACGGATACTACATAAATATGGGACGTGAATGAGTTGTCTGATTACCATATAATTTACTGGTTCTGAGTGCTCTTAGATTTTTTAACATGTTCTTATCATGTCTTATTGTTTCATGTATTATCTTGTGAGTATTCATGGTTTCCATGTATTTTGATTACTGTGTTTCATGTATCCATGTGTCATTATGCTTGTTGTATTATAATAAGTAACTTTCTAAAAATAGCAGGTTTCCAAAAATAGTAAGTTTTCAAAAATAGAAAGCGTCCATATTTAGTAAGTTTCCAAAAATAAAAAGTTTCCTTAAATAGTAATCAGCGTGATTAATAAATCCAAAATATAAGTTAGTTCTTAATAGTCATAATTTATAAGTCATGATGATTAAACTAAATACTCTAGGCTAACTCATTATTAATTAATAATAATGCGTGGTTTCATTTAATAACTTTTTTAGCTTGTAATAATAATTAAGGTACGGTTTAATTTAATTATGTCATGACAAAATACTTAGGTTAATTCATGAATTATTACATTTAATAATAATAACCTATGTTATGGTTTATATTATTAATATGACATGTCATTAATTTAAATAAACTAATAAAATGATTTAGCCTAAATAGTCCTTGTGTACCGAGCTCTTAAGTCGAGCCTACCGAGACACCCATGTCTTGGTCGCACTTAAGCAAATCAAACCAAACACCAATCATTACCACATCCTGATTAGCGACAGAAATTTTTTTGCTATGCTGTCGCTTTTTTGTCGTGAATCTGACTCTAGTAATCTTTTACATAATCTTTTATCGCTGATTCCGTCGCTAAACTGGAAAACAAATCAGATCGAGCCCCCTGCTGGGGTTGTGTGTTGCGGATGACCAAGCTCAAACAGCCCCCGACTGTTGGTTATTCCCACCGAGAGTCTTAGAATCTCGGTTCCTGATGAGATGGCATTTATACATGATATCATCGTTCTTTTCCGGCTTTAAATGCATAAAATATCATAAATATACCATATATATGCTTGTGTTTATTTACTTGTGTTTTTTAGGTATGGATATCGTGAAAAAGACAAAAGATCAAAAGAAACAAGGAAAAACGAACACGAGAAACGAAGCCGCACAATGAACCGGGCCCTAGTTATGGATTTCTCAAAGAAAAGACCTTGAAGATTTGAAGATGTACAGTAATGATCCCTTATATATGAAGAAATGACACTTAATATCCTTTTATACTTATAATTACAAGTTTGGTTCCTTAAGTTTGTCAAAATGACAAAAAGGTCCATCAACTTTGAAGAATTGGCAAGTTTAGTCCCTCAAGATTTCAAAATTGTCAACAATGGTCCCTCATAATGTCAAACATCCAATGAAGACCTTTAAAGATCAAGAATGTCCAAGATCAGTCCTTGAAAATATCAAAAATGGTAAAACAAGTCCTTAAAACCCTTGACACAAAGTTTTGTGGCCAAAGTGTGAAAGAGAAAGTTATTTAACAAAGGGAAGAGATTTGGACGGCTGAAATACTTTGTTTATCACTTTCACCAAAAGACAAGGGCTGCAAAATGGGCAAATGAAATATTTGAAAAGAATTTGCGCCAAACAAAACACCACTCCTACAAAAACGGATCAAAACATATTACTATTCACCTCCCTACCCAGATTTTACTTCCACTTAACAAAGGGTAAATTAAAATTACCTTTACCCACTTTTGATTAACCCTCACACGAACACATCCCACACTTGAAATCCCACACCACTCAACTCATGGTCCCCACCCATTCAAGCCGTCCACCAATCATTTTGCAACTTCCTCTCCAAGGAATGCCACGTGGCCAAATCAACAGCCCACAGTCCTTACTTGGTCCCAAAGGAAAAATAAACATCTAGGATGGATTTAGACAGCTCAACAACTCAAGTACTCAAGGGCAATTCAGAGAATTCAGTAGCTAGGTTTTCATGTCTTTTCAAGTTCTAGAATCATCGCTTTTAGTCTATATAAGGAGACCTCAACATTTGAGAGTCCATTGTTCCAGTTTTTCTCTTAAACATTGTAATTCCTTTTTAAAATTTATAAAAGTTTGGTATTTTGAAAAAATTGTAATTCCTTTTTATGTTTTTGAAAGTTGGTGTTGTTTAAGAGTGAAGCTAAGTTCCATTTTATGATATAAACCTGTTTTGATCTTTGGATTGAAGCACGTTTAGGTTTGGTAAGGTTTTCAAGTTTGAAAAAAGCTTGAAATCATTGTTTCTGTTTGGCTATTTTACCTGTACTAAGCCCTATCCATAAGCCTAAAGCTCTTGCAAGCTTGTTGACACCAAGGTTGTGTAGAGATTTGAGCCTTTGGAAAGGTTGTTTGCTGCCTTGAGTTGGAGATACATTCATACAAAGGTCTGGTTCTACTTTGAACCATCAACAGACCTTCATCTTCTTTGTTTAAGGACCTTGGTCACTCTCTAGCTGTTGAGAGTGGTCTAAGGAGCATAGCTGATCCTCCTAGGAAGTTGTGGAGGATAGGTATTGGTTTCCTTTAAGTTTCCTCTAAAAAAATATTGGTTTGAATCTGCTATGCTAGTTGCTATATGATTTGGAGTATTTGTGTTTTTGCATTGTGTTTTGTTGCTTAGATCTGTTAGTTGTCACCTAAGTGAGCTTTTTGGATCATAAAATAAGTAGGTTGTGTTTAAAAATCAAAAGTTTGTTTGAAAAGGTACTAAAACAAGGTTGTTTGGATTTTGGGATCAAAAGGCCTTGTGGCCTTGTGCCCTTGGTTCTTGGGGTTTGGATACTCTAAACAAGGTATTTGTTACTGGTTTTTGTCATTGGTTATGTGTTTTAAGGTTTGGAAAAGGTTTTGCAATTTTTGGAAAAATCTGATAAAAGTGCATTAAAAATGGTCAAACACATCAGCAAGGATTAAATCCTTGTCATTTGGATTTCGAGTCTGATTTTTTATATGGGAAGAGTTTAGTGATAAGCTATTTGTGCAATATCTGTTTGTGGAATTTGGTGGCTTATTGGGTGTGCTAGAGCTTATAGAAGTTGACTGAAGTGGTCATTTGCATCAGCAAAGTGACCACCTCAATTTTGCCTTGCATTTTGTTATCTAGTGTATGCCCTGCTGTTTGATTGCTTGACCTTTGTTGTTTTTGTCTACTTGGATTGTCTGCTTAAGTGCTTATAAGCCAACTGGCTTATTGGCCAATTTTGTCCAAAATCTGTCATCAATTGGCTAACTTGCCTCTTGATTCACAAGGACTCGGCCTTGATTCCTTCACAAAAGTTGCTTATAACAAGCTCATAAACAAGTCCTGGCAATTTGGTAACATTTGGAACACTTTGACTATTGGTCAAATAAGCTATATTTGGCTTATTTTTCAGTTCTGCTTATTGGGACATGTAACAACTTGGTTTTTGTGATAGTGTCATTTTTCTCAGCTTATTATCATATTTGAGAAGTTACAAGTCTTTTGGTTAAGCTTTTGCTAGAAAACTAGCTTATTTGGCTTTTTCAGCCAACTTATCTGCTTCTACAGCTTATTCTACTTGACTTTTTGTGATTTTTATTTTTGATTATTCTTAGTTAAGCTATTTGTGATCTTTTGCAAAAATAATCAGCTTTTGAAACCCTCTAGAACTCAAACCCGACTATTTTGTCTTTTAGTGAAAAAGTTCTTTTCTACTTTCTAGCTTATTACTTGAGCTTTTCAGAATTTCTTTTTGCAAAAGGGTTTAGAATCTCAATAAGATGTTGTATGTTCAAGCAGAGCTTATGGCATTGGATTATAACTTAATGGGCTTATTGGCCCATTAAGAATAAGTTGTTGACTTATTAAGTTGTGATAAGTACATTTTCAGCTTTTGGGCCTTTAGACTTTTATGCTTAAAATTGAATTTTGAGTAAGACTGGTGATTTTGGGCTTATTTGGTTGAGTTTGATTTTATTGGGCCAAAAAGCCCATTAAGGTTGACGGTTTTTTTAACCGATTTAGAGGCCCAATAAGGGAATTTTGGTAATTTCACTTTCATTTTCTGATTACTTAGGTTAAAATAAACTAGTTTGCAAGTTTTTAGAATTTTTTATAATTTTTTAATTTTTAATATTATTTTAATATTTAATTTTAGCTTTTAATCATTTTGAATAGTTTAAATTTGTTTTAAATTTTATAAAAATAGATTTTAGTTTAATTAAGTCATTTTAGACTTTTACAAATTGAAAAATCTTTATTTGGGCTTTTTATTAATTATTTTGATTTTAGGGCTTTAATTAGTATGTAAAAAAAAAATATTTAATTTGAAAAAGTTTTGATCAATTGTAAACTCTAATTACATTTTTAGTTATTTTTGGTAATTTTTTGGGGAATTTTAGATTAAATTTTTATTTTGTCATTTTTTACGGTTTTACGTTTTGTCATCGTAGTGTAATTTTCTCGTATCCGTCATTCTAATTTCTCATCTTTTCTTTCTCTCATATTAATCCAAATTCATACAAGTTATTCATACACAATAAACCTCCTTGGGAAAGCGAACTTTGGGTCATTAACATTTGATTTCCATTAATCATTTGTTTAATACTTACCGCTCTTTTACGCTCTTGTTTTCCTAAAGCAAGTGTAGTAAAATAGAAAAACCATTTTGGCGCCGCTGCCGGGGAGGTGTGTCGTGATTAATTTCAAAAATTTTGTTTTTAATATCTAACCATAAATAGTATTTTTGTTAAATAGAAATATATTAACACGTATTATCGGTTTTTTCGTTTTCTTTGTGAAATATTATTACTATATTGTATATGTATCACAATTAAATCAAAATATCTCCAAAACTGTGAAAACACAACCTTAATTGGTATTTGATCTCCTAATTATTGTATCTAAATCTCAAACAAAAAGAAAAAGGCAAAAATAGATAAATACTTTCGTGAAGCTCGATTTTGAAAAATACGAACTTTAAGGTGAATAGATAGGCAACGTGCTATAAAAGGCCGTTAAAGGGAAGCTAGCTATTTAAGTGTTTCGCGCCACCTCATTCCCCCCTTCACTTGTGAGTATTTGAGATTGAAGGCTAATCGAGGGTTTTCCCGCCCAAAGTATTATTACGTATCATATATATTTGCTTGGTTTCTTTGTGATTAAACCCTCTTGAACAATTTGGTTTTCACCAAAGTTTTCAAGTCAATCGAAGGCTTTCACACCACGTGATCGTTTTCATTCTTTGAGGCTACTTTAATCAACAGTTTGATTCGAGGAGAGATTTGGTAGACTGTTGTCTACAAATACACACAAAATCGAAAAAAATTTAAAAACAATCAAAAACAGAAAAAATTGAAAATCAACAAAACACCCAAAGAATCTTCTTTGCTCACCTCCACGTTCTACGTCACGTTTATGGAAACTCGTAATCAAGCAAAACGAGCTTGCAAACATCGTTAAAACCAAGGTAATCAAGATACTTTGATTGAAGAAGAACCTCCAATTATCGAACCCGTTGTAGAACCAATAGTCACTATTGCTAATCGTACTATGATGGGGTTGCTTCAAGCGCCCACCGAGGGTTTTTGGAGAAGCTATTGTAATTCTGGCCATCCTTGCAGAGAATTTCGAGATCAAGACGGGTTTAATGTTGATGCTTCAAGCAAACAAGTTTCGCGGACATGAAAAAGACAACCCACATTATCACATAAGGAATTTCAATCGTCTCACCGCAACAAGCATGTTTAAGGATGTTCCACATGACGCCATTAAGATGATGTTGTTACCATACTCGTTAGATGGACCCACAAAAATTTGGCTCGAGAAAGAACCGCCAAATTTGATTTTGACATGGGGTGATCTCGTCTCTAAGTTTGTGAACCAATTTTTCCCCACCATCTAAGAAACACATTTGAAAAATGAGATTTCAAGGTTTACACAATGTTCTAATGAAATTTTTTCAATTGCATGGGAACGATTTAAAGAAATGTTACATGAATGTCCTCACCATGATTTTTCGGAATTGCATCAAATTGCTACTTTTTATAATGGGCTTAACGATCATGAACGAGATTATTTGTATGCCGCCGCGGGTGGTAATTTTTTGTGCAAAATGACCGATGAAGATTTAAAGATTACTGAGAATAGATCTAAGGTTTATAACCCTCGTAACACACCGAGTGTTGCCACTATGGGTTCATCGTCATCGTCTCGTAACATGAATGCCTTACATGATGAAGCAAATGAGGAAAATCGGGTTTTCGATAGATTTTCGACGCTTATGACACATTGGAAAGCACAAGATGCTTTGAATTCCGCATCGGTTAAAGTGTTTGAAAAGAGTTGTATATCTTGTGGTGGAGCTCATGATTTTTCCGAGTGCATTACCGCCGGTGGTAAAACTTTGTGTGCTTACGTAGCAACGGGAACTTACAACCAAAACGGCCAAGGTTCCCGCCCAAATCAAGCTCCCCAAAATCAAAATGTTAACAACTATCAAAACAACAATCAAAAAGGTGCTTATCAAGGCAATCAACGTAACTATAACAAGGGTAATTACCAAACTGGGAACAAATGGCAAGTGCAAAATCAAAATCAAAAACGTGATTTTCAAAATACTACACAAGGTTTTCAAAATGATCATACTAAAAATCTTCAAGGAGAATTTTTGAATTATGCTTAAGGCAAATGATACTAAGTTTGATAACATGCAACGTGAGATGATTAGCTTATGATCCGAGTTGAAAACGAACTTGTTAATGAACTAAAAACTCATGCTAATAAAATGGAAGGAAACGTTCAACGTCTTCAATAAAATCAACAAAAGATGGAACAAGGTCAACATGAGATTAAGCAAGAATTGTTAAAAGTGGATAAAAGGCAATCAAAATTTAAAGATCGAATAGCTAGTATGTTTGAAGCAATCATGTGTAAACCCTCTTCCTCGGGTGGTCTTCCTAGTGATACCATTGCAAACTCACGAGAAATGAAGGTTATTACTAATCGTAGTGGTAAAACATTCAAGGAACCAATCTCCCGTCATGGTACTTCTACGGAGAAGGAAATCGAGAAAGAACCCGAGGTGATGGTCGAAAAGGAGCATTTTACAAGCCCACGAAGTACCGCTCATACCACACCTACGGTTGAACCAATACCAATTGTGGAACCCTAGATTCAAGGCCGATGCCTATGCCTCAACCCACACCACCCATACCTTATCCATCAAGACGAAACAAGGAAAAATCACAAGAACGTACCAATTAACAATTTGAGCGTTTTATGAAAATATTTCGTGATATGTATTTTAACATAAGTTTTGCAGACGCTTTAATCATGATGCCTCGATTTGCCGCCAACTTCAAAAGTATGTTGAATAACAAAGAGAAATTACAACAACTGTCTAGTTGTTCATCGGTTTTTCTTAACCGCATACCTTAAAAAGTCGGTGATCCCGGTAAATTTTTAGTTCCTTGTGGAATTCAAGTTATGGAGGAATGCTACGTGATTGTGGTAAATTACGCTCTTGTTTAGGAAAACAAGGAGCGTAAAAGAGGTAAGTACTAAACAAATGATTTAGGCAAATCAAGTGTTAATGACCTAAATAAGTTTATTTTCCAAGGAGGTTTATTGTGTGTGAATAACTTGTATGATTTTGGATTAATATGAGAAGAAAAGAAAAGATGAGAAATGAGAATGACGGATACGTTAAAATTACACTACGGCGATAAGACGTAAAAATGTAAAAAGTGACAAAATAAAAATTAATTATAAAAATTCCCAAAAAATTACCAAAAATCCCTAAAAATGCAATAAGGTTTACAAATGATCAAAATTTTTTCAAACCTTTTATTTAATTAAATATTAATTTTTAATTGCTAATGAAAGCCCTAAAAATCAAAATAATTAATAAAAAGCCCAAATTAGGATTTTTCAATTTGTAAAACTCTAAAATGACTTAATAAGACTAAAAACTATTTTTATAAAATTTAAAAACAATTAAAACTATTTAAAATGATCAAAAACTAAAATTAAATATTAAAATAATATTAAAAATTCAAAACTTATAAAAATTTCTAAAAACTTGAAAACTAGTTTATTTTAACCTAAGTAAACAGAAAATAAAACTGAAATTACCAAAATACCCCTATTGGGCCCCCAAATGGGCTAAAAACAAAAACCGTCCAATATAATGGGCTTTTTGGCCCAATAAAATCAAACTCAACCAAATAAGCCCAAAATCACCACTCTGACTCAAAATTGAATTTTAAGCACAAAAGTCTAAGTCCTAAAAGCTGAAAATGTGCTTATCACAGCTTAATAAGTCAACAACTTATTCTTATTGGGCTTTTTGGCCCATTAAGTCATAAGCTAATGCCATAAGCTCTAATTTGACACACAACCTTATTTTGGGATACTAAAGAGATCTATAAAAAGAAATTTTGAAAAACCTTAACCAATAACCCAGAAATAAGCCAAGTATTATTTCACTGAAAGACAAAATAGTCGACTTAGAGATATAAACTACTTCAGAACTTAATTTAAGTTGCAAAAGACTCTTAATGACTTAATTAAGAGAAATCAATAAAGAAAAATCCAATAAGCAAAGCCAAATAAGCTGAGTAAGATGATAAGCACTTATGAAAAAGTCAAATAAGTTGGTTTTCAAGTCAAACCCTAAAGTCAAAAGCCCAAAAGCTCTAGAATGAATAAATGAGTCAAATGAGGAAGACTGATAACCAAATTCAAGTTATTGCACGTTTCAATAAGCTCAATTGGCTTAATAATAAGCTGGAACAATTTTAACACTAGTAGTGGTAACAAGCAGTGGGAAAGGAGTTCCCACTGCTGCTTAAACAGGTTACTTTTGGCTTGATTTCGAGCCTTGTTTGTTGCTTATTTTTGGAAACAAAGGCACCCCAATAAGCTTTGGCTTAGTGTGAGTCAAGAAACACAAAAATATCTAAAGTCTAAACACAAATAAGCACTCAACAAGCTAGATCAAAAAGCATGTAGACCATCAACAATTGCTGATATACTTGACCAAATTCTGAAATTCAGTAAGCTGTAATCCTACAATAAGTTACCAAACTTAATAACCAGATTATGTAGAGTTAAACAACCATTAAAACTACTAGCATACCAATTTTCAGAGCTCAAATCAACCAAACAAGCATACTACACCTTCTGAGGCTTGGGTAGGATCCATGAGTGATGGGATGTGAGAGTTTAAGTGTGGGAAGGGTTTGTGTGATGGTTAGTCATAAGTAGGGCCAGGTTCATTGTGCGGCTTCGTTTCTCGTGTTCGTTTTTCCTTGTTTCTTGTGATCTTTTGTCTTTTTCATGATATCCACACCTAAAATACACAAGTAAACAAAGACAAGCATATATATGGTATTTTTATGAAACTTTATGCATTTTAAGCCCGAAAAGAACGATGAGATCATGTATAAATGCCATCTCATCACTTCCCCATACTAAACCATTGTCGTGCCCTCACGCAATGCTAGAATAAAGTATCTAAGCATCTCCAAAATTCAATTTTATTATCTTTTATCGGAAAGTAAAACTTGCTATAATACTATGAATATATGTTAAAGATATAATGTATGATTTTCATCATGAATGTGACTTTTAGGGTCAATGAATAGAAACAAGTGAATGTCTCATAGAGTAAAGTTCGTCATCCTTGATTGTCATACATTCCATGCTAAGTGCAAAGAGATCATTGTCGGTACAAGTCACAATGCTAACACTACTCGTACGTCCAAATTGTGTAATGCTTTTTCTCCCCGCAATCCTAGTTATTAAAAGAAAAGGTATCTAGAATTTTTTAACTATTTTTCATGGATCACAAGTGATTCATATCGACTTATTTGAGTATTTATTAGTCTGAAAATAAATTAGCACGTTTTAATCGATAGTTAGCTAAAGTACAAAATCTTTTAAAACGGCTTCTCGTGTATCTCCTTAAGTTCATATCTTGGCATAACTCGTTTCACGATTTGAGACCTTTATCGGACCGATATTTGGCATGTACTTCATACTTAGAATCTTCGGAAGATGTTCTTGAAATTATGGTCTTCTCTTCATATTTTAGAATTTCTTCACTTGACGTTTTTTGAGAGATTCTTCATACTTGGACCACGACTTCATTTTTCTTTAATCCTTAATTTAGATGTTGATTAACAACGATCCGCCTCTTTTTAGGACTTGGATATATTTATCCTCATACCTTGTTAGGGTCTTTTTGGATAGACTTTCTCCATGATCTTTAGGGGAGTAATTGCTTTTCGTCGTGTGTCTCGATCCTTCATATTGATTTTGGAATAATGATTCGTCACATCATCTTGGATCTTTAGCAACAAAATAGAGATCCACATGCCTTTTCAGGGCCTTTTTGGCTCTTCACCAATCTTCGCGTCCCGCTTTAATAAGTTATGCCTTGGCTATTAACTCTATTCAACCACGAGCAACTTTTAAACGATCTTGGGCTAGAAGCTAAGTAACCTTTCAAATTGTACGACCTTACTTATTCCAATTAATTTATTCCTAATGCATTGATCTTATGGGATAAAAAGCGAGAATTATAAACATATGAGTTTTTGAAAGAACATTTTCATATTCTACGTTTAGCATGATCACTTGTCTAACTCTATCACTTCTCGTTCTTCATTATTTAAAGACCTCTAATTAAAGAGACTTGTGAATACTTAGCCATGCAAGTCAAAATTAAGCCAAATTTGGATTAGCTTCGTTAAGACTATATCAAATCGAAGTTTTGGGTTTTCAAGTCACCTATAGGATCTTGCACTTTCTTAGACTTTTTCAAGTTTAGAGAATGCATTTTAAAGTTCCCTTGATAAGTGACTTTCTAGGATCAATTATAGGAACTTGCGAAAAGTTCTTGTTCTTAACCCGTATGAGCTAAGACTTTCGCGTTTTAAAGTTCCTGATATAAAAGTCTAGCAAAACTTGATTCAAGCGGGTTAAGGAATGTAAAGGGCTCCAAATTTCCATCAAGTAAAAAATTAACTCTTATTCTACCCATCGGAAGATATAAATTCGTGTCTTAAAAACACTTATGAAAACTAAGAAAAAATTTAAAATTTGGCCATATTTAGCCTTATTTGCAATAAAACAAAAACATTGAAAGTTGGAAAACAATAGGGCGTAGCAAGGCAAGTATCTATTCACCCCCCAGACTAAAATTAAACATTGTCCTTAATGTTTCGAGTCTAAAGTGGAGCACTCCCATACTAGAGACAAAGAGTCGAATTCTTAGGATCTAGCATGGCAAGAGTGATCAACAATATATCTAAAGTCGCTTATGAATTATGCTAAAAGATAATTGTTAGAACAATAAAGGATATGTCATGGATTCGTGAAAAACTCTTCAAGCAAACAATCGGAGGCTCACGAAAACGAACACGCGAGTCTTCAATCGTGGCGATGATGATGATCTAGATAACACATTCACAAACAACCATGAGACAACGAGTTGGAAGGCCACAAATCCCCTCTCATTAACTACATTAGTAAGCGATAATATATACAATGATAAGCATGGGATCTCCCCCACGAGGCACCTCGTTTTTGATTACCGAGTCATGAGCTCGACTCGATCCCCTTAATGCTAATTATCATTGGGGAAGGTGACTTGGTCGAGTTCGTCCAAAGAAGGGACTTCCCCACCGAAGTAGTGCTTAATTCTATGTCCATTCACCTTGAAATTAGGTCCATCATTTTGAGCTAGCTAGATTGTCCCATAAGGAAACACTTGTGTTATGGTGAACGGACTCGACCAACAAGATTTCAATTTCCTGGAAAATATCTTCAAACGAGAGCTAAAAAGTAACACTTGATTACCAACATTAAAAATCCGGTTTTTAATCTTTGAATCATGAAACTTTTTAGTCTTTTCCTTAAAAATCAATGAATTTTCATAAGCATTATCTCTTAATTCATCCAATTCATTAAGTTGTATTTTCCGGTGATCTCCCGCGGTCTTCAAGTCATAGTTGGCATGCTTTAGGGCCCAATATGCCTTGTGTTCCAACTCAATAGGAAAGTGGCAATTCTTTCCATAAACCAAGTTATAAGGAGTACAACCGATAGGTGTCTTATTAGCGGTGCGAAAGGCCCATAAAGCGTCATCGAGTTTGTCGGACCATGAAGCATGGTTTTCTCCAATCGACCTCTCTAAAATCCTCTTCAAAGCTCGGTTTGAAACCTCGACTTGCCCACTCGTTTCCGGGTGATAAGCCGTAGAAAGACGATGTGTAACCCCATGTTTCTTTAGAACCTTTTCGAACTGGTCATTACAAAAATGGGTTCCACGATCTCTTATAATAGCAAGAGGGGTTCCAAACCGAGAGACTAGTTGCTTCAAAAACTTCACTACCACACGAGCATCATTCGTAGGCAAAGCCTTAGCTTCCACCCACTTAGATAGGTAGTCGATGGTGACGAGGATATACTTGTTACCATGAGACGATGGGAACGGCCCCATGAAGTCAATGCCCCAAATGTCGAAAATCTCAAGCACTTGAATTATATTTTGCGGTATTTCATCCTTTTGCGACGATTTTCCTTGACGTTGGCAAGAATCATACGACTTCACAAGTGCGTGTGCATCACAATAGATCGTAGGCCAAAAGAACCCGACATCGAACACTTTCTTAGCCGTGAGGTTAACACCAAGGTGACCACTCGTGGGTCCCTCGTGACAAGCTCTAAGGATATTAGAAGCTTCGGTACCAAAGAGACAATGTCGAACGAGTTGATCCTCACAAACCCGAAAGAGATAAGGGTCGTCCCAAATATAGAACTTGACGTCACGAAAGAATTTTCTCTTTTGTTATGTTTTCATACCCTTGATTATGAAGTTCCCCGCATTGTAATTTGCAATGTCGGCAAACCATGGGGTGTCGTCCTTAGAATTTACTACACCGAGAGTCTCGAGAGGACATGTTTCATTGATTTCCTTGTTCTCGAATACATCTCTGTGAGGATCTTCTAAACGAGAGAGATGATCGTCCGCAAGATTCTCGGCTCCTTTTTTGTCAAATGGTTACATCAAAAACTTGGAGGAGCAGAACCCAACGAAGCGATCTCGGCTTAGCATCTTGCTTAGCTAAGAGGTACTTGATAGCCGAATGGTCCGTATACACGATGCTTTTTGTCAAGACGAGATAAGGTCGGAATTTCTCAAAAGCATAGACCACGGCAAGGAGTTATTTTTACGTTGTGGTGTACTTAAGTTGAGCCTCGGTCATCGTCTTGCTAGCATAATGGATAGGACGGAAGTGCTTTTCATAACGTTGCCCTAAAATGGCGCCAATTTCATAATCACTTGCATCACATATGATTTCAAAGGGTAGTTCCCTATTAGGAGCAACAAGAATGGGAGCTTTGGTAAGTTTCCTTTTAAGAGTTTCGAAATCTTTAACACAATCCTTATTGAAGTTAAAAGGAGCATCCTTCTCGAGAAGGTGTGTCACAGGTCGAGTGATATTCGAAAAGTCTTTGATGAAACGACGATGAAAGCCTGCGTGGCCTAGGAAACTCCTAACTCACTTAATGGTTTTGGGATGAGGTAACTTGACGATGACGTCTATCTTAGCTTTATTGACCTTAATCCCTGCTTTCGAGACCTTGTGCCCTAAGACGATTCCTTATTTACACATAAAATGACATTTTTCCCAATTAATCACAAGGTTGGTTTCTTCACAATGTTTTAACATTTTCTCGAGATTGGATAAACACGACGTGAATGAACCACCAAACACCAAAAAGTCATCCATGAATACTTCCATCGACTTCTCGATCATATCATGAAAAATAGCCATCTACACCGTTGAAACGTTTCTGGTGCATTGCAAAGTCCGAAAGGCATTCTACGATAAGCAAACGTTACATATGGACATGTAAACGTAGTTTTCTCTTGATCACGAGGGTCGATAGGGATTTGAAAGTAACTAGAAAAACCATCTAAAAAGCAATAGAAGTCATTTCCCGTAAGTCTCTCCAACATTTGATTCATGAAGGCAAGGGAAAGTGGTCTTTACGAGTGGCGTCATTTAACTTTCGGTAGTCAATACACACCCTCCAACCGGTCACAACACGAGTGGGAATTAACTCGTTGTTTTCATTGGGCATAACGGTCTTTCCTCCCTTCTTAGGGACACAATGGATTGGGCTCACCCATGGGGTATCGGAGATAGGATAAATCATTCCCTTGCCAAGAAGTTTTAAGACCTATTTTTTGATGACATCGTGAATTTTGGGGTTTAACCTTCTTTGACTTTGAATTTCGGGTTTGTAGTCCTCCTTCATTAAAATCTTGTGAGTACAAAATTTTGGGTCAATACCCTTAATGTCGGAAATTTTCCACGCAATTGCCCCTTTATGAGCTTTAAGAATGTTTACAAGTGCGGCTTTTTCATCATTGGTAAGATCTTTCGTAATTATTACCAGCAACTTGTCATCACCTTCCAAGAATGTGTATTCAAGGTGAGATGGAAGATCTTTCAATTCAAGGATTGGCGGTTCCTCGATTGATAATTTTTGTTCAACACTCATAACTTCCACCGGCGAAAGAAATGGTGGAATGAGACTATCATTACCAATAATCACCTCATCTTCATTGTCGATTTCATTTGAATAAAATCGCCTCCTTGGAATGGAGTGAGATTTGGTGTAGAATTAGCAAGAATAGGATCTATAATAGTGGGATTGCCACTTGACGAACTATCGGAAAACCTAATACTTCTTGTGAAAACACATCACAAACTACATCGACTAAGTCAATATGGTTGATGGTAGCGATTGCATAAACATGAGAAGGTGTCGAGTTTTGAGTAGCGTTTATAACAAGTTCCTCATCGTTGAATCTCAATGTAATTGTTCTAGCATGAACATCGATAAGCGATCTCGAGGTGTCTAAAAATGGACGACCTAAAATTAGAGGAACTTGAGGATCCGCGGGAATGTCCACTACTATAAAATCAACGGAATAATAGAACTTACCGACTTTAACGAAAACATCTTCGGCTACTCCTAATGCGAGAATCGTAGAATGATCGGCCATCTTGATAGACATGTTCGATGGAGTAAGAGCCGGAAGCTATAGCGATTTCCAAATGGAAAAAGGCATCAAATTAATGCTCGCGCCAAGATCGGCCAAGGCGAGGCATTCCTTCATATCTTGTATATCACAAGGAAGGAGAAACATCTCGAGGTCACCAACTTTTTCTGGTATTCGGTTAAGATAAACCGAAGAACAATTAGATAGCTTAGAAAGCTTTTCCTTATCGTTCATCGTACCTTTAAAAGTGGAAGCGAAACGAGGCATGTATAACAACGCGTCGGCTAAACTCACATTAAGATGCACTTGTTCAAACATTATTATAAAAATCTCAATTTGTTGTTTGTTACGTTCTTGCAATTTCACCTTGTTTCGTCTCGATGGGTAAGGTAAGGGTGGTGTGGGTTGGGGCATAGGAATCGGCCTTGGAATCTCGCGTTCCATAATTGGTATTGGTTCAAGCGTAGGTGTAGTATGAGCGGTACTTCGTGGGCTTGTAATATGCTCCATTTCGACCATCACCTCGGGTTCTTTCTCGATTTCCTTCTCCGTAGAAGTACTAGGACGAGAGATTGGTTCCTTGAAAGTTTTACCACTACGAGTAGTAATAACCTTCATTTATCCCTTCGGGTTGGCAATGGTAACACTAGGAAGACCACCCGAGGAAGAGGGTTTACACATGATTGCTTCAAACATTTTAGCCATTCGATCTTCAAATTTTGATTTCCTTATATCAGCTTTTAACAACTCTTGCTTAATCTCATATTGACCTTGTTCCATCTTTTGTTGATTTTGTTGAAGACGTTGAACGTTTCCATCCATTTTATTAACATGAGTTTTCAATTCATTAGCAAGTTCGTTTTTAAGCTCGTTTTTCAACTCGGATCTTAACCTAATCATCTTACGTTGCATGTTATCAAACTTAGCATCATTTGCCTTTGCATAATCCAAAAAATCTCCTTGAAGATTTTAAGTGTGAGCATTTTGAAAACCTTGCGTAGTATTTTTAAAATCACGGTTTTGGTTTTGATTTTTCACTTGCCCATTGTTCCCACTTTGGTAATTACCCTTGTTATAGTTACGTTGATTGCCTTGATAACCACCACTTTGATTGTTGTTTCGATAGTTGTTAACATTTTGATTTTGGGGAGCTTGATTTGGGTAGGAACCTTGGCCGTTTTGGTTGTAAGTTCTCGTTGCTACGTAAGCACTCGAAGTGTTACCACCGGCGGTAATGCACTCGGAAAAATCATGAGCTCCACCATAAGATATACAACTCTTTTCAACCGCTTTACCCGATGCGGAATTCAAAACATCTTGTGCTTTACAATGTGTCATAAGCGTCGAAAATCTATCCAAAAACCGATTCTCCTCATTTGCATCATCATGTAAGGCATTCATGTTACGAGACGATGACGATGAAACCATAGTGGCAACACTCGGTGTTTTAAGAGGGTTATAAACCTTAGATCTATTCTCGATAAACATTAAAGATTCATCGGTTGTTTTGTATAAGAAATTACCACCCGCGGCGGCTTTCAAATAATCTCGTTCATGATCGTTAAGCCCATTATAAAAAGTATCGATTTGACGCAAATCTGAATAATCATGGTGAGGACATTCATGTAACATTTCTTTAAATCGTTCCCATGCCATTTAAAAACTTTCATTAGAACGTTGTGTAAACCTTGAAATCTCATTTTTCAAATGTGTCGTCTTAGATAGTGGGAAAAATTGGTTCACAAACTTAGAAACGAGATCACACCATGTCAAGATCGAATTTGGCGGTTCTTTCTCGAGCCAAACTTTTACGGATCCATCTAATGAGTATCGAAACAACATCATCTTAATGGCGTCATGTGGAACATCCTTAAACTTGCTTGTTGCGGTGAGACGATTGAAATTCCTTATGTAATAATGCGGGTTGTCGTTTTCATGTCCGTGAAACTTGTTTGCTTGTAGCATCGACATTAAACCCGTCTTAATCTAAAAATTCTCCGCAAGGATGGCGTGAATCACAATAGCTTCTCCAAAACCCTCGGTGGGTTCTTGAACTCCATCATAGTATGATTAGCCATGGTTACTATTGGTTCTACAACGGGTTCGAGAATTGGAGTTTCTTTTTCAATCAAATGATCTTGATTTCCTTGGTTTTAACGACGTTTGCGAGCTCGTTTTTCTTGATTACGAGTTTGCATAAATGTGACGTAGAGCGTGGAGGTGAGCAAAGAAGATTCTTTTGGGTGTTTTGTTGATTTTCAATTTTTTTTTGTGTTTTTGATTGTTTTTAATTTTTTTGGATTTTGTGTGTATTTGTAGACAAGAATCTACCAAATCTCTCCTAGAATAATTCTCTTGACTAAAGGAGCCACAAAAGAATGAAAACGATCACGTGGAGTGAACGCCTTCGATTGACTTTAGAACTTTGGTGAAAACAAAATTGTTCAAGAGGGTTTAATCACAAAGAAACCAAGCAAATATATATGATACGTAATATACTTTGTGCGGCAAAACCCTTGATTAGCCTTCAATATCAAATACTCACAAGTGAACGGGGGAAATGAGGTGGCGCGAAGCACTTAAGTACCTAACTTCCCTTTAACGGCCTTTTATAGCACGTTGCCTATCTATTCACCTTAAAGTTTTATATTTTCCAAAATCGAGCTAATAGAAAGTATTTATCTATTTTTTCCATTTTATTTTTGTTTGAGATTCGAATACAATAATTAGGAGATCAAATCCCAATTAAGGTTGTGTTTGCACACTTTTGGAGATATTTTCTATTTGTTGTGATACATATACAATATAGTAATAATAATTCACAAGAAAAACGAAAAACCGATAATATGTGTTAATAGATTTCTATTTAACACAAATACTATTTATGGTTAGGTATTAAAAACAAAATTGTTCAAATTAATCACGACACACCTCCTCGGAAGCGGCGCCAAAATGATTGTGGTAAATTACACTCTTGTTTAGGAAAACAAGGAGCGTAAAAGCAGTAAGTATTAAACAAATGATTTAGGAAAATCAAGTGTTAATGACCCAAATATGTTCGTTTCCCAAGGAGGTTTATTGTGTGTGAATAACTTGTATGATTTTGGATTAATATGAGAAGAAAAGAAAAGAAGAGAAATGAGAATGACGGATACGTTAAAATTACACTACAACGATAAAACGGAAAACCGTAAAAAGTGACAAAATGCAAAATTAATTCTAAAAATTCCTAAAAAATTACCAAAAATCCCTAAAAATGCAAACAGGGTTTACAAATGATCAAAACTTTTTCAAACCTTTTATTTAATTAAATATTAATTTTTAAATATTAATTAAAGCCCTAAAAACTAAAATAATTAATAAAAAGCCTAAATTAGGATTTTAAACTCTAAAATGACTTAATAAGACTAAAAATATTTTTATAAAATTTTAAAACACTTAAAACTATTTAAAATGATCAAAAACTAAAATTAAATATTAAAATAATATTAAAAAATCAAAAATTATAAAAATTTCAAAAAACTTGCAAACTAGTTTATTTTAACCTAAATAAACATAAAATGAAAGTGAAATTACCAAAATACCCCTATTGGGCCCCCAAATGGGCTAAAAAGAAAAACAGTCCAATAGAATGGGCTTTTTGGCCCAATAAAATCAAACTCAACCAAATAAGCCCAAAATTACCAGTCTGACTCAAATTTGAATTCTAAGTACAAAAGTCTAAAGGCCTAAAACCTGAATATGTGCTTATCACAACTTAATAAGTCAACAGCTTATTCTTACTGGGCTTTTTGGCCTATTAAGTCATAAGCTAATGCCATAAGCTATAACTTGACACACCCCATATTTTGGGATACTAAAGAGATTTGTAAAAAGAAACTTTCAAAAATCTTAACCAATAAGCCAGAAATAAGCCAAGTATTATTTCACTAAAAGACAAAATAGTCGACTTAGAGATTTAGACCACTTTAGAACTTGATTTAACTTGTAAAAGACTCTAAATGACTTAATTCAGACAAATCAATAAAGAAAAGTCCAATAAGAAAAGCCAAATAAGCTGAATAAGATGAGAAGCACTTATGAAAAAGTCATATAAGTTGGTTTTATAGTCAAACCCTAAAGTCAAAAGCCCAAAATCTCTAGAATGAATAAATGAGTCAAATTAGGAAGACTGATTACCAAATTCAAGCTATTGTACGTTTTTATAAGCTCGATTAGCTTAATAATAAGCTGGAACAAGTTTAACACTAGCAGTGGTAACAAGCAGTGGGAAAGGAGTTTCCACTACTGCTTAAACAGGTTACTTTTGGCTTGATTCAAGCCTTGTTTGTTGGTGATTTTTGGAAACAAAGGCACCCTAATAAGCTTTGGCTTAGTGGGAGTCAAGAAACAGAAAAATATCACAAGTCCAAACACAAATAAGAACTCAACAAGCTAGATCAAAAAGCATGCAGACCATGAACAATTGCTGATATACTTGACAAAATTCTGAAATTCAATAAGCTGTAAATCCTACAATAAGCTACCAAACTTAATAACCAGATTATGCAGAGTTAAACAACCATTAAAACTACTAGCATACCAATTTTCAGAGCTCAAATCAACCAAACAAGCATACTACACCTTCTGATTTGTTTGACCTGGAATTTGTATGCATAAACTAGCAACCTACCTTTTTAGTATTATTTTGTTTTAGACTAAACCAACACCCTAAATACCTTATTAACCAACAAATAAATACCTACAATCACCGAGTAACCAAGCTCAAAGGCCCTAAGGCCTATGAACCAGTAAACACAAACACCCCTTAATCCAACTTTTTCACACAAGTCTGATTTTAAACCCTTATATTCAACAAGATCTAGGTCATATGAGATTTAATATAACCTATTAAGTAGATTTAAACCAAAATACAAGCAATCAACCAATCAAAACCACAAATCACATAACCATCAAATATTTTGACAGAAAAGTAAAAGGGGTTTGAAAATCAAACCTCCAAGATGTACAATCCACACCTTGGGCTGTTTAGAGCTTATGTGGTAGTAAGAACAACCACAAGCTTCCCTTGTACCTGCTAAGATCAACAAACACATGGTGAAATATCAAACATAAATCACAACTTGGGGTTTTGAAAACCTCTCAAGCTTTTGAGCCAAACCTTGAAGGTTCACAACACCCTTGATCCAAGGATTAAGGTGTGTATGATCAACTCGAAAGTCTTAGCCTAAAGCTATTAAGATTAATCAAAAAACCAATGATCCAACCAAAACAACCACTAATATTTGAAAACAAGGATTTTACAACATAAAACCTTCCTCAAAACCTCTAACAAACAGATGAGATGTAACTAAGATTTGCACAAAACTAACACCAACTTTATATAACAAAAGGAATTTTTAACACTTTTAAAAATCTGCCAATTTTATTAAAATAAAAGGAATTACAAAATTTTTGCAAATCTGGAACAAAGGCCTCACCACAGGTTGGGGTCCTTTTATAGGCAATGATAGACGATTCTAGAATGAGAAATACATGAAACCCTAGCTAGAAAATCCCAAGTTTTCCCTTGAAGTGATTGAAGGCGTGTTGAGGTGTGTGAGCTGTCAAAAGTGATCTAAACCCTTTATCTTGAGCGTAGGCAGCAAGCAGTTGATGTGAGCCCTTGATTTGGACACGTAGGATTACTTGGGGAGGAAGTCGTCACATGATTGTGGCAAGGGAGGCTTGGGTGGGATCCATGGGTGATGGGATGTGAGAGTTTAAGTGTTGGAAGGGTTTGTGTGAAGGTTAATCAAAAGTGGGTAAGGGTAATTTGAATTTACACTTTGTTAAGTGGAAGTAAATTCTGGGGGTGGGGACGGTGAACAGTGGTCATTTTGATCCGAAATTAGTGGGAGAAAGGTGTTTGGCGCATTTTGTTATTTTGAATGTTTGGTGTGTACACTTTCAGTCCTTGTGTTTTGGGAAAAAGGTTATAACAAGTATTTCAGCCATCCAAACTCATTCTCCTTTGTTATTAAACTTTCTCTTTTCACACTTTTGTCACAAATACTTTTCCAAAGTATTTTCAAGTGTTTGTTTTGCCATTTTGGATATTTCAAGGGCTGATCTTGGACAATCTTGATCTTTGAAGGTGTTCATTGTATGTTTAACATATTGGAGGACCATTGTTGACAATTTTGATTATTGAGGGACTAATCTTGCCATATCTTCAAAGTTGAGGGACCATTTTGTAATTTTGACAAACTTAAGCGACCAAACTTGTAATTATGAATATACAAGGGTATTAAGTGTCATTTCTTCATTGATGAAGGATCATTCTTGTATATCTTCAAATCTTCAAGCTCTTTTCTTTGAGAAATCCATAACTAGGGCCCGGTTCATTGTGCGGCTTCGTTTCTCGTGTTCGTTTTTCCTTGTTTCTTGTGATCTTTTGTCTTTTTCACGATATCTATACCTAAAATACACAAGCATATATATGGTATTTTTATGACATTTTAATCATTTAAAGCCCGAAAAGAACTATGAGATCATGTATAAATGATATCTCATCACTACGCCTTGGCCGATCTTGGTGCTAGTATTAATTTGATGCCTCTTGAAATATTTAAATCGCTATCACTTCCGGCTCTTACTCCGTCGAAAATGTCAATCGAGATGGCCGATAATTCTACGATTCTCTCGTGTGGAGTATCCGAAGACGTTTTTGTAAAAGTTGGAAAGTTTTACTATCCCGTGGACATTATCGTTGTAGACATTCCTATGGATCCTAAAGTTCCTCTCATTTTAGGTCGTTCATTTTTGGATATGTCTATAGCGCTCATTGACGCACATGCTAGCAAAATCACTCTACGTTTAAATGATTAAGAACTTTTCATAAATGCAACTCAAAACTCCAAGCTTTCTCATGTTTATTCTATCGCGACTTTAAACCATGTTGATTGCAAGGAATTTTCACAAGAGATTGTCAATTTTCCATCTCCTCCGCCGGTGGAGGTTATGAGTGTTAAACCTACATTTCCAATCAATGAACCCCCACATCTCAAATTGAAAGATCTTTCAACTCACCTCGAACATGCATTCTTGAAAGTGTCGATAAGTTGCCAGAAATTACAGAAGATCTTTCGGATGACGAATATGTTGACCCCGAGGGGGCGGTGTTCTTTATTGATAAATGTTTTGAGAACTTACCACCACCTAAACGCAACTTTAATGTGAGAATTTTTAGTGTGCCTAATATCGACTTATAAACACTAAATATTTTCGTCATAATCAAATCGGGTTTTCATAAAGAGATATTAAACGATGAAAAAGGAAAAGATTTTGAATTTGATTTAAAATATTTTTCTACAAATCTAACTCCGTCATCACCACGTGTTTTGAGTACTACAAGCTCGTCTACTCCTTTTGACGATGCTTTGTGTGGTTTTAGTACCGGGAATCCCCTTATGTTTCTTCACACTTCACCACCGAGGACGAGATATTCGGTCCCAAAATTTCTTGTAAAGGGAAATCTCGATCTTCCACCAATGCAGTAAATGGAAAATATTTCCGTTTGCTTGGTGTGAGTCTACCTCGAGTAGCTCATTATGTTGCCCCACCATTTGTCCCACCCTTCTACTTCTCATCTATTTTCTTCTACCCCTTTGGGGTTTTGGAACGTGTTGAAGTGGTGTTGGTTTGTTTATCCAATGAAAACGAAGACGCCATCTTCGATCTCGGTATTTTGCATCATCAAAGGACTTAGTCCTTAATGCCGGTTTCTTTTGGGAATTGTTTATCATGTAAGCCCCACCAAAAATGACCTCGACCAAGTCACCTTCCTCAATGATATCAGCATTGAGGGGATCGAGTCGAGCTCATGACTCGATAATCAAAAACGATGTGCCTCGTGGCGGGGATCCCATGCTTATCATTGTACATATTATCGCTTTCTAATGTAGTTAATGTGAGGGTATTTGTGCCCTTCTAACTCGTTTGCACGTGGTAGTTTGTGAATGTGTTATCTAGATCATCATCACCGCCACGATTGAAGACTCTCGTGTTCGTTTACGTGAGCCGCGATCGTTTGCATGAAGACTTTTTCATGAATCCATGACATATCCTTTATTGTTCTAACAAATATCTTTAGCATAATTCATAAAACGGCTTTAGATATATTGTTGATCACCCTTTCCATGCTAGATCCTAAGCATTTGACTCTTCATATCTAGTATAGGGTGCTCCACCTTTAGACTCGAAACATTGAGGACAATGTTTAATTTTAGTATGGGGGGTGAATAGATACCTGCCTTGCTACACCCTCACGTTTTCAAAATTTCATCGTTTTGTTTTGTTTTGTTGCAATAAGGCTAAAAATGGCCAAATTTAAAAAAAAATAGTTTTCATAAGTGTTTTTAAGACACGAATGTATATTTTCTGGTGGTTAGAATAAGAGTTAATTTTTGACTTGATGGGTATTTGAAACCCTTTACATTCCTTAACCCGCTTGAATTTAGTTTTTCTAGACTTTTATATAGGGAAATTTAAAACGCGAAAGTCCTAGCTCACACGGGTTAAGAACTATAACATTTCGCAAGTTCCTATAATTGATCCTAGAAAGTCACTTATCAAGGGAACTTTAAAATGCATTCTCTAAACTCGAAAAAGTCTAAGAAAGTATAAAATCCTATAGGTGACTTAAAAACCCAAAACTTCGATTTATTATAGTCCTAATGAAGCTAGTCCAAATTTGGCATAATTTTGGCTTGCATGGCTAAGTATTCACGAGTCTCTTTAATTAGAGGTCTTTAAATAGTGAAGAACGAGAAGTGTTATAGTTAGACAAGTGATCATGCTAAACGTAGAACATGAAAATGTTCTTTCAAAAACTCATATGTTTTTAATTTTGGCTTTTTATCCCATAAGATCAATGCATTAGGAATAAAATAATTGCAATAAGTAAGGTCGTACGATTTGAAAGGTTACTTAGCTTCTAGCCCAAGATCGTTTTAAAGATGCTCGTGGTTGAATAGAGTTCATAGCCAAGGCATAGCTTATTGAAGCGGGACGCGAAGATTGGTGAAGTTCCAAAAAGGCCCTAACAAGGCATGAGGAGCTCTATTTTGTAGCTAAAGATCCAAGATGATGTGAAGAATCATTATTCCAAATTCAATATGAAGGATCGAGACACACGACGAAAAGCAATTACTCCTCTAAAGATCATGGAGAAAGTCTATCCAAAAAGACCCCAACAAGGTATGAGGATAAATATATCCAAGTCCTAAAAGGAGGCGCATCGTTGTATATAAAAATCCAAATTAAAGATTAAAGAAAAATGATGAAGTCATGGTCCAAGTATGAAGAATCACTCAAAACCGTCAAGTGAAGAAATTCCAAAATATGAAGAGAAGACCATAATCTCAAGAACGTCTTCCAAAGATTCGAAGAATGAAGTACATGCTAAATATCGGTCCGAGAAAGGTCTCAAATCGTGAAACGAGTTATGCCAAGATATGAACTTAAGGAGATTACGAGAAGCCGTTTTAAACGATTTTGTTCCTTAGTTAACTATCGATTAAATCATGCTACTCTATTTTTGGACTAACAAATACTCAAATAAGACAATATGAATCACTTGTGATCCATGACAAGTAGTTAAAAAATCTAGATACCTTTTCTTTTCATAATTACTAGGATTGCGGGGAGAAAAAAGTATTAAATAACTTGGACGTATGAGTAGTGTTAGCATTGTGACTTGTACCAACAATGATCTCATTTTTGCACTTAGCATGGAATGTATGACAATCAAGGATGACGAACTTTACTCTATGAGACATTCACTTGTTTTTATTCATTAACCCTAAAAGTCACATTCGTGATGAAAACCATACATTATGTCTTTAACATATCTTCGTAGTATTGTAGCAAGTTTTACTTTTCAATAAATGGTAATAAATTTGAATTTTGGAGATGCTTAGATACTTTATTCTAGCATTGCGTGAGGGAACGACAATGGTTTAGTATGGGGGAGTGATGAGATGGCATTTATGCATGATCTCATCGTTCTTTTCGGGCTTTAAATGCATAAAATGTCATAAATATACCATATACATGCTTGTGTTTGTTTACTTGTGTATTTTAGGTATGGATATCATGGAAAAGACAAAAGATCACCAGAAACAAGGAAAAATAAACACGAGAAACGAAGCCGCACAATGAACCGGGCCATAGTTATGGATTTCTCAAAGAAAAGACCTTGAAGATTTGAAGATGTACAAGAATGATCCCTCATGTATTAAGAAATGACACTTAATACCATTGTATACTCATAATTACAAGTTTGGTCCCTTAAGTTTGTCAAAATGGTAAAAAGGTCCCTCAACTTTGAAGAATTTGAAAGTTTAGTCCCTCAAGATTTCAAAATTGTCAATAATGGTCCCTCATAATGTCAAACATCCAATGAAGACCTTCAAAGATCAAGAGTGTCCAAGATGAGTCCTTGAAAATATCAAAAATGGCAAAACAAGTCCTTAAAACCCTTGACACAAAGTTTTGTGTCGAAAGTATGAAAAGAGAAAGTTATTTAACAAAGGGAAGTGAGTTGGACGGCTGAAATACTTTGTTTATCACGTTCACCAAAAGACAAGGGCTAGAAATGGGCAAATGACACATTTGAAAAGAATTTGCGCGAAACAAAACACCACTCCTACAAAAACGGATCAAAACATGTTACTATTCACCGTCTATACCCAGATTTTACTTCCACTTAACAATGGGTAAATTCAAATTAACCTTACCCACTTTTGATTAACTAATAACTGGATTTTAGTTATAAAAATTGTTCGTTGAAATCGGTCTCCTCGAATTGATTATTGGTACACGTGTGACTCAGCTGTTCTTGGTGGAAAAATAATAGTTTTGTCGTTGTAGTAAAAGGAAAGTGCAAAAACTTTAAAGTAAAAAGTAGGGAAAATAAAGCTATAAATAATTAAAAATAAATGACGAGAAATTAAAGCGTGACGAAAAGTAAATAACGCGAAATTGAAACTATCCTGAAGGCAACATTATAATAAATCTAAGGCAAGTAAACTAAAAGTGCAACTAAGGAAAAAGGGGGAAGAAGTAAAGTTTAAAACTTAAGTTATAAAATTAGAAAAAAACTAAAAATAACTCGTTCGAAAAAACATCTTCGTTCGGATTAATTCTTCTTTACTCGGAATGTTCACCTCATGCAGAATAACAGTTCATGTGGAATAAAATTGCTGATGCGAAAAAAATGCTTGATTCGGAAAAATCAACTCATCCGGAATAAAACTTGATCCGGAATAAACTATGGTTCGGAATATTGGCTCATCCGGAATAAACTATTGATCCGGAATAAACACTGATCCGGAATAATTAAGAAAAAGTGCTCACTCGGAAAAATTAAAATAAAAGCTTGATTCGGAAAAGACAGTTCACTCGGAATAAACGTTGATTCAGAATAGTGTCTATATTCGGAATAAAGACGTTCATGCGGAATAATCTGCTTCATCGGAATAAACTATTGATCCGGAATAAAATTGCTGATACGGAATAAATCTAGAAAACTGAATTCGCGAAGAACAAGGGGAATAAAAAAGGACGAATTTTAATCAAAACTAACCAAATTAAACCAAAAGATTAAGCAAGACTAACCATTAAACATCTAACAATGATAACCTAACAATCTAAATCAATAAAACTAACAATAATAACCAAATTAATCAAAACCCACTTGATCAAATCAATAAAAACTCAAGAACATTAACATAAAGATGAAGATTAAATCCAAACAAGAAGAGTAGATGAGAGATTAACAATAAAAGTAAAGATTCAATAAACATAAAAGTAAACTTACTTGAAAATTAAAGTGCAAGACAAGGTAATTAAAGGTGCAATTAATGTAAAGGTGCAAATAATTAAAAATGGAAGAACTAGTTTGTCACTCTAGCCAACAAAATTAAAAAAAGAAACTAATGTCCTATATATAGGGAGGAGGAGAGGTTGGAAGCTTCCTCCTCTCTTTCTTCTTTCTTTCTTTATCGTTTAGTCCTTCGTCTTCTTAATTCTTCGACTTTTTCGACTTTTTTCTCGGGATTACTTTAAACTCGTCTTGTGATTTCTTCATAAATTAGACTCGAGTTCTTCGGCTTTATTAAACTTCCGTCTTTGGATTTTTTCTTCGATAAATCTTCAGAATAGCCCTTGGACTTCCGTTCTTTTTGCACTCTTGATTTCTTGACTTCGTCTTTTGTCTTTTTCTTCGATAAAAGCTCGTGAAAGCCCGTGTTTTCTTCCCCTTTTACATTTTGATCCTAAAATCACAACAAAAACACAAACCACGCATAATTCCGACATTTACGACATAAAATACACGTTATGGTCTTGTTTTCATTATAATTAAGTGGTAAAAGGATGGCTCACACCTATCAAATCCCCTACACTTGACCATTGCAATGTCCTCATGCAATGCATTAATTACAAAGCAAGATTACACTTTTCATCACAATCATTCCACATTGGCCTTTATTAAAGAGACAGAAAATAACAAAACAAGTAAAGAAATCAAAGACTTACCTTAGGGTTTTGGAATGTCATTAATGATTATCATCCTCAAGTTTCACGTTCCCCATACCAAGCTTAAAAACGAGATCATTGTTATTATAAGTTAGCAAACTAACATGAACTCATGTGGGCCAATTATTTACTTAGACTCCCTTATTCCTAGGTGTATCTCTTATATTTTATTATTATTGTCTTGAATGATCACGAGGATGTATTGTTGACTTATTTCGATAGTTATTAAGGCTGAAAATAAAGTGGGACGAATTAATAAATAGTTAGCTAAAGGACAAAATCTTTTAAAACTGCTTCTCGGGACCTCATAAAGTTCATATCTTGGCATAACTCGCTTCACGATTTGAGACCTTTCTCGGACCGATATTTGGCAGTGAATTTGTACTTCAAATCTTGAGAGACGTTCATGAAATAATGGTCTTCTCTTTATAATTGGAATTTCTTCACTTGAAGTTTTGAGAGATCCTTCATACTTGGACCACGACTTCATTTTTCTCCAATCTTTATTTGGGATTTTTATATACAACGATCCGCCTCCTTTTAGGACATGGATCTATTTATCCTCATACCTTGTTAGGGTCTTTTTGGATAGACTTCTCCATGATCTTTAGGGGAGCATTTGCTTTTCTTCGTGTGTCTCGATCCTTCATATTGATTCTTGATAAATGATTCTTCACATCACTTGGGATCTTTAGCAACAAAATGTAGCCCTAATGCCTTGTTAGGGCCTTTTCGGACTCGCCAATCTTCGCGTCCCGCTTCAATAAGTTATGACTTGGCTATGAACTCTAATTAATATCGAGCAACTTTTAAACGATCTTGGGCTAGAAGCTAAGTAACTTTTCAAATCGTACGACCTTACTTATTGCAGATAAATTTATTAACAAGCGATGGGAGAATAGGCTTATAATCAACTCACATAAATTCACGAAAGAATACCAAAATTATAATTGACTCTATCATCTCTCGCTCTCCACAATTTAAAATCTCAAGGAATGACACTCGTGGATGCTTAGCCAATTAAATCATAGTTTTGGGTTTTCGAGTCATCTATAGGATCTTGCAAATTCTTAGACTTTTTCAAGTTTAGAATTCGCATTTTAAAGTTCCCTTGACTCTCTAGGATCAATTATAGGAACTTGCGAAAAGTTCTTGTTCTTAACCCGTGAGAGTTAAGACTTTCACGTTTTAAAGCTCCCTATATAAAAGCCTAGCAAAACTTGACTTAAACACGTTAAGGATACTAGCTAGAGTAAACTTAGATAAGTAAACTCGGGTTGAGTCAAAAGATTCACAACGTTGAAAATTAAAACCACTTTATTAAAATTTATTCTAGTAAAGAAAGAAAATAATTATACAAAGGTAAAACTACTAGGCCAAAATAGATCAAAATTTTTGAAAAATGTCGAAAAATAAATTTTCCGGTTAAAATGAGGACAAATACAAGGAAAAGGCCACTTAACTTCGATAGAAGTCCCCCTACACTTGATATAAACATTGTCCTCAATGTTTAAGCATGTGGGAGTAAACTCCCCTACACTTAGGACATTGTGCACGTTGATTAAATCTTGCTAAGAAAGAGACAACTAAAGAGATTCCTATTTTAATATTGAGAAATATAAAATAGTGAATCCAAAAGAGTTTAGGATAGAACCGGAAAGACGGAAACATAAAATCACGGGTCGTTAAACATCATCAAGAGTGGATCATTGAACGCTCGAATCCCTGAATATGAGAAGAGAGAAAATAGCAAACACCAACGGGTCTCCCCTACACTTAGGATATAAGATAGATACTTGGGTTGCCTCCCAAGAAGCGCTTGATTTTTGATCACCGAGTCGTGAGCCTGAATCGACCTTGTTATCATGGAAGAAGCTTAAAAACATCCACCGGGATCAAATACATAGTTTTCATCCATCAAATAGCACAAGCTTAAGGCGAACAAGGCAAGCCAAAGAAGAGTAGGCAAGGTTCCCTTAAGCAAAGATGGAGCACGGTGGAAGCAAAGGTGAAGTGCAAGCATATCTCCATAAGTTCCAAAGATTTTTCCTTTTATTTCATCAGATGGATACTGAGATGGCTAGAAAATTTCAATAACGGGATCGAACACCTTTTCCTTTAGGGGAAAATAACACTCAGGCTCAGCAGAATTTGAAGAGGATCCGCTCATAAATCGCACAATCTCATCCGATGAAGGTGGATAGAGAGGTATTAAAACATAAGAACTGCGGATGTTGGTGTCGTCCGGTTTCTTCTCCTTTGAAGCGGGTTTCTTCATATCCAAAGTAGGATAAAGACCATAATCATCAAAGTCTAAAGGAGGAGCATCACTCTCATTTGGGATGTAAGTGTTGAGAAAAGTAGCAAAGTCTTCCTCAAATGAGTAGTCATCAAAAGTAGGATCGAGTGTTGTAGGCGGAGGATCTTCATCATGAGAAGAATCACTCGAAAGAGTATCGGCTTCATCAAAATCATCATAAGTGAGCATGTCTGGATACTCATAAGTAAAAGCATCATAATCATCCCCATCGAAGCTAGAATCATCATCATAAGCATGATAGATCGGTGGAGAATCATAAATTGGTGGAGGATCAGTATTGGATAGAGAATCATCCACATCATCTTGGAACAGTGGATTATCATAGCAAAAATCAAATAGAGGATTGTTGTAGACGACAAAATCATCGACCACATTAATCATATTCGCCGATTCCCTTCTATAGGATTTGTCTATGATCTTCCCCATTTCGAACACTTGTGCATCATTCCAGAACCTTAAGATTAACTAACCTTCGGCAACATCAACTAAGGCTTTTCCGGTTCTCAATAATGGCTGACCAAGTATTAAAGGAATACGAGGGTCCATTTCATAATCAACAACAACAAAGTCGACCAGAAAAGTGAAGGTGCCAACTTTAATGAACACATCTTCAGCAATACCAACGGGGTAAGCGAGAGTGCGATTTGCAAGCTCAAGAGTCATCTTTGTTGGTGTAAGGTCGGGTAATGATAGTGCTGTCCAAACACTTAAAGGCATCAAATTAATACTTGCCCCGAGATCAGCTAGGGCAGTAAGTTATTCGGTTTTGTTAAAAATGCAAGGCAACACAAAACGATCGGGATCTCCAAGTTTTTTCGTAAGTTCTTTTAGAATAACTGCAGAACAATTTTCATTTAAGCGTGTGTTGACAAGCTCAACCAGCTTTTCCTTCTTGTTAAGCAATTCCTTGAATGCTTTGACGAATTTCGACATGTGGACAAGTGCTTCAACAAGGGTAATGTTGAAATTCATTTGAGAGATCATCTTCAAATCGTTCGACACTTGAATGTCATCCTTGGTTTGCAAGTTAGGCTTGTCCAAGCGAGAAGGATAAGGAATATTCGTTTTATAGCTGGAAGGCGTAGGTGTAGGGTTATTCTTCTTGGGTACGTCAGGAAGAGGTGGAGACGGTAATGGAGAACTAATACTAGGCGTGGAAGTTGGAGGGATAAATGGTGGTGGAGGAGGTATAGATGGTGTAACTGGGGGCGGGATAGATGGTCCTACTAAAGTTGCTCCACTACGGGTGGTAATAGAACTCACATTCGCTCTCGGGTTGGTGACAGTGTTTGAAGGTAGAGATCCCGAAGTAGAGGGTTGAGTGGTTGGTAAGAAACTAGCCAGCGTATTCTTCAAATCATTCGTTTGAGTGCTGAAGGAGGTTTGTATATCATTTCGAAGCTCGGATCTAATGTCATCCCCTTGCTTAGTGATATCCCCTTTCAAATTGATAATTTGGCTTTGTAGATTCTTGATTTGCTCTCCTTGGGTTCTCATTAAAGCTTCAACATCTTGATTTATGGGTGGGGCTTGTTGAGCGGGTAGGTGATAAGGATTGGAAGCTCGAGGTGTGATTTGGTTGCTTCTATTGTAGTTGTTGATGGGATTGTGGTTTTGAGGAGAAAAACCGGGTGAAAGGTAGTTGTTCGACCTGTAACTTAGCAAATTTCGATCCCCTTGAGGTCGGGCTTGGTAATTTTCTGGTGAATAGTTACCATAAGCCGCATACACGTTTTCCGGATTGCCTTGAGTAGAAGGACAATCAGTGTATGAATGAGGACCACCGCAAGTCTCACAAGAAATTTCTACAACTTTAACTTGTTGTTGTTGGTTTGTAGCGATGAGCAAGATATTTTTGTTCATTTCGGCCATCATGCGGGTGAATTCTGTCATGTCAGGGTTTGCTGAAGTAGAAGAAACATTGACTCTTGGGTTGTTCCATGAAGATGCGGAGGAATCCCAATTTTTGTGATGAGTAGTCATGTTCTCAATAAACTCTCTACACTCCTCAGGTCTTCTTTTCATAAATGTGCCACCGGCGGCTGCATTAATCATATCACGATCACGAAAAGTTAAACCATTGTAGAAAGTATCAATCAACGTAACGGGGAGCATGTTGTGGTTTGGACATCGTTCGATCAAAACATTATATCTTTCCCAAGCATCAAAGAGAGATTCATTGGGTTCTTGCATGAAACAGCTGATTTGATTTCGAAGGCTCGTGACCATGGATGGTGGAAAGTAGCGCGACAAAAATCGTTGAGTCATGTCGTCCCAAGTATGAATGGAATTCTTCGAGAGACGATCAAACCATTTTTCGGCGTGGTGCGATAAAGTATGTGGAAAGAGCTGTAGGCGAAGGACATCCATAGTAACACCGGGCAACTTCATGCTTTGAGTAATTGTAATGAATTTGCCGAGGTGCTTGTTGGCATCATCATCCGGTATTCAGTGGAATGGATTAGTTTGCACTTGTTGGATCATATGATGCTTCAACGAAAACTCCGGAGCCGTGATTTGCATTGGCGCAATCGGTCCTCCTCGTCCAAACATTGTGGGTTGACAAAGCTCCTCCATCGTCCGAAGGTCAGGCTGTGGAAGAACATTGTTGTTGTTATTGTTGAGGTGTGGTGGATTATTGTTGTTGTTCACACCTGCCATAGCTAAATCTTCACGAGTCTCGGGCTCTGGATAAGTTGAAGATCTAGTACGCATACACCTGCAAAAGCAAAAGAAAAAGATACCAAAACAATAGACAATATATATACACTATAAAAATAAAAATAAAATCTTTTTGGATTTTTGAAATTTTTTAATTTTTATGGATTTGTAACAATTTTTAAGCAAGAAAAATAACGCTCACGAATGAACGGATCCCAAAAAGCAACGCGTCTCTCACAAAAAATCGTTAATCTTTACGAAAAGAGCCGACAGCGGCGCCATTTAATAACTGGATTTTAGTTATAAAAATTGTTCGTTGAAATTGGTCACCTTGAATTGATTATTGGTAAACGTGTGACTCAGCTGTTCTTGGTGGAAAAATAATAGTTTGGTCGTTGTAGTAAAAGGAAAGTGCAAAAACTTTAAAGTAAAAAGCAGGGAAAATAAAGCTATAAATAATTAAAAGTAAATGGCGAGAAATTAAAGCGTGACGAAAAGTAAATAACGCGAAATTAAAACTATCCTGAAGGCAAGCTTAAAATAAATATAAGGCAAGTAAACTAAAAGTGCGACTAAGGAAAAAGGGGGGAAAAGTAAAGTTTAAAACTTAAGTTATAAAATTAGAAAAAAACCTAAAAATAAATCATTCGGAAAAACATCTTCGTTCGGAATAATCACTCGTTCGGAATGTCACCTTCGTTCGGAATAATTCTTCTTTACTCGGAATGTTCACCTCATGCGGAATAATAGTTCATGGGGAATAAAATTGCTGATGCGAAAAAATGCTTGATTCGGAAAAATCAACTCATCCGGAATAAAACTTGATACAGAATAAACTATTTGTTCGGAATATGGGCTCACCAGGAATAAACTATTGATCCGGAATAAACACTGATCCTATAGGTGACTTAAAAACCCTAAACTTCGATTTATTATAGTCCTAATGAAGCTAGTCCAAATTTGGCATAATTTTGTCTTGCATGGCTAAGTATTCGTGAGTCTCTTTAATTAGAGGTATTTAAATAGTGAAGAACGAGAAGTGATATAGTTAGACAAGTGATCATGCTAAACGTAGAACATGAAAATGTTCTTTCAAAAACTCATATGTTTTTAATTTTGGCTTTTTATCCCATAAGATCAATGCATTAGGAATAAAATAATTGCAATAAGTAAGGTCGTACGATTTGAAAGGTTACTTAGCTTCTAGCCCAAGATCGTTTAAAAGTTGCTCGTGGTTGAATAGAGTTCATGTCCAAGGCATAACTTATTGAAGCGGGACGCGAAGATTGGTGAAGTTCCAAAAAGGCCCTAACAAGGCATGAGGAGCTCTATTTTGTTGCTAAAGATCCAAGATGATGTGAAGAATCATTATTCCAAAATCAATATGAAGGATCGAGACACACGACGAAAAGCAATTACTCCTCTAAAGATCATGGAGAAAGTCTATCCAAAAAGACCCTAACAAGGTATGAGGATAAATATATCCAAGTCCTAAAAGGAGGCGGATCGTTGTATATCAAAATCCAAATTAAAGATTGAAGAAAAATGATGAAGTCGTGGTCCAGGTATGAAGAATCACTCAAAATCGTCAAGTGAAGAAATTCCAAAATATGAAGAGAAGACCATAATTTCAAGAACGTCTTCCAAAGATTCGAAGAATGAAGTACATGCTAAATATCGGTCCGAGAAACGTCTCAAATCGTGAAACGAGTTATGCCAAGATATGAACTTCAGGAGATTACGAGAAGCCGTTTTAAACGATTTTGTTCTTTAGCTAACTATCGATTAAATCATGCTACTATATTTTCGGACTAACAAATACTCAAATAAGTCAATATGAATCACTTGTGATCCATGACAAGTAGTTAAAAAATCTAGATACCTTTTCTTTTCATAATTACTAGGATTGCGGGGAGAAAAAAAGTATTAAATAATTTGGACGTATGAGTAGTGTTAGCATTGTGACTTGCACCAACAATGTTCTCATTTTTGCACTTCGCATGGAATGTATGACAATCAAGGATGACGAACTTTACTCTATGAGACATTCACTTGTTTTTATTCATTAACCCTAAAAGTCACATTCGTGATGAAAATCATACATTATGTCTTTAACATATCTTCGTAGTATTGTAGCAAGTTTTACTTTTCAATAAATGGTAATAAAATTGAATTTTGGAGATGCTTAGATACTTTATTCTAGCATTGCGTGAGGGAACGACAATGGTTTAGTATGGGGGAGTAATGAGATGGCATTTATGCATGATCTCATCGTTCTTTTCGGGCTTTAAATGCATAAAATGTCATAAATATACCATATATATGCTTGTGGTTTGTTTACTTGTGTCTTTTAGGTATGGATATCATGAAAAAGACAAAATATCACCAGAAACAAGGAAAAATGAACACGAGAAACGAAGCCGCACAATGAACCGGGCAATAGTTATGGATTTCTCAAAGAAAAGACCTTGAAGATTTGAAGATGTACAAGAATGATCCCTCATGTATGAAGAAATGACACTTAATACCATTGTATACTCATAATTACAAGTTTGGTCCCTTAAGTTTGTCAAAATGGTAAAAAGGTCCCTCAACTTTGAAGAATTAGAAACTTTAGTCCCTCAAGATTTCAAAATTGTCAATAATGGTCCCTCATAATGTAAAACATCCAATGAAGACCTTCAAAGATCAAGAGTGTCCAAGATGAGTCCTTGAAAATATCAAAAATGACAAAACAAGTCCTTAAAACCCTTGACACAAAGTTTTGTGTCCAAAGTATGAAAAGAGAAAGTTATTTAACAAAGGGAAGTGAGTTGGACGGCTGAAATACTTTATTTATCACTTTCACCAAAAGAGAAGGGATAGAAATGGGCAAATGAAACATTTGAAAAGAATTTGCGCGAAACAAAACACCACTCCTACAAAAACGGATCAAAACATGTTACTATTGATCGTTTATACCCAGATTTTACTTCCACTTAACAAAGGGTAAATTCAAATTAACCTTACCTACTTTTGATTTACTAATAACTGGATTTTAGTTATAAAAATTGTTCGTTGAAATCGGTCTCCTCGAATTGATTATTGGTAAACGTGTGACTCACCTGTTCTTGGTGGAAAAATAATAGTTTGGTCGTTGTAGTAAAAGGAAAGTGCAAAAACTTTAAAGTAAAAAGCAGGGAAAATAAAGCTATAAATAATTAAAAATAAATGACGAGAAATTAAAGCGTGAGGAAAAGTAAATAACGCGAACTTAAAACTATCCTGAAGGCAAGCTTAAAATAAATCTAAGGCAAGTAAACTAAAAGTGCGACTAAGGAAAAAGGGGGGAAAAGTAAAGTTTAAAACTTAAGTTATAAAATTAGAAAAAAAAACTAAAAATAACTCATTCGGAAAAACATCTTCGTTCGGAATAATCACTTGTTCGGAATGTCACCTTCGTTCGGAATAATTCTTCTTTACTCGGAATGTTCACCTCATGCGGAATAACAGTTCATGCGGAATAAAATTGCTGATGCGAAAAAAATGCTTGATTCGGAAAAATAAACTCATCCGGAATAAAACTTGATCCGGAATAAACTATGGTTCAGAATATGGGCTCATCCGGAATAAACTATTGATCCGGAATAAACACTGATCCGGAATAATTAAGAAAAGGTGCTCACTCGGAAAAATTAAAATAAAAGCTTGATTCGGAAAAGACAGTTCACTCGAAATAAACGTTGATTCGGAATAGTGTCTTTATTCGGAATAAAGACGTTCATGCGGAACAATCTGCTTCATCCAAAATAAACTATTGATCCGGAATAAAATTGCTGATACGGAATAAATCTAGAAAACTGAATTCACGAAGAACAAGGGAATAAAAAAGGACGAATTTTAATCAAAACTAACCAAATTAAACCAAAAGATTAAGCAAGACTAACCATTAAACATCTAACAATGATAACCTAACAATCCAAATCAATAAAACTAACAATAATAACCAAATTAATCAAAACCCACTTGATCAAATCAATAAAAACTCAGGAACATTAACATAAAGATGAAGATTAAATCCAAACAAGAAGAGTAGATGAGAGATTAACAATAAAAGTAAAGATTCAATAAACATAAAAGTAAACTTACTTTAATATTAAAGTGCAAGACAAGGTAATTAAAGGTGCAATTAATTTAAAGGTGCAAATAATTAAAAATGGAAGAACTAGTTTGTCACTCTAGCAAACAAAATGAAAAAATGAAACTAATGTCCTATATATAGGGAGGAGGAGAGGTTGGAAGCTTCCTCATCTCTTTCTTCTTTCTTTTTTATCGTTTAGTCCTTCGTCTTCTTAATTCTTTGACTTTTTCGACTTTTGTCTCGGGATTACTTTAAACTCGTCTTTTGATTTCTTCATAAATTAGACTTGAGTTCTTCGGCGTTATTAAACTTCCGTCTTTGGACATTTTCTTCGATAAATCTTCAGAATAGGCCTTGGACTTCCGTTCTTTTTGCACTCTTGATTTCTTGACTATGTCTTTTGTCTTTTTCTTCGATAAAAGCCTGTGAAAGCCCGTGTTTTCTTCCCTTTTTACATTATGATCCTAAAATCACAACAAAAACACAAACCACGCATAATTCTGACATTTACTACATAAAATACACGTTATGGTCTTGTTTTCATTATAATTAAGTGGTAAAAGGATGGTTGTTTTCACACCTATCATTAACCCTCACACGAACACATTCCACACTTGAAATCCCACACCACTCAACTCATGGTCCACACCCATTCAAGCCGTCCACCAATCATTTTACAACTTCCTCTCCAAGGAATGCCACGTGGCCAAATCAACAGCCCACCCTCCTTACTTGGTCCAAAAGGAAAATTAACGTCTAGGATGGATTTGGATTGCTCAACAACTCAAGTACTCAAGGGCAATTCAGAGAATTCAGTAGCTAGGGTTTCATGTATTTTCAAGTTCTAGAATCACCACTTGTAATCTATATAAGGAGACCTCAACATGTGAGAGTCCCTTGTTCTAGTTTTTCTCTTAAACATTGTAATTCCTTTATAAAATTTATAAAATTTTGGTATTTTGAAAAAATTGTAATTCCTTTTTATGTTTTTGAAAGTTGGAGTTGTTTAAGAGTGAACCTGGGTTCCATTTTATGATATAAACATGGTTTGATCTTTGGATTGAAGCACGTTTAGGTTTGGTAAGGTTTTCAAGTTTGAAAAAATCTTGAAATCCTTGTTTCTGTTTGGCTATTTTACTTGTACTAACCCCTATCCATAAGACTAAAGCTCTTGCAAGCTTGTTGACACCAAGCTTGTGAAGGGATTTGAGCCTTTGGAAAGGTTGTTTGCTGCCTTGTGTTAGAGATCCATTCATATAAAGGTCTGTATCTACTTTGAACCATCAGTAAACCTTCATCTTCTTTGTTCAAGGACCTTGGTAACTCTTTAGCTGTTGAGAGTGGTCCAAGGAGCATAGCTGATCCTCCTAGGAAGTTGTGGAGGATAGGTATTGGTTTCCTTTATGTTTCCTCAAAAAAATTATTGGTTTGAATCTGTTATACTAGTTGCTATGTGATTTGGAGTATTTGTGTTTATGCTTTGTGTTTTGTTGCTTAGATTTGTTAGTTGTCACCTAGGTAAGCTTTTTAGATCATAAAATCTGTAGGTTGTGTTTAAAAATAAAAAGTTTGTTTGAAAAGGTACTAAAACAATGTTGTTTGGATTTTGGGATCAAAAGGCCTTGTGGCCTTGCGCCTTTGGTTCTTGTGGTTTGGAAACTCTAAACAAGGTATTTGTCACTAGTTTTGGTCATTGGTTAAGTGTTTTAAGGTTTGGAAAAGGTTTTGCAACTTTTGGAAAAATATAAAAAAAGTGTTTTGAAAATGGTCAAACACATCACCAAGGATTAAATCCTTATTGTTTGGATTTAGAGTCTGATTTTTGGTTTGGGAAGAGTTTTAGTGATAAGCTACCTGTGCAATATCTGTTTGTGGAATTTTGTGGCTTATTGAGTGTGCTAGAGCTTATAGAAGTTGGCTGAAGTGGTCATTTGCATCAACAAAGTAGCCACCTCAAGTTTGCCTTGCATTTTGTTATTTAGTGTATGCCCTGCTGTTTGCTTGCTTGACCTTTGTTATTTTGCTACTTGTGAGTGTTTTTGGCTACTTGGATTGTCTGCTTAAGTGCTCATAAGCCAGCTGGCTTATTGGCCAATTTTGTCCAAAATTTGTCATCAATTGGCAAACTGGCCTCTTGATTCACAAGGACTCAGCCTTGATTCCTTCACAAAAGTTGCTTATAACAAGTTCATAAACAAGTCATGGCAATTTGGTAACATTTGGAACACTTTGACTTTTGGTCAAATAAGCTATATTTGGCTTATTTTTAAATTCTGCTTTTTGTGATAGGTGTCATTTTTCTCAGCTTATTATCATATTTGAGAAGTTACAAGTCTTTTGGTTAAGCTTTTACTAGAAAACTAGCTTATTTAGCTTTTTCAGCCAGCTTATTTGCTTCTACAGCTTATTCTACTTGACTTTTTCTGATTTTTCTTTTTGATTATTCTTAGTTAAGCTTTTTGTGAGCAAAAAGAATCAGTTTTTGAAACCCTCTAGAACTCAAACCCGACTATTTTGTCTTTTACTTAAAAGTTCTTTTCTACTTTCTGGCTTATTACTTGAGCTTTTTCCGAATTTCTTTTTACAAAAGGGTTTAGAATCTCAATAAGATGTTGTGTGTTCAAGCAGAGCTTATGGTATTGGCTTATAGCTTAATGGGCTTATTGGCCCATCAAGAATAAGCTGTTGACTTATTAAGCTGTGATAAACACATTTTCAACTTTTGGGCCTTTAGACTGTTATGCTTAAAATTAAATTTGGATTAAGACTGGTGATTTTGGGCTTATTTGGTTGAGTTTGATTTTATTGGGCCAAAAAGCCCATTAAGGTTGCCTTTTTTGTTTTTAGCCCATCTGGGGGCCCAATAGGGGTATTTTGGTAATTTCACTTTCATTTTCTGATTATTTAGGTTAAAATAAACTAGTTTGCAAGTTTTTAGAAATTTATATAATTTTTGAATTTTTTATTTTAATATTTAATTTTACATTTTAATCAATTTAATAGTTTTAACTGGTTTTAAATTCTATAAAAATAGTTTTTAGCTTAATAAAGTCATTTTAGAGTTTTACAAATTGAAAAATCTTTATTTGGGCTTTTTATTAATTATTTTGATTTTTAGGGCTTTAATTAGCATTTAAAAATTAATATTAATAAAAGGTTTGAAAAAGTTTTGATCACTTGTAAACTCTAATTACATTTTTAGTTATTTTTAGGAATTTTTTGGGAATTTTTAGATTAAATTTTTATTTTGTCCTTTTTTACGGTTTTACATTTTATCATCGTAGTGTAATTTTCTCGTATACGTCATTCTAATTTCTCATCTTTTCTTTCTCTCATATTAATCCAAAATCATACAAGTTATTCACACACAATAAAACTCCTTGGGAAAAATAACTTTGGGTCATTAACATTTGATTTCCATTAATCATGTGTTTAATACTTACCGCTCTTTAACGCTCTTGTTTTTCATAAAGCAAGTGTAGTAAAATACAACAACCAGTTCCCTTGATAAACCCGAACCAATCTTGATGATTCTCTATTTTAATTTGTGTTTTACTTGTACAATCATGTTCATAAGATGATTAAATGATATAAAACGATATTTAAGCATGAAAAGAAAAGGAGAACGATTACTAACCCCTTGTGATTAATGAATAACAAACACGACGAGCACCAAAACCAAATCAAAACCGACTCTTTTCCTTTTGTTTTTATTTTCCAGTCAGGGCACACAAGCTCCAAAACCCTAGGTTCTTGATTTCTTTTTGTTTTGATAAAATGAATATGTTTACTCAATCCCCTGATGGTTAATTTTTGCTGGACGAGCTGGGCTTAAAGCCCATTCTTTTCCTCCTTAATGAGCCGAACCAAAACAACCCTTATATATATATATATATATATATATATATATATATATATATATATATATATATATATATATATATGTATTTTTGGTTTTTGCAATTGATTAAATCTCGTGTCTTAATTATCCGTGGCTTGGTTCGTGATTTATCGCGTCGTGATAGATTTATTTAACGTGAATACTTGTCGTGTTTATTAACTATTCTTGAATGCTTGTCGTGATTTAATTTAATAGACATTTTAATTAATCTGAGTTTCATGTAATAGTATTTTCATGGATTTTAAAGCGGGTTTTATAACTCTTCCCCTCTAAAAGAAATAATTTATCCTCGAATTATAAACATAATAATGCTACGGGTTTTACAATTCTTCCCCTCTAAAAGGATCATTCTTCCTCGAATTAGAAACATGATGTTGCTAAAAGGACGAATGTGACATGACTGAAAGGAACATGAAACGTGACATAGGTAAAGAGGACATGGAACGTGACGTGACTGAAAGAACGTATCTGAGTTATGGAAGGAAAAGGATGAGAAGTCCGGATGGACTCCTCCGTTCCAAGTGACTTCCTGCTTGGAACGGTTCCTCCAAAAGATCTTGACACAATGAAATCTTGGTCCTCATGACCCTGACTTGACGATACATAAAAGTGTCTGGTTCATTAACGTAAGGTAGATTCTCATGAATCTGGTCGAATGGGTAAGAATTTATCGTGCAAGGGTAAATGAAATGTTACGATGCAAAATAACCTGTAATAACTGACATTAGTAACGTCTAAGCAATGATGAGTGAGACATATTGAAAGGTAGTACGTGAACAATTGTGAACATGATATGTGAACAATTGTGAACGTGATACGTCGAGATATGGTAAATGAAATATGACTAACATATGGTAGACGTGATACGTGCAGCATATCGTGAATGTGGTATAAGAAACGTGGAATGAACATGATATATGAAACATATCATGAACGTGAGGTAACTGAGTAGGTAAAACCAATCGATATAAGGTGAGACGTGAAATGTGATGTGAAACGTCCGTCTAAGGATGGAAAGTTTATTAACTTGAGTATGGTCTCCCAAGCTTTCAATAATTCTTTCCAAAATGATAATAAAACATAAATTGTAAGATAGAATATGACCATGAACATAAACCATGTCATGAACGTGAATATGAGAAGAAAACTGTGAACTTGAAGAAGGACGTGAACATAATTAATAAACGTGAATGTGAACCTTTATCTGATCTAATAGCTGAGAGGAGTGCCATGTGATCATACGATCTTTAGTTGAACAAGATGTTTGATACTCTACTAACTGTGGGATTCTCGCAGATGGAAGGGATATGCAAACTCGGTTGGACGGTTGAAAACAACACATATATCATTATGCTTCTTCTGAGCCTTCGGTAGGCTGGTTGAAATGAACTACTAGCATGTTGGCGTTCTATCTTAACCTGCTGGTATGTCAGGTACTCAGATATGAACATAACTGCATCTTGTTTCATGCTGCTCCACCAAGATGTGGTTTGAGATCATGATACATTTGTAGAAACTGGATAAATAGAAATCGGAAGACTATGAGTCCCTGTAAGTTAGACCTCTCTTAGCGTAGGATCCTATGGAGCACATAATATAGTGGAAGATTTCTACTTTACGCGTAAACTTAGTCATGGTAAAACTAGCCTTGAGAACAATGTGATTCAGCGTGTCACTGAAATTACTGAATATTCGTACTTAAAATTTTAGGGTTAAGTTTCTTCCGTCGTATAATTGTAACATAAGCGAATATGCTCTTCGTGCTCTTTTCTAAGTTTGGAGAAAAGCAAGCTATCATCAATGAAAACAATTAATGAATTTGTCTGTGAGTTCATGGAACTCCGTTCATCAAATTTATACTGCTGCTGGAGCATTCGTGAGAACCAAAACAAAATCATGAATTTAGCATGACCAAATCGTGTACGAATAGCAGTCATGGAAATGTTCTACTCTTTCACTCACCACTGATGGCAACATGATCGTAAGTCGATCTTGGAAAAGTGTTTAGCACTCTGTAGTCGACTGGACACTTCGTCAATACGTGGAGGAGGATAACGGTCACGAATGGTGATTTGTTTAAATCGACAGCAGTCGATACATAATCTCATGCTACCGTTCTTCTCCTTATAAATAAAACTAGTGCACATTATGGTGATGCACCTAGGCGAATGAACTTCATTCAAGTATCTCATGCAACTGATCCTTCAAGTCTTTTAGCTCAAGGAAGCCATGCGATAAAGAGCCTTAGAAACTGGTTTTGTTTCTTAAAACAAGCTCGATGTTAAACTCCATCCCATGGTTAGGAATGGATTTCTAGAAACCCTTATGGAAATACATCTGGAAACTATGGAATTATCGCTCGATCTTGGAATTAAAGGACTTCAGAAGTCGCGTCATGAATAGTAGCTAAAAATTATTCGCAACTATAGGATAACACATCACATGCTTGTAGAGCAGAAACAATTTGTACTGATTTTCTGGCAGGAAGCAAAATGAATGTATTCAGGATTTTGTAAGGCGGACATTGTCATCACCTGAACGGAAAAGCTTGTACACATGGGTGATACAATGGAGTCTTTTCTGGGATGGGAGGTAGGTAGTACATGATCTAGAATAAAGCTGACATATGAATACAAGAAGTAACGTGGCAGATCTCACTGATTGTGGTTTGTCTGTATCCATACTGAACGAACACTGCATGTCCAAACATGAACAATACTCCAGTGATGGTACCTAAATTTTAATAGTCTGATCTATATGTGACACAACAGGATGGTATACTCCTTGGAGGGTACCCTGAATTACTGAGGGTCTGATCTAAAAGTTATACATGAGTCATGAGTCTTGACTCGTTCCTCGAGAAGAGATTCTTATGACATGTTTCTTGATTAGTGTCTTCAGATATGAAGCTGAATAAGATTAAAAAGTTTGGTCAGAAAATATGAATTAACGGATAGGTTAGTTACTGTCATGATAGTGATCACTGTCGTCTTGTCAGTCAGCTTCATGACGGTAATTATCATGACCGTGATTCATGTAATTTTTTTGTTGAGTGGCCGGCTGGGTATTGCTTCCCACTCTTTTGACTGAAAGAATAACTGGGTGACGTGTATCATTTAACTAAGGATGTAAAATCATGGAATGGGATGGTAGCGTCTGATGGGTGGAGTATATTCCTGTCTTAAATTTCAAGCCTATAGTCTTCATCTTTGCACTGTAAAATCTTCATATTATGAACAACATCAGCATCTCATGGAATCTCCAAGGTATAAGTCGTATCAGCATCTTGTAAAGTCTCCAAAATGTGAGCAACATCAGTATCTTATAAGATATCCGAAGTATGAGCAGTACCGGTATCTTGTAAAATCTCCAACTTATGAGCAGCATCAGCATCAGATAGAATAACGTCAAGTGGAATACGTCTGAGATGACTAAGGGTCAAATGACGATACACATGGAGTATCGATACATGGGGTACACATGGAATAATGTACATGGATTACATATGAAATACACATGAGATGATCGGTACTGGTGTCAACCATCCGTCATGATTAATTGAGGCAAAAGTTCAGATTGTTCATAGACCAACTGAAGAGAATGTCATAGTTGTCTAGTCATATCCAGCATAAACATAAATTCCAGTTATATGAGGAAACACAAGGACATGACTCAACGAAATTTTTAACAATAACTTAGCATGAAGACATGATTGTTGGAATCCAACATTGACTATCATGAGAGCATGGTTAAAGAAGTCCTCCATTGAAGAGCTTGAAGGCATGATTGACATGGAGGAGCATGAAATAATTTAACATGGTGAAACATGAAAACATAGTCAACATGATGGAGTATGAATACATAACCAGTATGAAAACAACATGAATTCGTGAAAGCATAAACATCATCGACATGAGGGAACATGGAATAAGCATATAAGATACATGGAATGATTATAAAGACATAGTCAACGAAATCTGACATGAGCAAGGGTGAACGCCTATAGGTCGGTCCACAAAACAAAATCTGACATGAAAAAGTGTGAACGTCGATGGGTCGGTTCACAAAATAAAATCTGACATGAACAAGTGTGAATGCCTATGGGTCGGTTCACAAAACAAAATCTGACATGAACAAGTATGAACGTCTATGGGTTGGGTCACAAAACTAATCTGACATGAACAAGTGTGAACGCCTATGGGTCGGTTCACAAAACAAAATCTGACATGAACAAAAGTCAACGCCTATGGGTCGATTCACAAAAAAAATCTGAAAGAAAAGTACTTGCTACTATGTATGGCCAATCGTGTACCAACCTTTTACTTAGTCAAACTTATAAAAACTGAATGATAAAATGCATGAGAAACATGGAAGACAACAACGCCAAAATCTAGGGAGTTTCTAGTGACTACCCACTAGTCATAGGTCAAGTTTTAGAGCCTACTGGTCGAAACCTTGGGCTCTGATACCATAACTGTAACACCCCACTTTGATAAGTGGACCGTTACATGATAATTATGGCGTGTCATCAAAGCATGCAAGGTAAATGTTCTATAACATAAATGACCATAAAGGAAAAAACCGGAATCAAACATCGGTTCCCAAACATAAACCCAAAACATAAATTGAGTGACTGAATCATAGGTAAAAGCTGAAAAATAAGTAAAGACTAAAAAGCAGCGGTAAATTGTAAGTCCTAGAAAACCTGGTTTATAACTTGTAAAACTGTATTTATAACTGATGTCTGAATAAAACATGCATGAACTGTATTTTAAGTGCCAAGAGCTTATATAGGTCATGTTTTGTAACAACGTATGCATGAATACATAGAGGGGTGACCTCGTCATGCTATAGAATGGTGACCTCTAACTGATAAACTAGGTGGAGGGATCAGCTCCAATGTGAAGGATGTAGAGCACACACCACATTCACCTGCTTAACTGTAAACTGATAAACTAGGATGCACCCATACGCCCCACTGATAATACTGATAATGGCCAAACTGAAAGCTGAAGGGACGCCACGAAAAATTACTCCCTCGCCGAGGATTCATGTGTTATGTTTACGTTACCTCCGTAACTAGATGACATGTTCATGCATGTATATAGCTCAGGCATTTTAAAATAAACATAAGTATTACTAGAAAGTTTAAAGACATATAAGATAACTGGGGGAAACAGATTGTTGCAAACGGGAAATCCTAATCATGCATACGAAGGGAATGTCCATACTAAAGGACGGATTATCCATACCTCGTGTCTAGTAATGAACTTGTTAGAAGTAATTAAAGTGATGGTAATATAATATATCGTTGCGAAGCTCGTGAAAAATGTTATTTAATGATGTCGAGAGTTTTAGTTATTATAGTTTATGTAACGGGATTTAGTCCCAACACACAAATGAGAAAGGGCTCCTAAACATTTCTTACTTAGTATAAAAGGCCTCCACTACCTCATTTGTGTGCGTGCTTTTCCATTTTATAGTTTTAGAGTGAGAAAGGTGTTTACTTTCTCTCACTAGGAAATCACCAACACTTTGTATTTTTCTTTGATTCTTCATCTTAATGTAATCTTTCTTTTTTGGTTTAATCTTCATCATGTTATTCGTGTTTGGTTAGTCGTGTGATTAAGATTTACAAGTGGTATCATTCGCCTAGGGATTCGTAGTTAGCTTTGGTGTTGATTTGGTGTTGATTTTGGATTTCGATCTCATGGGTTTTTGGTTTAGATAGTTGGAATCGATTGGATTTAGTGGTATTTAGATTCGTGGGGTTGGTTTTTGGCTGCTCGAAGTTTTTTGGGGATTCGACATCACAGTGATTCTTTGTCTGATTGTGTTTATCCGAAATTTGTTTATCTTCGGAAAAGGGTTTTTGATTCCGAAATATCTGGTTTCACTTAGGTTTATCCGAAAAGTAAGTTTTATCCGAAGACAACCATTATTCCGAAAACTTGTTTTATCCGAAAACTTGTTTATCCGAAATCCTACCATTTATCCGAAATCCTCCATTTATCCGAAACTCACCAATTATCCGAAGAATTTCCATTTATCCGAATATCACCCTTTTATCCGAAATCCTTCTATTATCCGAAAACAACACTTTATCCGGAAACATCCATTATTCTGAAAAACCAAATTTATCCGAAAACACCCATTTTTCCAGAAAAAGTGTCAATTATCCGAAGATTGCTAGTTTTTCCGAAAACATGCTATTTTTCCGAAAAAGTGCCATTTATCCGAAAAGTACATATATTTCGAAAATTGGAAATTTATCCGAATACAAAAGATTATCCGAAAAGTTTCTTTATTCCGAAAATTGTCATTTTTCCAAAAATTCTCTTTATTCCGAAAAAGGGTCATTATTCCAAAAACTCCGATTATTCCGAAGATCTCAGAATATTCAAAAAATATTTTCAAAAAATGTGTTTTTGAAATTGGCCTTGAAATTTTTGGTTTCTGGAGAGCACATTTTTTTGGGGATTTAATCAAATTTAGGGGATTTTAACTACAACACTATGCTTTCTACGAATTGAGATTCTGTTTTTCACACGACTTCTTCGATGACGTCTCACCAAGATATTTGTGCTGTGGGTACTGAGAATCGTCCACCGATGCTTACCAAGGAGAATTACACTAATGGGCTATTCGTCTCCTTCGTTATGCCAAATGTAAACTAATAAGTGTGTAAACACTTATCCTTTTGCCACTAATATCAAGGAAAAACAAGACCGAATCATGTGTTTATTGTCGTAAATGTCAGAATTTCGCGTGGTTTTGTGTTTTGTGTGTTAAATAGGTACAATTGAGCAAAAGAAGAGAAAACACGGGATTTCACGGTCAAATGTCGAAGAAAAGTCAAGATAGAGTCGAAGACAAGATCAAAAGACCAAAAGTGTAAACCGGCTAAATCAACACGGAATTGAAGAAAAGAGCGATAAAGCCAAAAATCGAGCTCGTTTTAGCGGAATTAATCTTAAATGAAGTTTATCGGGCTTGTGGGTCCCACTTTTGATTAATGGGCCCAAAAGCCCATTTGTGAGGATATATTATTAGCTTTTGGAAGATTAAGCCCATTTCAAGCCCATGTTTGGAAACAATAGCATACGGATGAGAGGATAAAACGGGCCTCAAGCCCAAGATGGGAAACAAATTTACAAAAGAAAAAGGAACGGATGGAGTAAATGTTGGTCAAGTCAAAAGTCAACCCCACCCCACACTTGCGTTTTAATAAAACCAATTTTTTTACCCTCACCTCCCCATTATGCGATACAACCAAGAAAGGTTTTTCACCCACATTTTTCATTCTCTCTCCCACTCCCTTCATCTTCCCCAATCTCACCCCAAACCAGTAAAAAATCATCACTGTTCATAAACCCTAATTGGGTAAAAAAAGTTAATTGATATGGGGGTTTTTGATCTCACGTGATTATCACGTGTTGGGAATTAATTCCCCAATTGATTCGGAAGAGAGAGTGGAGAGGCAAGAGTACGTGGCCAGTTTTGATTGAATACTACACCTCACAACTCTTTTTCCACCAATCAAAAGCCAAAGAAGAAACACAAATCCCTTCCACCCTGGCAATCCGAGGCACTCGAGTGATTACAGCCGTTTGATCAAGCAAGATTAGAAGAAAGAGAGAGAGAATGAAGATTAGCGGCCAAGATCGCAAGCCGTGGTCACCAAGGATGCCTAGAAGGTTCGGGGGATCCCTATAAAAACCCCCCCTCCATCGTGTAATCTTCATGCTTTTCCTTTATTTTATTTTCAGAAAATTAGTTTAATAGATTTTTAATATTGTAGTTTGTTTTTCCAAGTATTGTAACTTTGATTCTGAATTAATGAAAAGATAGTTTGTGTTCCATCTCGTATCAATTTAATTCCAGTTATTGTTTTCTTTTATTTTTAATCTTTTAAAAAAATATACAGTCGTGAGTTCTCGGTTGAATTAAAAAAAAAAAAAAGAATATAAAAAAAAATAAAAATATAGAGCAAAGTAAATATTGATTTTCCCCACTGGGAAATCAATTTAAAAAAAGCACTGTTTGGTTGAAGATATTTGGTTCGAAGGTATTTTCCTTTGTTACGGTTCATCCGGTTGAGGTTCGAATGAAGGCGGTGTTTGTTTAGTTTGGTTTCGGTTCAAAGGTAACTCAGCGCTAGCCTGCTTCTCAACGGTTTTCCCAAAAGGTGCTTAATCTCCTTTACTTTTATTGTTTATGTTTGATTAATCTGCTAGTTCGAATTTAACTTGGTTGTTTATTATTAGTTAGATATTAGATTTGCTTATTTAGATTATTTGTTATTTGCTTATAGTTGCTATCTGCCTTTGTCTTGTTTGGATTTCGAGTCGTTTAGAACTGCTTATTTTAGTCTGCTTTTGGTATAACTTTCGTTTGGTTTTGCGTTGATCTGCTTGTGATTGGGTTTTCAGTAGGCTAGACATGCTAGTTTTGAGTTGTTTTGTTTTGATTAATCTGTTTAAGGTTTTAGATAGTTTGTATCTGCTTATTTTGGTTTGAACCTTGCTTATCGAATATATTGAATCTGCTTGAATTGCGTTGGAATTTGATAGGTGTGAAAACACCCATCCTTTTTACGACTTAATTGCAATAATAACCGAGCCAAAACGTGTATTTTATGTCATTTATGTCGGAATTATGCGCGGTTTGTGTTTTTGTTGTGATTTAGGATGAAAAGGTGAAAAGTGGAGAAAACACGGCATTCACGGGCTTTTATCGAAGAAAAAGACGAAAGACGAAGTCGAAAGATCAAAAGTGGAAAAAGAACGGAAGTCCAAGACCAATTCTGAAGATTTATCGAAGAAAAAGTTAAAGGACGGAAGTTTACTAAAAAGCCGAAGAACTCGAGTCTTATTTATGAAGAAATACAAGACGAGTTCAAAGAAATCCCGAAGACAAAATCATTTAAGTCCAAGATTTAAGAAGATTAAAGAAAGGAGGGACCTAATGACGCAATTAAGGAAAAGAGGAAAGAGGGAGGAAGCTTCCTAAGCTCCTCCCTAATCTCCCTATAAATAGCAACCAACCTCATTTGTTTAGAGTTGTTGGTGGCTTGACAAACCACTCTTCCACCATTTTCATTTCTTGTCATTTTATTTCTCGCACTTTAATTAATTGTTATGCACTTTTAATCATTTAATTTCCAAGTAAGTTTTCATTCATTGTTCTTTAATCTTTGCTTTTCTCATCTCAATCTTTCATCTTCCTTTCTTGATTTTCATTTACTTTTGGTGCGATTTACATGCGATCCGTGTTGTTCATTCATGTTTTCGTGCCTAAAAAGTTAATCTTTTTATGTTTTGATTTCAAAGTTTGTTAATTTTAAGTTTGAAAAGTGGTTATTTGCGCTTATTGATTCCGCTCCAGTTTTGATTCGTTCTAGTTTTGGGTTAAAAGCTTATTTCCATAGCTTTTTGATCTAGCTTATATATCGGATTCCTTATAAATCGGAAAGGGTATTAAAACCCCTTTCCGATCGTTCATTCCGACCGGCGACCTATTCCCACCCTTTCCGATTGAACTCCAATCGGAAAAGGGTTTGTCCATTCCGATCTAACCCTTGTTGGTTATTCCGATAGGTATAAATTCGCATATTCCGATTGGTAGCTTTTGTAATCATTCCGACGGGAGTCTTTGTCCATTTTCCGATTGCTCTAAATTTCACCATATTCCGATTGGTGCCTTTCATGGTTATTCCGATCAGCAACAATTTATATATTCCGATCATGTTCATTCCGATCGGGTACATTCCGATCGGATCCTGATGGATTCCGATCGGGTGTATTCCGATGGAATGTTTTGTTTTGTTTTAATATTCTGCTTAGGTTGATATGTCAATTTTTCTCGTTTTATTTTTAGTCTATTTTAATTTCGTTCCGCATTTTTATTTATTTGTCAATTTACTTTTTGTTAAGTTTTAATTTTACGTCATTTAATTTCACGTCATTTACTTTTAACGTTTTAAATATTGCACCGTTTACGTTTCTCTTAGTTGTAGTTTCAATTTCCCGTCTTTTATATTAAGTCTTGCACATTTATTTTTCCAAAACCAAAAATATTTGTTTCACCAAGAACAACTAATCTCACACAATTAACCGGAAATCAATTCGATTAGACACCGAGAAAACGAACTTTCAACTAGTAAAATCTTTATATTAAAATGGCGCCGCTGCCGGCTCTTTTCGTGAGGATCGAAAGTTTTTTGTGAGAGAAGCGTTGGCTTTTGGGATCCGTTCACTTGTGAACGTTATTTTTCTTGTCAAAAATTTTCAAAAATCCAAAAACATTTGAAAAATCATAAAAAGCATTTCTTTTTCAAAGTTTTACACCAAAAATATTCTTCTTGCTCATCTATCTTTCTTTATGGATTCTTATGTCCATTGCGTCGGTTGTGGGAGACGATTGTACGGGAACGACTCTTGTCAATGGTGTACATGTGAGCGGTGCGGAAACGATATCAAAGATACACAATCAATACCAGGATTTTGTCCTTTGTGTCCCTCACTTAATTCGTCCTTTCTGAACCCATCTACTCTTTTCCCGTGCATCTATTGTGGAAGCGATTCTCCTTGGCATGTTTCGTACCCGATTCAATACTCGTATGATTACGGGCAAGAACCGGGGTACAAGTATGACAATGATAATAGCTATCCACAAGACGTACCCAGTCTTTCTCCTCACCCGTTTTGCAACAACTGTGGGGGTCCTCACGATACCTATTATTGTCAACCAATGAATTGTTATGAGCCAACTCCGTGCCCTCAGTTTTCTTCACAAGTGGATTATTAGGAACCAAATCCGGTTTATAATTCATCTCAACCGATGAACTACTATGAGCCACAAGCATGCTATAATTCAGGTTTTCAACATTTTGAACCCCCACAGCACATCATCGATCATCAACCTTCCTTCTAACAATTAAGCCTCCACGAACAATGGAACTCTCTTGTTAAGCAAAGTCAACAAATTCAAGAAACTTTCAACAAGATCATCGAAAAATGGCAAGAGGATCAACGACAAGAGCAAATATCGAATATCGAGACTTATACTCCTCCTCCGGTGTATCCATACTATTATGATGATGACGAGGATGATGTCTATGATCTCAACCCATCTTCTGAGATTACTACCCCTATTCTTGATAACACCAATTCGTCTAAGGATAGTGATACTTCGAGTGAGATTCGTGATTTTGGTCTTGAAGAATTCTTTGATGAGGTTTGTGATATTCCGACTTTTGCTGAATGTAAGGATGAGATCACTTTTAATGATGAATTCCAATTCGAGCCCGAGATTGCGGAAATTATCGAACGAGAGCTAGCTCTTTTACCTCCGCTTCCTCCTACAAGCGAGGTCGATTTTTCCAACATCGATGCCGAACTTGATGAGTTGGAGCGTCTTATTTTTCATAATAATGACGAACCAACTCACTTGACCAATCATCCTATTCTCGAGGAGTTACCTAATCAACACTCCTCCACTGAGAATTACGTTTACCACATTCGTGCGGATTTAACTTATCAACAATCCCCACAAATGAATGATGGTATCGTACTTGATCGTGATCTTTTCGAGAGAATTTCTAAAATCCTCAATGAAGGGAACGACAAACCTTTGTTTGACGAGCCTATCTATGATGAAGAAATCGAAGAGATTCACGTTCATGAGGATGAGCGTTTTGACCCGGGGGGTGTCATTAATTATTTTATGCTTGATGACCTTACGGCTTTGCCGCTTGCTACTGAGCATCCATTGTCTTTAGGGTCTGACAATGTGATTCCTTTACCCACCCCACCTCCCGTGGATCATTACCTCACATACTTCTCGTATGTTGAGCGGACCTTTCCCCCATTTAAGACTTATTCCCCCGCCTCCCCTTTGTTAATGTCCACCGGGAACGAGGACAAGGTCTTTGATCCCGGTATCACATTCGAGGCCTCCCCATGGACCATTTAATTCGGGGACGAGTCAGGCTCGTGACTCGGTTAATATAAACAAGCGCTTTTTTGGAGGCAACCCAATTATCTATCTATCTTTCTTGTTTTCACCATAAGTGTAGGGGGAGCCCCGTTGGTGATTCTTGTTCTCTTTCTTATCATGTGCAGGGATTAGAGCTTCAAAGACACACTCTTGATGACTTTTGACGAACCGTGATTCCGTGTTCCCTTCTTCCCGGTTCTATCCTAAACTCTTTTCGATTCACTATTTTATATTTCTCAATATTAAAATAGGAATCTCTTTAGTTGTCTATTCCTTAGCAAGATTTAAACAAGTGCACAATGTCCTAAGTGTAGGGGAGTTTACTCCCACATGCTTAAACATTGAGGACAATGTTTATATTAAGTGTAGGGGGGACTTCTATCGAAGTTAAGTGGCCTTTTCCTTGTATTTGTCCTCATTTTAACTGGAAAATCGATTTTTCGACATTTTTCAAAATTTTTAATCTATTTTGGCCTAGTTGTAGTTCCCTTTATTTTTGCTATTTTTCTCTTATTTTAATAAAATGGTTTTAACAAGTTTAGTTATCTTAGATATATTAGGCCCGTTGTGAATTTTTTGACTCAACCCGAGTTTACTTGCCTAAGTTTACTCTAGCTAGTATCCTTAACGTGTTTAAGTCAAGTTTTGCTAGGCTTTTATATAGGGAGCTATAAAACGCGAAAGTCTTAACTCTCACGGGTTAAGAACAAGAACTTTTCGCAAGTTCCTATAATTGATCCTAGAGAGTCGTTTATCAAGGGAACTTTAAAACACGATTTCTAAACTTGAAAAAGTCTAAGAATTTGCAAGATCCTATAGGCGACTCGAAAACCCAAAACTTTGATTTAATAGGCTAAGCATCCACGAGTCTCATTCCTTGAGATTTTAAACTGTGGAGAACGAGAGATGATAGAGTCAATTATAAGTTCGGTATTCTTTCGTGAATTTATGTGAGTTAATTATGAGCCTATTCTCCCTCCGCTTGTTAATAAATTTATCTGCTAATAAATAAGGTTGTACGATTTAAAAGGTTACTTAGCTTCTAGCCCCAGATCGTTTAAAAGTTGCTCGGTACGGATTAGAGTTCATAGCCAAGGCATAACTTATTGAAGCGGGATGCGAAGATTGGCGAGTCCGAAAAGGCCCTAACAAGGCATGAGGGCTATATTTTGTTTCTAAAGATCCAAAAGTGATGTGAAGAATCATTTATCGAAAATCAATATGAAGGATCGAGACACACGACGAAAAGTAAACACTCCCCAAAAGATTATGGAGAAGTCTATCCGAAAAGACCCTAACAAGGTATGAGGATAAATAGATCCAAGTCCTAAAAGGAGGCGGATCGTTGTTATCAAAGTCTAAAATAAAGATTGGAGAAAAATGAAGAAGTCGTGGTCCATTTATGAAGAATCTCTCAAAACTTCAAGTGAAGAAATTCCTATTATGAAGAGAAGACCATTATTTCAAGAACGTCTCTCAAAGATTTGAAGTATGAAGTCGCTGCCAAATATCGGTCCGAGAAAGGTCTCAAATCGTGAAGCGAGTTATGCCAAGATATGAACTTTATGAGATCCCGAGAAGCAGTTTTAAAAGATTTGGTCCTTTAGCTAACTATTGATTAAATCGTTCACCTTATTTTCGGACTAAATAACTATCGAAATAAGTCAAACAATGCATCCTCGTGATCATTCAAGACAAAAATAAAATATAAGAGATACACCTAGGAATAAAGGAGTCTAAGTGAGTAATTGGCCCACATGAGTTCGTGATAGTTTGCTAACTTATAATAACAATGATCTCGTTTTTAAGCTTGGTATGGGGAACGTGAAACTTGAGGATGATAAACGTTCATGGCCGCCAAAACCCAATGTAAGTTTTTAATTTCTTTACTTATTTCTATCTTTTATGTTTAGTATTTAATAAAGGCCAAGGTGGGTTATTTATGATGGAAAATGTAAACCGTGCTTTACAATTAATGCATTGCATGAGGGCATTGCAATGGTCAAGTGTAGGGGATTTGATAGGTGTGAAAACACCCATCCTTTTTACCACTTAATTGCAATAATAACCGAGCCGAAACGTGTATTTTATGTCATTTATGTCGGAATTATGTGCGGTTTGTGTTTTTGTTGTGATTTAGGATGAAAAGGTGAAAAGTGGAGAAAACACGGCATTCACGGGCTTTTATCGAAGAAAAAGACGAAAGACGAAGTCGAAAGATCAAAAGTGGAAAAAGAACGGAAGTCCAAGACCAATTCTGAAGATTTATCGAAGAAAAAGTTAAAGGACGGAAGTTTACTAAAAAGCCGAAGAACTCGAGTCTTATTTATGAAGAAATACAAGACGAGTTCAAAGAAATCCCGAAGACAAAATCATTTAAGTCCAAGATTTAAGAAGATTAAAGAAAGGAGGGACCTAATTACGCAATTAAGGAAAAGAGGAAAGAGGGAGGAAGCTTCCTAAGCTCCTCCCTAATCTCCCTATAAATAGCAACCAACCTCATTTGTTTAGAGTTGTTGGTGGCTTGACAAACCACTCTTCCACCATTTTCATTTCTTGTCATTTTATTTCTCGCACTTTAATTAATTGTTATGCACTTTTAATCATTTAATTTCCAAGTAAGTTTTCATTCATTGTTCTTTAATCTTTGCTTTTCTCATCTCAATCTTTCATCTTCCTTTCTTGATTTTCATTTACTTTTGGTGCGATTTACATGCGATCCGTGTTGTTCATTCATGTTTTCGTGCCTAAAAAGTTAATCTTTTTATGTTTTGATTTCAAAGTTTGTTAATTTTAAGTTTGAAAAGTGGTTATTTGCGCTTATTGATTCCGCTCCAGTTTTGATTCGTTCTAGTTTTGGGTTAAAAGCTTATTTCCATAGCTTTTTGATCTAGCTTATATATCGGATTCCTTATAAATCGGAAAGGGTATTAAAACCCCTTTCCGATCGTTCATTCCGACCGGCGACCTATTCCCACCCTTTCCGATTGAACTCCAATCGGAAAAAGGTTTGTCCATTCCGATCTAACCCTTGTTGGTTATTCCGATAGGTATAAATTCGCATATTCCGATTGGTAGCTTTTGTAATCATTCCGACTGGAGTCTTTGTCCATTTTCCGATTGCTCTAAATTTCACCATATTCCGATTGGTGCCTTTCATGGTTATTCCGATCAGCAACAATTTATATATTCCGATCATGTTCATTCCGATCGGGTACATTCCGATCGGATCCTGATGGATTCCGATCGGGTGTATTCCGATGGAATGTTTTGTTTTGTTTTAATATTCTGCTTAGGTTGATATGTCAATTTTTCTCGTTTTATTTTTAGTCTATTTTAATTTCGTTCCGCATTTTTATTTATTTGTCAATTTACTTTTTGTTAAGTTTTAATTTTACGTCATTTAATTTCACGTCATTTACTTTTAACGTTTTAAATATTGCACCGTTTACGTTTCTCTTAGTTGTAGTTTCAATTTCCCGTCTTTTATATTAAGTCTTGCACATTTATTTTTCCAAAACCAAAAATATTTGTTTCACCAAGAACAACTAATCTCACACAATTAACCGGAAATTAATTCGATTAGACACCGAGAAAACGAACTTTCAACTAGTAAAATCTTTATATTTGAATTATTTGCTATTGTTTAGATTACTCGCTTATTTGATTCCAGCTTATTTAGTAATAGCTTATTCAGTTTCTTTTAGCCTATTTGTTACTGCTTATTTGGCTTAATTTGATTCCCGCTTATTATTATTGGCTTATGGTTTTAGCTGTGTACTTATTTTGGTGACTTATTTGCTTACTATTTAAAAACAAACTGAACCAATTGTTCAGATTTGTTTAACTGTCCAAATATCAAAAGTCCAAAAAGTCTAAAAAATATTTGCTATTATCCGTCCACTCAGGGACTCGAACCTGTGACCCCTCGCATAGCTACCAATCGCCCCAACCATCTCCTCTAACATCTCATTTGTGTTTCTTATTGCGATTATTAATTAATATAGGACAGTTTAATTATTGGCAGTTTTCATAGAATTAGTTTTATACATGTTTAGTTTAGTTTGATTTAAATTTTAATTAATCAGTTTTTTTTTAAAATATAAAAAAGATAAAAATATATTTTAATTTTTAATTACTTTTAAATTTAGTTTAAATTCTTACTAGTTTTAAAATTAGTTTTATAAAGTTTTTTTTTATAGCTTTCTTTAAAAATAGATTTTAGATATAAAAAGTTTTTATTAAATAGTTTTATTTTTTTAAAGTTAATTTTCAATAAGATTTTTAATTTAGATTATTTTAAAAGTTTTCAATCTAGGTTTGTTCAAAGTTTAAAATATATTTTAAAATAGTTTTAATTAATATAGTTTACTTTTAATTAATTAGATTTAAGTTAGTTTAAAAAATACCAAAATACTTTTTACCAAAAACAAGTTAAGTTTAAACGATAAATCGGAAATCAAATTCGAGTCGAGTCGAGGAAAAACGAACTTAATTGCATATTAAAAAAGGTTAACAAAATCTCAGTTTCAAATTGGCGCCGCTGCCGCTTCGCTCGTACGATTGACGATTTTTTCGTGAAGACGTTTGGATTTTGGGATCCGTTCATTCTTTGAACGTTACGTTTCTTGCACACAAAATCAAAAACACAAAAAAATCAAAAACTATAAATTACAAAAAAAATTAAAAAATCACAAAAGCAATTTCTTTCCTAAGAATTGCACCAAAAAAAATTAAAAAAAATCAAAAGTAATACGTTTTCCTAAACATATTACACCAAAAATATTACGTATTAGTGTTAATTTTTCGATTCGATTTCTTTCGATTTTTCTTGTGAATATATATTTTTCTAAAAAAATACAAAAAGATTTTTCTTTTACTATATTATATTACGTAGCACAATAAATTACCTACTTATCAAATAAGGCCTTAGTTGGGATTTCATCACCTAACTATTGTATTCGAATCCATAACGAGAAAAAAAGGGCAAAATAGATAAATACTAGTAAGACGTTTGAACTCGATATATACAAACTATAAGGCGGGTATAAGGCGACGCGCTATAAAAGGCCGTCTAAAGAAAAAGGTTTTTAAGTGCTTTGTGCCACCTCGTTTCCCCGCTTGCTTGTGCGTATATTGAGAGGGACGACCGATTATTGGTTTGACAACTCAAGTAGTATTTACGTATATATTTTTGTAGATTTTTCATATTGCTCCTCGAGAGGGAAAATCCTTTTCCTCTCAAAGTCGACCGAGGTCACCTACCTCATTCCAAAGTTTTAATTGTATGCGCACTCGCGCGCGTACGTACATACCGAGTGGTGTACCAAATACTTCTAATTCTTCTAAAAAGAAGAAGAAGAAAAACAAAAAGACCGTCATTAAAGTCGATCCCGAGAATCGAGCTTTCAACAATACGATGGCAACGGATAATCGACCAATGATTGAGATTCTACAATCTCACGTTGAAGGAAACGATGACGCGATTGTGGTGCCGAATATTGGAGCTAATCATTTCGAACTTAAATCGGGTTTTATTCAAATGGTTTCCGCTACACCATTTTTAGGCCGTACTAATGATGACCCACACGCTCATATCAAACGTTTCATCCAATTAGCTAATACCGTCAAATACAATGGGGTGCCCCAAGAGGCCGTTCGCCTCCAACTTTTTCCTTTTTCCCTCGAGGGACAAGCCCGGATTTGGCTTGACAAGGAACCACCCCAAAGTATTACCACATGGATCGACTTAGAGACCAAGTTCATTAACTACTTTTTCCCACCATCACAGACCACTTCCTTAAGGAATGAAATAATCAATTTTGAGCAAAAATATGGGGAAACGTTTAGTGAGGCTTGGGATCGTTTTAAAGATCTTTTGAGAAAATGTCCACAACACGGTTTTACTAAAGTTCATCAAATCAACACGTTTTATAATGGTTTAACTCTAAACGACCAAGACTCACTTAATAGTGCCGCGGGGGGCAATATTCTTGTGAAAACAATGAACGAGGCTTGGGCCATTATTGAGAACAAGGCTAAAGTGCAAACCAAAAGTGTTAGGGCTAATATGGCAAGTGCTAGTACGAGTAATAGTGAGGTGAATGATCAAATTAAGGAGCTTACTTCAATTGTGAAAACCCTTGCTCTAAGAACCGACACCCTCACTACACATGTTCATGCCGTGAAAGAAAAAAGTGAGACGTGTGAGACTTGTGGTGGACCACATTCATACTTTAATTGTGACAAGGTTTACAATGATCAACAAGAAGTTTATGCTTATAATAACAATGAACTTGATCGGATTCAGTTCAAACCAAATGTTGATGTAAACCATTTGTCTTACAAGTCTAATAACTATTTGGCTCCCCCGGGTTTTGTAGCACCAGAAAGACCACCCCCACCCGCCCAAAATAGGAACCAAGCTCCTCAACGGGGTAATTTTCAAGGAAGTTCTAATCAACGGGGTTTATTCAAAATCAAGGGAATTTTCAAGGGCAAAACCAAGGGTTGAATAATCAAGGATATAATAACCAAAGTTTTCAAAATCAAGGATTTAATCAAGGTTCTAATCAATATCAAAACCAAGGTTTTAATAATCAAGGTTATAATCAAATGAACATGCATAATCCTCAAATGGACTTGGTTCTTCAAAATATATCCGACCATGAACGAATGATGAGAGAGATGCAAGAGCATAATCGACTAATGCAAGAATCGAATGATAAGAAGTTTTTGACTATGATTCAAACCTTTCGTCCCCAAGGTGCCCTTCCCTCGAACACCGTGACCAATCCTAGGGCTAATGTTAATGCTATCACTACTAGGAGCGGTAAGACCACCATAGAACCTTCCCCACCTAACCAAGGACCCGAGATTCCTTCTTCTTCGACACAACCTCCCTCTTCTTCCACTTGTGACATACCTCCCGTTATGCATTCGTCTACACCTTATGTTCCACCGATACCCAAATTTTATACCCCACCTTCGGTTCCAAAACCGGTTCCTTCACCTTCTATTTCTACTCCTCCTCCTCCTCCTCCTCCAAAGGATGTGAGTGAGCAATCCACTCCAAAGCCTTCATCTCAACCCAATATACCTTATCCCTCAAGGTTGCGGAAAGAGAAATTGAAGAATAAGGATGATATTCAAGTTTTGAACTTCCTAAAAATGTTCAAACAATTGAATTTTAATATCACCTTTGCCGAGGTGCTCGCTCACATGCCTAAGTACGCTAAGATGTTTAAGGATCTTTTAAGTGATAAGGAAAAGTTGCTTGATATCGCCAATACCCAATTGAATGAGAATTGTTCCGCGGTTCTTTTGAGAAAATTACCGGTTAAGTTAGGAGATCCCGGTCGATTCCTTATTCCTTGTAATTTTCCGGGTGTTGAGAATTGTATGGCCTTGGCGGATCTCGAAGCGAGTATCAATCTTATGCCATTGTCCGTGTGGAAACAATTATCTTTACCCGAGCTAGTCCCCACTCGTATGACATTGGAATTAGCTAACCGTACGGTTGCTTATCCGGTGGGGATAGCTGAGGATGTTTTCGTAGGAGTCGACAAATTCACTTTTCCCGCCGATTTCGTCGTCGTCGACTATGAAATGGATCCCCGTGTTCCCTTAATTGTGGGACGACCCTTCTTGAGAACCGGGCGTACATTAATCGATGTAGCCGCGGGTGAACTTATCATGAGGGTCGGGGATGACAAAATCGTCTTTAACATGGGTAAACTTTCCAACCTTCCCAATGAGCCCGAATCCGTGAATTTCATCGATGTGCTTGACGAAGCATGCGAAGAGCATTTTCATGAGGCTTGTAAGAGCGGGATTTCTCCTTTACCTCATGTTGAGACCGTCGCTTCTATTGCTCCTTCATTGACTCCATTTGGAGAAAGTGATTTAGATGAGTTTGAAGCTAGCTTAGGTCCTCTCGAGATTAACTATGATAATTTTCCCACCAATTGGGATGAAGACATTCGTACTATTGAGAGACTTCTCAATGAGGACAATATTTCTCCACCCACTCCTAAAGAAGTTACAAACAATGATCCTACTTTGACTAAGCCTTCCATTGATAATCCGCCGGATTTAGAGCTTAAAGATTTGCCGTCTCATCTAGAGTACGTTTTCTTAGAGGAGGATAATAAGTTGCCCGTCATTATTGCTAAGGACTTAAAAGAAGATGAAAAATCCCGACTTATAGATGTGCTTAAGAATCATAAAAAAGCAATTGCTTGGAAAATCTCCGACATTCGCGGAATTGATCCTAATTTTTGTACTCATAAAATTCTCATGGAAGATGACTTTAAACCCGCGATCCAAAATCAAAGAAGGGTTAATCCAAAAATTCATGAAGTCATTAAGAAAGAAGTTATCAAACTTCTAGATGCCGGAATGATTTACCCTATCTCGGATTCGCCATGGGTTAGTCCCGTCCATTGTGTGCCTAAGAAAGGCGGAATTACCGTTGTTCCCAACGAAAACAACGAGTTGATTCCTACTCGACTTGTAACGGGTTGGCGAGTTTGCATTGATTATCGTAAGCTCAATGATGCCACTCGTAAGGATCATTTCCCTCTTCCTTTCATTGATCAAATGCTCGAGCGTTTAGCGGGTAATGATTTCTATTGTTTCTTAGATGGCTTTTCCGGATATTTTCAAATCCCTATCGATCCAAAAGACCAAGAGAAAACCACATTCAATTGTCCCTATGGAACATTTGCTTACAAAAGAATGCCTTTCGGCTTATGCAATGCTCCCGGGACTTTCCAAAGGTGTATGATGGCGATATTTCATGACATGGTTGAAGAAACTATGGAAGTCTTTATGGAAGATTTCTCGGTCTATGGTGATTCTTTCTCTTCTTGCCTTGCTAAATTAGAACGTATGCTCCAACGATGTGAAGACACTCGTCTCGTTCTTAATTGGGAAAAATGCCATTTCATGGTAAAAGAAGGCATCGTCCTTGGTCATAAAATTTCCAAAGCCGGTATCGAAGTCGACCGTGCTAAAGTTGACGTCATTGCTAAGTTACCTCCGCCTACCACCGTCAAAGGAGTTAGAAGTTTTTTAGGCCATGCGGGATTTTATCGACGTTTCATCCGAGATTTCTCGAAAATAGCTCGTCTAATGACTCATCTCTTAGAAAAGGATGCTCCTTTCATCTTCTCTCAAGAATGTCTCGACTCTTTCGAACTTCTTAAAGGTAAATTAACTAAGGCACCGGTCTTAGTCTCTCCAAATTGGGAGTTACCTTTCGAGCTCATGTGCGATGCTAGTGATTTCGCGGTAGGAGCGGTTTTAGGTCAACGAGTTAACAAACATTTCCAACCCATTCATTATGCTAGTAAGACAATGACGGGGGCTCAATTGCATTATACCACTACCGAAAAAGAGCTTTTAGCTGTAGTGTATGCTTTTGAGAAATTCCGCCCCTATCTTGTGCTTTCCACCACCATCGTTTACACCGACCATTCCGCCTTGAAATACTTGTTGACCAAGCAAGATGCTAAACCGAGACTCCTTCGTTGGGTTTTGCTCCTACAAGAATTTAAAATTGAAATTCGTGATAAAAAAGGAGCGGAAAACCTAGCCGCGGATCACCTTAGTAGACTTGAGGATCCGTATCAAGGGGAATCTCCAAATCAAGAGATTAATGAATCCTTTCCCCTTGAGACCTTAATGTCTATTAATTCCAATCTTGATGATACCCCATGGTTTGCCGACATTGCAAACTATTTGGCGGGTGGTGTTCTTATCGAAGGGTTATCGTCCCAACAAAAGAAAAAATTCTTCAAGGACGTTAAAACGTACTATTGGGACGACCCTTATCTTTTCAAGCAATGTGCGGACTTAATCATTCGTAGATGTGTTGATGGGCCGACGGCTTTACAAATCCTTGAAGCTTGCCATAAAGGACCTACCGGTGGTCACTTTTGTCCTAATTACACCGCTAAAAAAGTGTTCGACTCCGGATTCTTTTGGCCCTCCATTTATCATGATGCACATGAAATGGTTAAACATTGTGATGCTTGCCAAAGGCAAGGCAAGATCACACATAAAGATGAGATGCCTCAAAATTTCATCCAAGAATGTGAAATCTTTGACGTATGGGGCATCGACTTTATGGGGCCGTTTCCATCATCGAAGGGAAACAAGTACATCCTCGTAGCCGTTGACTACGTCTCAAAATGGGTTGAAGCAAAAGCTTTACCTACTAATGATGCGAGGGTGGTTGTTAACTTCTTGAAACAATTGTTTGCTCGATTCGGTGTGCCTCGTGCTATTATTAGTGATCGCGGGACTCATTTTTGCAATGATCAATTTGCACGAGTCATGGCTAAGTATGGTGTCAATCACCGACTTTCCACCGCGTATCATCCTCAAACTAATGGACAAGCCGAGGTTTCTAACCGTGGTCTTAAAAGAATCTTAGAGCGAACCGTGGGAGAGCATCGTGCCTCATGGGCCGATAAATTAGATGATGCTTTGTGGGCTTTCCGTACCGCTTATAAGACACCTATAGGTTGTACCCCTTATCGCCTTGTATACGGAAAGGCATGCCACCTCCCCATTGAGTTGGAGCATAAGGCTTATTGGGCCTTGAAATGGGCTAATTTTGACATAAACAAAGCCGGTGATCATAGGAAAATCCAACTCAATGAACTCAATGAACTTAGGAATGAGGCTTATGAGAATTCATTAATCTATAAGGAGAAAACTAAGCTCATTCATGATTCCAAGATTAAAAACCGAGAGTTCCATGTTGGTGATCAAGTTTTATTATTTAACTCTCGGTTGAAAATCTTTTCGGGTAAACTTAAGAGCCGTTGGTCCGGTCCATTCACCGTGGCCCAAGTCTTCCCTTATGGCACCATTGAGTTATCCCAACCAAATGGGCCCAACTTTAAGGTGAATGGCCAACGGGTTAAGTTGTACTATGGAGAGGACATCTCTCACGAGATGATTCCATCCCTCTCCACATTTCCCTTGAATTAATTCGGGAAATCGAGTCGAGCTAGAGACTCGTGATAAATAAATCAAGCATCGTATAACTAGGTTAGATTTTTACCTTTACCATCCTTTCCATTTTTTTCGCCTTCATCCATTGTCCACCAATAAGTGTAGGGGAGATCCGAGTAGGTTGTTTGTGTGTGGTGATTGTGTGCAGGGACATGTGCTTTGATGATCCACTTTTGGTACTTTTGATGAGACCCGTGATCCCGTGTTCCCGTGTACCCGGTTCTATCAAAACTATTGTGATTCATACTTGTATATAAATAAAACAAATAAATGTAATCACTTTAGTTGTCCCTTCCTTAGCTCGATTTTAAACAACGTACTCAATGTCCTAAGTGTAGGGGAGTTTATTCGCCCACATGTTTAAACATTGAGGACAATGTTTATATCAAGTGTAGGGGGGCCTTCTATCGAATTTTAGTGGCCTTTTCCATGAATTTGACCCCATTTTACCGGAAAATTTTAAAATTTTTCAACGTTTTTCAAATTTTTGATCTATTTTGGCCTAGTAGTATTTTTATTTAATTTCTTTCCTTTTATTATCGCATCGTAATAATTTCCATTTCAAGAATAAAGTTAAAAAAAAATAATAAAAAAAAAAATAATAATTAAATAAAATGGTTTTAATAAGTTTAGATATCTTTGATATATTAGGCCCGTTGTGAATATTTTGACTCAACCCGAGTTTACTTATCCGAGTTTACTCTAGCTAGTATCCTTAACCATATGGACCTTAATTGGTTTATTAGGCTAAGCATCCACGAGTCTCATTCCTTGAGATTTTAAATTGTGGAGAACGAGAGATGATAGAGTTAATTATAAGTTCGGTATTCTTTCATTTACTTATGTGAGTTAGTTATGAACTTTTTCTCCCATCACTTGTTAATAAATATATTTGCAATAAATAAGGTTGTACGATTTAAAAGGTTACTTAGCTTCTAGCACAAGATCGTTTAAAAGTTGCTCGGTATTAATTAGAGTTCATAGCCAAGGCATAACTTATTGAAACGGGACGCGAAGATTGACTTATCCAAAAAGGCCCTAACAAGGCATGAGGATACCCGAGTCCAAAAAGGCCCTCACAAGGCATGAGGATTCACTTTTTGCCAAAGATCCTAAGATGATGTGAAGATCATTAATCCAAATCAATATGAAGGATCAAGACACACGACGAGAAGCAATTACTCCCCTAAAGATCATGGAGAAGTCTATCCAAAAAGACCCTAACAAGGTATGAGGATAAATAGATCCAAGTCCGAAAAGGAGACGGATCGTTGTATATCAAAATCCTAAATAAAGAAGAGGATAAATGAAGAAGTCGTGGTCAACGTTTGAAGCATCTTTCACTCCTTATGAAGATGTATACCAAAATGAAGAGAAGACCATAATTTCAAGATCGTCTCTCAAGATTTGAAGTTTAAAGTACAAGCCAAATATCGGTCCGAGAAAGGTCTCAAATCGTGAAACGAGTTATGCCAAGATATGAACTTTTTGAGGTTTCGAGAAGCAGTTTTAAAAGATTTTGTCCTTTAGCTAACTATTGATTAAATCGTCCCACTTTGTTTTCGGCCTAAATAAATTATCGAAATAAGTCAAAAATGCATCCTCGTGATCATTCAAGACAAAAATAAAATATAAGAGATACACCGTAGGAATAAGGGGGTCTAAGTGATTAACTAAACCACATGAGTAAGTGTTAGTTGTGCTAACTTGTAATAACAATGATCTCGTTTTTAAGCTTAGTTTGGGGAACGTGAAACTTGAGGATGATTAATATTCGTGACACCAAAGCCCTAATCTAAGTCTTAGATTTCTCTACGAGTTTCTTCCATCTAATAATTTCCAAGCTAATAAATCATTTAAGTTTGGTTTCCTTTAAAAGTTTTATCTTTTCGTCGTAAGTAGTAATAGTAGTAATAATAATTAAGGCCGAGATGGATTAATTATGAGGAAAATGTAATTTTATGCTTTAAAATAATGCATTGCATGGGGTCATTGCAATGGTCAAGTGTAGGGGATTTAATAAGTGTGTAAACACTTATCCTTTTGCCACTAATATCAAGGAAAAACAAGACCGAATCATGTGTTTATTGTCATAAATGTCAGAATTACGCGTGGTTTTGTGTTTTGTGTGTTAAATAGGTACAATTGAGCAAAAGAAGAGAAAACACGGGATTTCACGGTCAAATGTCGAAGAAAAGTCAAGATAGAGTCGAAGACAAGATCAAAAGACCAAAAGTGTAAACCGGCTAAATCAACACGGAATTGAAGAAAAGAGCGATAAAGCCAAAAATCGAGCTCGTTTTAGCGGAATTAATCTTAAATGAAGTTTATCGGGCTTGTGGGTCCCACTTTTGATTAATGGGCCCAAAAGCCCATTTGTGAGGATATATTATTAGCTTTTGGAAGATTAAGCCCATTTCAAGCCCATGTTTGGAAACAATAGCATACGGATGAGAGGATAAAACGGGCCTCAAGCCCAAGATGGGAAACAAATTTACAAAAGAAAAAGGAACGGATGGAGTAAATGTTGGTCAAGTCAAAAGTCAACCCCACCCCACACTTGCGTTTTAATAAAACCAATTTTTTTACCCTCACCTCCCCATTATGCGATACAACCAAGAAAGGTTTTTCACCCACATTTTTCATTCTCTCTCCCACTCCCTTCATCTTCCCCAATCTCACCCCAAACCAGTAAAAAATCATCACTGTTCATAAACCCTAATTGGGTAAAAAAAGTTAATTGATATGGGGGTTTTTGATCTCACGTGATTATCACGTGTTGGGAATTAATTCCCCAATTGATTCGGAAGAGAGAGTGGAGAGGCAAGAGTACATGGCCAGTTTTGATTGAATACTACACCTCACAACTCTTTTTCCACCAATCAAAAGCCAAAGAAGAAACACAAATCCCTTCCACCCTGGCAATCTGAGGCACTCGAGTGATTACAGCCGTTTGATCAAGCAAGATTAGAAGAAAGAGAGAGAGAATGAAGATTAGCGGCCAAGATCGCAAGCCGTGGTCACCAAGGATGCCTAGAAGGTTCGGGGGATCCCTATAAAAACCCCCACTCCATCGTGTAATCTTCATGCTTTTCCTTTATTTTATTTTCAGAAAATTAGTTTAATAGATTTTTAATATTGTAGTTTGTTTTTCCAAGTATTGTAACTTTGATTCTGAATTAATGAAAAGATAGTTTGTGTTCCATCTCGTATCAATTTAATTCCAGTTATTGTTTTCTTTTATTTTTAATCTGTTAAAAAAAATATACAGTCGTGAGTTCTCGGTTGAATTAAAAAAAAAAAAAGAATATAAAAAAAATAAAAATATAGAGGAAAGTAAATATTGATTTTCCCCACTGGGAAATCAATTAAAAAAAAGCACTGTTTGGTTGAAGATATTTGGTTCGAAGGTATTTTCCTTTGTTACGGTTCATCCGGTTGAGGTTCGAATGAAGGCGGTGTTTGTTTAGTTTGGTTTCGGTTCAAAGGTAGCTCAGCGCTAGCCTGCTTCTTAACGGTTTTCCCAAAAGGTGCTTAATCTCCTTTACTTTTATTGTTTATGTTTGATTAATCTGCTAGTTCGATTTTAACTTGGTTGTTTATTATTAGTTAGATATTAGATTTGCTTATTTAGATTATTTGTTATTTGCTTATAGTTGCTATCTGCCTTTGTCTTGTTTGGATTTCGAGTCGTTTAGAACTGCTTATTTTAGTCTGCTTTTGGTATAACTTTCGTTTGGTTTTGCGTTGATCTGCTTGTGATTGGGTTTTCAGTAGGCTAGACCTGCTAGTTTTGAGTTGTTTTGTTTTGATTAATCTGTTTAAGGTTTTAGATAGTTTGTATCTGCTTATTTTGGTTTGAACCTTGCTTATCGAATATATTGAATCTGCTTGAATTGCGTTGGAATTATTTGCTATTGTTTAGATTACTCGCTTATTTGATTCCAGCTTATTTAGTAATAGCTTATTCAGTTTCTTTTAGCCTATTTGTTACTGCTTATTTGGCTTAATTTGATTCCCGCTTATTATTATTGGCTTATGGTTTTAGCTGTGTACTTATTTTGGTGACTTATTTGCTTACTATTTAAAAACAAACTGAACCAATTGTTCAGATTTGTTTAACTGTCCAAATATCAAAAGTCCAAAAAGTTTAAAAAATATTTGCTATAATCCGTCCACTCAGGGACTCGAACCTGTGACCCCTCGCATAGCTACCAATCGCCCCAACCATCTCCTCTAACATCTCATTTGTGTTTCTTATTGCGATTATTAATTAATATAGGACAGTTTAATTATTGGCAGTTTTCATAGAATTAGTTTAATACATGTTTAGTTTAGTTTGATTTAAATTTTAATTAATCAGTTTTTTTTTAAAATATAAAAAAGATAAAAATATATTTTAATTTTTAATTACTTTTAAATTTAGTTTAAATTCTTACTAGTTTTAAAATTAGTTTTATAAAGTTTTTTTTATAGCTTTCTTTAAAAATAGATTTTAGATATAAAAAGTTTTTATTAAATAGTTTTATTTTTTTAAAGTTAATTTTCAATAAGATTTTTAATTTAGATTATTTTAAAAGTTTTCAATCTAGGTTTGTTCAAAGTTTAAAATAGATTTTAAAATAGTTTTAATTAATATAGTTTACTTTTAATTAATTAGATTTAAGTTAGTTTAAAAAATACCAAAATACTTTTTACCAAAAACAAGTTAAGTTTAAACGATAAATCGGAAATCAAATTCGAGTCGAGTCGAGGAAAAACGAACTTAATTGCATATTAAAAAAGGTTAACAAAATCTCAGTTTCATAAACCTTCGGGAAAGTTGATTGTCAACTCGATTCAAAAAGGTCCGTATGTTAGAAGAACAATTCTTGTGCATGGGGACCCTACGAATGCTAACCCAGTGGCTGACTCTAGTCATGAGCAAACGGATGAAGAATTAACTGAAGCTGAATCCAAACAACTCGTTGCCGATGATCAAGCAATTCAAATCATTCTCATAGGACTTCCTGAAGATGTTTATGATGTTGTCGATAGTTGTGAAACCGCACACGAGATGTGCCTTAGGATCCAGAAAATGATGAAGGGGAGTAAAATAGGTTTACAAGAAAAGGAAACTAAGTTGCTTCGTGAATGGGAGAAATTTACGTCTACTGGAGGGGAACAAATTGAACCTTACCATCATAAGTTTTCAACCCTCATGAATCATCTTAGAAGAAACAAACATGAACCTACACAAATTGCTGCCAACATCAAATTTCTTGATAATCTTCCTTCTGAATGGTCACGATATGTCACTCTTGTCAATCAAACCAAGCATCTTCATGTCGTGGACTACACTCAAGTATATGATTATTTGAAGATGAATCAAGATGAGGATAAAGAAGTTAGGGCGGAATGACGTGCTAAGACACAAGATCCATTGGCTTTTATGGCAAACTCTCCATCATCTATGTCATATCCCATGGTACCTTACCATCAACCCTCATCAAGTAACTTCATGCCATAACAACAACAACAACAACAACTCACCTCTTATGGATATCAACTTCCTGCTGCTGTGAACTACTTACAACAGCCCGTTGCCTGTTTTGATGACATCACTGATCCTACTCATGCGATTAATATTGTTCTTGCACTTCTCGCAAAAGCATTCAAAATTACCATTAACCCCACCAACAACAATCAGAGAATCTCCTCAAACACTAAAAATAGGCAGATTGCTCAACCTTTCATGAACGTGAATCAAGATCACCAATTGGTAGTTGCTGGGAACACATGGACACAATATGGTCAGAATGTTAGGTAGACCGTTGGGAATGCAGAAAATATGTATGGACAAATCCGTGGTCAGAATCCGAGTTTTCGAATGCGGGTAACCAGAATAGGTTAATTGTTGTGCCAGGGGTTGGTAATCAGATGGGAAACATTGTGGCTGCAAGGGCTGAGAATACTGGTACGGGAAATGGAAACAACAATCGTCAGGTTCAGTGCTACAACTGCAGGGGATTTGGTCATTATACTCTAGATTGTATAACCAAAAAGAAGAGGGATGTTGCTTATATTCAGACTCAGCTTCTCATAGCACAAAAAGAAGACGTGAATGCCAACTACATCTTGATGGCAAACATACAGCTAGCATCTACCTCAGGAATGCATATTGACAGAGCTCCAGTCTATGATTCAGACGGTCCCTCTGAGGTACACCCAAGTTTCGATGATAATGATATATATAGTATGTCTAATCAGGAGGAAGAGTATATTGAGATGCTTGAGCCCTACATTGAGACACACGGGGATCAAACGAATAATAGTAATATTATTTCTAATGAGCCCAGTTTGGACCTTAGTGTAGATCAAGTTTCCCAGCCTACAACCCTTCCTGATGCGACACATGCGTATTATAAATCTCTACTTGATAAGCTTGATAAGGATGTTAACCATGCTATGGTGGTTAATAATGAGTTTAGAGAAACTAATGCCAAATTGACCACTGAGCTTGCGGGATATAAGGAACTGGAGAAAAATTTTGAAATTAATCAGGCTAAAATTAAAGAACTTGAACAAGCTCATGCTACATCGGTTTATCAAGAAAAACGCACAACTAAGAAATTAAATGCCTTACACTCAAGTAGTGCTAAAAGGATAAGCGAATTGAATGATGAAATCACCTATCTTAATAAACAGCTTTCAACTGAAAACTCTATTATTTTGGATTTAAAAGAAGAACGAAAAAAGCTGAAACATGATTTCAAAATTTGAGAAGATGGGCTTCTTGAGGATTTTTGTAAAGCTCGGGATATGATTAGAGAATTAGACAACCTTCTAGTAAAACGTAGCCAAACTATGCAGACGATAAATATGCTCGCACCAAAAGTGAATGAGATAAATTACACTCGATACAAATTGACTTTAGGTTGTCATGTTCCTCCTAATCCCGGATATCTTAAGCAAGTTCAGGCCACAAATCAAACTCTTTATAATGGTAGTGTGCTTTTGTCTAATGAGCATGATCCTCCTAGTGTGCATGATTCTGAGGAAACTACGGATCTTATAGTAGAGGCTCGTTTAAGAATGAAAAAGCTTGATAAAGAAGTGACACCCGTTTATTATGCAAAAGTTAATCCTCCAACTATTTTTTTTTTGTCTAAAACGAGTACTGAAATGCTTTTGCTACCAAGTGAGGAATTGTCTGATGACCCTCCTAAACCGAGTATCACACGCCGATTTCTAAACGAGCTAAAAGATAACTTTGTCATACTTAAACGTGTTGTTAATTCCAAAATCACTGGAGGAAATTTTACATCACATGTTCAGACTGAAGACTTTAAATCTTTAGCGAAGGAGGCTGATGATTCTCTTGATAAAATCAAAGTTTTGGAAAACGATCTTGAACGCCTCTCTAAATCACCTGATAGTGTTGATAGTAGCCACGTTGCGTTAGATACCTCTGTGTCGAATCTCGAAATCCTCCAAACTGAACCTGAACGTACGAAAGAGAAAATAGAATCTGTTGTCATTAAAAAGGACAAAAAATTTACCGATCTTTGGAATGAATTTGTAAAAAAATGTGATGAATGCAAATATGACAATATTTCGTATAATAAATGTGACAATCCGTCAATTTATGGTTTTTATTTTATTCTCAAATATTATTTAAAAACATTATTTTAAAGTTATATTATGAACTCACTTATTTTTGGGAAGATATTTGGGTTTACATCTTGAAGTAGCATCGACTACGTCTAAACCGGAGGATTCTACGTTACGTGCTTATGTTTACATACACCGTCTTTGGTGACAGTCCGACATTTCAGAAAATAAATTTATCTTTGAATATTATTTTGGGATTTTAATTTTGAGTTGGTTCATAAACTCACAAATATACGAGAAGAGATTAGGACTTACGTGAATAATTTAACGTCCTTTACGACTAAACCGGAAACCTTACGATTACGTATTTACGTTTTTCGAACTCCGTTTTTGATGAGACAATTTTTATTAGATTCGTTTTGTGCCGTTGATTCATAATTTATAGAAATGTTTTTCGTAAAACGACCCGAGGGCACGCAAATCGAGGAAACTAGAATCGAGGAGTACCCGTAATTAAATGGGGATGAGACAAGATAAATCTTGACCCACCCCCACTCATAACTGGCCAAAACTATGACCCAACACCCTTAGGTGTCAACACTTAACAAATAAGTGTTACACTTGTTGCTAAAGCTTAACTTGTAAGCTACTTCTTACATAAAACCACCCAAAACCACTTCATTTTACCATTTGCAACTAGAAACGCATGCAAACCACTCTCACTCCTCTCCTCTCTCTCTAAAGTTCGTCCAACTATCATCAAAAACAACCCTCATTTGATCTATGTTAGCCATAAAATCATGTGTTACTCATACACATGATGATGCTACTTTGAAGCTTTGAAGATTGGAGGTGATTCTAACATCCAAGGAGAAGATTTGTTGGTGTCATAGGGCTGATTTTCCATGAGAAGTTTATAAAGGTTGGTAGACTTGAAGATGATATTGGTTTATCACAAGTTTTGCCATCAAAATCCAAGCCTCGTTCATCAAAGACTCATCTTTTCATCACTAATGGTGGTATAAAGATTGTTCTTCCTATCCTCTTGTTATTTTGATTATGTAATTTTGTATTTTCTTTATTTATGTATATGTATATGATGATGAATGATGATTAAAAATATTATGTGGGGATTTGGTGTTGATAGATTTGATAAACATGGGTAAAAAGATGAAAAAACCACATGTAAAATGGTTAAATATTGCTTAATAAGATGGCTGTATAAAAACAGTAAGTAACCAAATGATAAACTGATAAAATGGTAAAGTGGAATCAATATACAGTAATTATTAGGTGTTATACATATGTGAGAGTTGGCCATGCAATGGAATCATAAAAATGAGTGATATATGATCAAAACAAGATGAGTGTGCCAATCTGAATAGTCTGTTTTGTAGGGACTGTTAAGGATAGTTAGACATGAAATGAGCAGTAGCTATAACTAACTTATTTGTAGCACATAATATGAAGTTTATGCTATCCAAAAATGTGCTTCTATCTCCTTATAGAACTCAAGATATGATAAAAATGGTGACGATGAAACTAAAAATAAGATTTTGAAGAATTAATGTTTAATAGTATTATATAAGCTCTCAAACTAATATAGTATAAAATGTGAATTAAAACCCACTAACTTATAAATTTCATTTATATAAATATGTATAAGGTTAAATAAATGGACACTTTATAAAAATGGTAGTTGAATAAGATTTATAAGTTATAAAAACTATAAACATGATTTTTACGACTTTTTCGGCTATTACCGTAAAATTAACGTTTTTCGCCAATTAAAACTTAGACGATCAAACCCGTCTAATGTAAAGTTTTTAAAAGTCATATACTGATGTATAAGTACCTAATACAAGTAAAAACCGATAAAACCCGAACTATATGACATACGGACATTAACGAGCTAAGTTAGCATATTTGGACTAATAATTTAACTAAATAAGTTAAACACTTATAAAAATTACTTATTGGGCTTAACCCATTTGGGCCCAACATGTAAAGTATAAATACTGATAATACATGTATAAAATGGATTAATACAAGTTAATGAACTTATAATAGGCTTATTGGACCTAAAACCTGTAAATAGGTAAAACTAGTAAACTAGTAAAAAGTTACCAACACATAAACACTAAAATGAGTAAATAAGAATATATAAACCACATGATCATCATCATATGTACGAAATAATCATATGTATATTTGTTATTTTTATAAATTCATTGGACAAGAGTCTAAGACGAGTATTATTTGTCTAGGTTTCCGTGATTCAAGCACGTACCGTACATCCAAATCGCCGATAACCGCCTTCCCACATCAACGTGAGTTCATAGCCTCGCACTCTTTTAAATGTTTTTATGAAATGTTTTATAAACCCGCGAGGGAGATAACATGTTAGCTTTGATAAAATAGGACACCATTTTCCCGATTATTTGTTTATTGATTTGGACCCGAATGATTGTATGACCTGATGAATGAATATATGACCCGATAAATGAAATGAAATGGATTATTAAAGTTTGGTTATGTCACAAAAAGTCCCATTATCATGAATTGTAAACTACCGGAATTTGGTAGACGCTTATGCATATAATAGTACTATTTGGGGACGATCACCCCAGTTCGCGCCTTGACGGTTGATCCCCGTCGTGCCACATTGATTGGTAAGCGAATTTATGTATGAGAAGATTTACACAAGCGTGATTATTGTGACGACACGCTAATTTAGATGGGAAAATTGAGTTTCGGGCTAGCTACCCGTTGTTTTTTGTAGTAAGGTAACAATGTCATGCGGCTTATAATAATTCAAATAACGAAATACTGCTATACGCACTAAATTACGTTATATTGTCTGACTAGCAATACGAGGTCTTACTATTGATATTATGTTCGTCTTTTGTTTTTTCATAACCACATTCATATATTGGTTTTTATTTAACTCTATACAACGTTATAAAACGTATTGTATGATGTTTTTACGACAATGGCTCGTATAATGATTTTGAAGGCAAAGGCCTATATTATGATTTTTGATAAGGATTTGTATAAAATGACTTTGGCTATTTTATGACCTATTACAAAGATTTGTAAAAAATGATTTTTGGTAATAATTTTATACTGATGTTAAATTGATGGATTTTATTAAACTCTATGAATTCACTTGGCTTATCGCTGACCTTTTCTTTTAACATGTTTTATCTCAGGTACTTGAAGGTAATTCTCGGGAAGACAACAAGAATTCATAGCCCGCACTTAAATAATAATTTCCATTCAAATGCTTTATAAAACCTGTTTGTGAAATGCAATGACTTGGGACCTATGTAAATCTGATATTTATGAATGGAAATGCTTTATTATTAAACGACGCGATTTTTAAGCGTTGTCTATGATGTGAGTAATGTGCTATCCCTTAACACCAACGAGTCTTCCGCTGTATTGAATTGTCTAAATTTGGGGGTGTTACAATAAAGCCTACAATGAAATGAAACAAACTATCGCACGGTTGTAGGCTCAGTTAGGAGGGTTTAAAGAAAAGAATTTGGCCTCTTCAGGGTTAGAGAGTGCCAGTGATGGAAATGCTTAGAAGCTTAAGGCTAAGATTGCAGATTTAGAATCTGTTGTTGTTTCATACAAGCGGGCTGTTGAACAAAGTAAGTCTGTCTATCAGAAACTTATTGATAAAATCTGTGAGAACTGTAAGTTAAATGCCTTGTTAAAAGATAAGACTTTTGAGCCTAGCTCGATTGCGGATACCATGATCCAGAAACCAGCAACCTCGGGACCCACTCGTATTGCTGTAACACCGTTTTCCAAGGCTGCTGGAATGGGAAGCTGTTGTTATTGCCCCAAGAATGTTTTGCGTTAGCCCTTCCTCTCAAACTAGGGTGATATCTATGTACCTAGAAACCAACGTAAAGCAAGCGTTAGGATAAAACCAACCACTATCGCTCAACCACAAGTCATTGATTTAAAAAATGAAAATTCTAACAAGCGTGTCTCTTTTCCTACAGGAATGAACAACCACACTAAGAGCAGAAGGCCACATCCTACAAGCAATACAAGGAATGATAGGGTCCCTTTTGCCTCTAGAAGTAGTCGTCCCAAGGCTAATAATGTGGAAGTAGAAGAACACCGTAGGAATTTACCATTTTTTTATTCATAATCAGAAAATTAATTATTCTTAATGTAATGAATTTAAACTTGCTATTCGGAATGAAAAAACTGAAGTTATTTGTGCTAAATGTAATAAATGTTTATTTACTTTTAGTCATGATGTTTCTGGTTTGACTATGAATGGTTTGAATTATGGTGGTTACACTCGAATTGACAAGCTCTCAATCAATGTAAAACATAGCACTCCTAAAGCTAAAATGTATGTTCCAAAAAGTATACACGTATGGTCCACAGAAAGTCTTGTTAAGCCTAATAACCCTATATTCACCTCTAAATGGTTGCCTACTAATAAGTGTGTAAACACTTATCCTTTTGCCACTAAAATCAAGTAAAAACAAGACCTAATCATGTGTTTAATGTCGTAAAATTCGGAATTACGCGTGGTTTTGTGTTCTTGTGTTTAAATAGGTACAAATGATCAAAAGAAGAGAAAACACGGGATTTCACGGTCAAATGTCGAAGAAAAGTCAAGAAAGAGTCAAGGACAAAGTCAAAAGACCGAAAGTGTGCCAAGATCACGAAAAGCTAAGCCCACTTAACATTGAAGAAATGATCAAGAAAGTCGGAATCAAGCTCGTTTTAGTGGAATTAATTATTTTCGAAGTTATTTGAGCCAAGTGGGTCCCACATCGGATAAATGGGCTCAAAAGTCCATTTAAAGAAAAGAGTTGTTTAAACTTGTCACCAAAAGTCCAAGTTTTAGCCCATGATTAAACGGATTAAAAGTGATTGGGCCAATAAGCCCAACAATTGGGACGGATCAAAAAGGGGGTAATCGTTTTTGCTGGTCAACTCTCCAATCCAGTCAACTACACAAGAAACGTAAGGAGTAAATGATTATTTACTTTGCTTACTTTGGTCAAACTCACCTCACATCAACCCTATCCCACTCTCACCCACGTGTAACCCATTTACTCCACCCCACCACACTTAATGAATAAATAACTTTTATTTACCCACATCCTCATTTTCACTCGTTACAAACGAGGTTCTCTCACCCACCTTTCTTCTCCAAATGAAAAACGCAACCATCTCCTTCCAAACCCTAATTTTCGGATCAGTAAAAAAATCATGAGTAAAAATTAGGGCTTTTAATCCAAACGTGTGATTCACACGTGTTTGGATTAATTCCCTATAAAAATCGCACCAAACACTCATTAGTGATCCTCATCCTTGATCCTACATGGCCATATCCTTGGATGTGATTGGCTCATCCACCTCACCAAAACCCTTTTCACCAATCAAATCATGCCACTTCACCAAGGAAAAAACACAACTAGCACATCAAAGTGACAGCATGGCAATCCATGGCTACAAGGGCAGTTTTCAACCGTAGGATCAAGAAGTTTGAAGAAAGAGAAGAAGAATGATGGGATCAACGATTGAGATTGATTGCTTACAAACGAAGCCAATATTAGGGTTTCTGGGGGTTCTCCTATAAAAACCCCCCTCTATCATGTAATTTAAGTGCCTTTTCTTTATTTTTAATTTTTATTTCTGAAAAGTAGAATTAGGGTTAATTGTATTTTCGTTTTCAAAAGTATTGTAATCGAAGCTTTGTTATTAATGAAATTATTGTTTTCTTAAATTTGTGTCTCGATTATTTTTACTGCAATTCATTTTAATTTTATTTTGCTTAAATAATTATTAAAGTATTAGTAAAAGGTAATTATTCTTTCCCCAATGGAAAGAAAAAATATAAAAAAAAAATAAAAAAATAATAAAAATAAAAATATATTCGGTTAATCTTTCGATGGTGATGGATATTGGGTAAGAAGAAGGTGTTGTTGGTTCTTTCGATTACGGTTCAAAAGGTGGCTCAGCGCCAACCTTCTACTCAAAGGTTTTCGACATTAAGGTTTGTTTACTTTAAATTTTTTGTTAAGTTTTATGTTAATGTTTTAGTTTAATCTTTTAATCTGCTATTGTTCATTTTAGCTCTCTGTTTAGTTAATATTATATTTTGTTTTGTCTGTGTAATTTTTTCGTAGTAATAGCGGTTTGATCTGCTTATTTGTGTCGGTAAGGTTTTAGCCTATTTTTGAAAAAATGTTTTAAGTTTGTTTAAGTTTTAAGTTCTGTTTAATTTGTTTAAAAAATAGGTTTGTTGGTTTTGAGTTTATTTTGGTTAAGATCTGCTTGTTATATGAGTTTGGTTTATTCAGTTAAGTTTTCTGATAAATCTGTGAATGATTATTTTAAGTTGATTCGAATAGTGTTGTTATCTGCTTGGTTAGGGCTGTTCGGATCTGCTATGTTTTAGTTCGAATCTGCTTAAGCTCGTGTTTAGTTCATTTGGATTGATAGGACTTTGTTGAAATTTGTTTAGATCTGATTATGTTGCGATTTGGATAGAGTTATAATAGTTTTAAGTTTGTTTAGCTTATCTATTGCTTATTGCTTATTTAGCTTATAGTATTAAGTGGTTGATTATTGTGTTATCTCATTTTAGCTTATTATCTTACTGCTTATTTGGTTTATTTGTTTTCATTGCTTATTTGTCTTGCTTATATGGCTTATTTTGTTTTTTTTAAAACTGTGCTTTATTATTGATACTTAACAGATCCACTTGATCTGTTAATCTGATTACTCCAAAAGTTCAAAAAAAAAAATTAAGCAAAAATATATTCCTCCAAGGAATCGAACCCTGGACCTCCTGTCCAGTTACCAAGAGACCAACCATCTCTGCTAGACTCTTTTTGTGTTAGTTTTTGCATAGCTTAATTAATATAGAATTTAAACATAGTTGGCAGTTTATTTTAATACATATTAAGTTTATTTTAATTAAAAAGTTTTATTTTAATCAATTTACCTTATTCAGTGTATAAAAATATAAAAAAGAATAAAATATATTTTATTTAAATTTTATAAATTTAATTGTTTTTAAATTTAGTTTAAGTTTTACTTAATACAAATTAGTTTTCAAATTATATAGTTTTGTTTTAAAATAGATTAGATTAAAAAGTTTTATATTTCATTTAAATAGTTTAAAATTTAGTTTATTAAAGTAAATTAGATTTGTTTAATCGTTTTAATTAGTTTTTATTAAAAAAGGTTTTAGTTACTTACATTAGATTTTTAAAATAGATTTTTTTTTTAAAATAGTTTTTAATTATATAATTTTTAGTTAAAAAAAATACCAAAAGTATTGTTACCAAAAACAAAGTAAGTCTTACGTTAATTGGATATCAAATTCGAGTTCAGCCGAGGAAAAACGAACATTCATTGCATTAAAAAGGACTAAAAATCCGAGTATCACCTACTGGTAAAATTTTTGACTATAATGGCAAAATTATCGACATTAATAGTTCTCATACTGACAGTGAAATGTCGGTATGTGATAAGGCTTAATTATCATCTAACCCTACAGGAACCTATTTCATCGGCTGCCAAAATTTTTTCTTCTCTTATCATTGGCAGGCTGTTGAAATTTGTCTTTGGTGCGTGGACTCGGGCTGTTCCAAACTTATGACTGGGAATCAAAGCCTTCTCAAGAACTTTGTATGGCGTTTTATGGGAACTGTTCGATTTAGAAATGATCATGTTGCTATAATTATAGGCTATGGTGATATTCATTGGGGAAATATTATCATCACCGGAGTATCTTTTGTTGATGGCTTGGGACACAATTTGTTCTCGGTTGGGCAATTCTGTGATTCAGATTTGGAGGTAGCCTTCAGAAGTCATACATGCTTTGTTAGGGATCTTGAAGGAATTGATCTGCTGAAAGGAAATCGTACCACCAACCTGTACACCATTGATCTTTTTCAAATGTCTACTGCATATCTAATTTGTCTCATGGCCCGGGCCACTTCAACAAAGTCATGGTTATGGCATCAAAGGTTATCTCATCTCAATTTCGATGCCATCACCCAATTAGCAAAAGATGATCTCGTTACCGGTCTTCCAAAGTTCAGATATACTAAAGACCATCTTTGTCCATCTTGTGAGCAAGGTAAAAGCAAGAAGAAGCCTCACAAACCCAAACCTATTCCAAATTTGACGAATAGGTTGCATCTCCTTCATATGGATTTATGTGGCCCAATGAGAATAAAAAGCAATAATGGAAAGAAGTATGTCCTAGTGATTGTGGATGATTATTCTCGTTATACATGGGTTCATTTTTTTGCATCAAAAGATGAAGCCCCTGGTGTAATTATTAACTTCTTAAAGAAAACATCAGTACTACTGCAAGCCCCTGTCATTATTGTGAGAACGGATAACGACACAGAATTCACCAATCAGCAACTTAAAGCTTAGTTTGAAGAAGTTGGATTTCTCATCAAACTTTGGCTGTAAGAACTCTAGAGCAGAATGGAGTTGTGGAACGGAGGAATCGTACGTTAGTTGAAGCTGCTCGGACGATGCTTCTCTCCTTCGGTGCACCGTTATTCCTTTGGGCCGTCGCTATAGCAACTGCATGTTATACTAAAAAACGCTCCATTATTCACACCCGATTCAACAAAACACCTTATGAGATCATTAATGGAATAAAACCGGATATTTCATTTCTACATATCTTCGGTGCATTATGTTATCCGAAGAATGATCGTGAAGATATCAGTAAACTTGAACCTAAAGGTGATATTGGCTTTTTCATTGGTTATTCTGCAACTGCTTGTGCTTAAAGGGTTTATAATCGAAGGACAAGAAACGTAATGGAGACTATGAATGCTACCTTTGATGAACTCTCATGTATGCCCTCTCAACATAGAAGTTCACATCCCGAGCTTCAACGTCAGACTTCTGGACATGTAAGTTCAGGACTCGCACTTCAATTTGCACCGTCAGCAATCTCCTCGTTACAACCTTTAGAACGTGACTTGCAAGTTTTATTTGGGCCAGTTTATGATGAATATATGGAGGGACTTCGTCATTTTGTGTTCCTCGAAATACCCCGGCTACACCTGGTACGGTAGTTCCAGAACCACCAATTGCATCTACACCAACGATATCCGTTTTTGCACCATCTATGTCAACCTCAACCATATTGACTCCAAACATTCCAACCACTTCTCCTACTGCTGACGCAACTCAAAAACATTCTAAGCAAATTCCTAATCATGTTCATCTTCAGAATGAAATAGTTTCTGAAAATGCAAACAATGTGATGCTCAACGAACATGAGTTTGTTAATCCATTTGCGGCTTCCACAAGTACTACTCAGCCTTCAACACCATATGTGGATCCATCGAGCTCGCATCAAGTTTCTCATACACTTCCACATGAACAAAAATGGACTAAGAATCATCCTTTGGTTCATGTGATTGGCAATCTCTCACGACCAGTCTCAACACAAAATCAGCTGCGTACCGACGGTGATATGTGTATCTATGCACTATCAGTCAGCACAATGGAACCAGCAAGTGATAAAGAAGCAATGACTGATGCATCATGGATTGAGTCTATGCAAGAAGACCTCAATCAATTCATCCGGCTTGATGTATGGGAGTTAGTACCACGCCCGGACAATATCGATCCCCTTACCCTGAAATGGTTATTCAAAAACAAGATGGATGAAGAACAAACGGTCATTTGGAACAAGACTCGGTTACTTGTGAGAGGTTATAAACAAAAGGAGGGAATTGATTTCACAGAATCCTTCTCCCCGGTTGCTCGGATGGAATCTATTAGGATTTTCTTGGCATACGCTGCACACAAATCTTTCACTGTGTATCAAATGGACGTGAAGACGGATTTCTTGCATGGGCCGCTAAAAGAAGATGCGTATGTATGTCAACCTGAAGGTTTCATCAACACCGAACTTCCAAGCCATGTCTACAAGTTGAAAAAGGCAATTTATGGTTTGAAACAAGCACCGAGGGCATGGTACGACGAATTATCATCATTTCTTCTCCAAAATCACTTCAGCAAAGGAACCATTGACCCAACGTTGTTTATCAAGCACTATGGCAACGACATCTTAGTGGCTCAGGTCTATGTAGATGATATTATATTTGGTTCTACTAACCCAAAATATTCCATATTATTTGCCGACCTTATGAAAAGTCGATTCGAAATGTCCATGATGGGGGATATGACGTTTTTTCTTGGTCTCCAAGTTCACCAATCCCCCCGTGGTATTTTCATAAATCAGTCCAAGTATGTGCTTGAGACTCTAACGAAGTTTGGTATGGAAAACTGTGATTCTATTGGTACTCCATTGGACACAAAACACAAGCTTGATTTGGATAAGAAAGGGACATTTGTAGACGCTACAAAATACCTAAGTATGATCGGGTCCCTTATGTACTTAACCTCAAGTAGACCGGACATTGTGCATGCTACTTGTTTATGTACTCGTTACCAAGCTAAGCCAACCGAGAAGTACCTCAAGGAGGTTAAAAGGATCTTTCGTTATCTTCGGGGAACCATTCACATGGGTCTCTGGTATACGAAGGATTCTGGTTTTAATCTCACTGGTTTTTCAGATGCAGACCATGCAGGGTGTAATGATACATTCAAGAGTACTTCCGGTGGAGCCCAATTCTTAGGCGAGAAGCTAGTGAGCTGGTCCTCAAGAAAACAAGATTGCACGGCGTTCTCCACCGCGGAAGCAGAATATGTGTCTCTATCCGTGTGTAACGCTCAACTCCCTTGGATGAGAACATAACTCATGGATTATGGCTTTCACTTTAACAAAGTTCCTATCTATTGTGATTCACAATCAGCCATAGCCATATCCTGCAACCCGGTCCAACACTCCAAGACCAAGCACATAGCTGTCCGATTCCATTTCATAAAGGAGCATGTGGAAAGAGGAACGATTGAACTGTATTTTGTCAAGATGGACTACCAACTAGCCGACATATTCACCAAAGCTCTTTATCAGTAACCTTGTATATATCTATCAGAAAATCAAAATACAAAAATATAAAACCTATAAAACCAAAATAGAAAATGAGAAAATCATTCAAAAATATCAAAAATATTCTTCTCCGACATGTCTCTCAGCATCGGTAATATGGACGCACTTAGAAATGTCGCTCAATAACGACAAGGGTATGTACATAAAGTTCGAATGAGAGTTCAAATGATTTCAAAACATGTCTTTTCTATTTTATTCTCATAATCGCTTATAGTCACATGTCAGACTATAACCCGGTCCCTAAATAAAGGAAAATTTTTGACTTATCCTCAACAACGAGAAATTCACTTTTCTCGGTCATGAGATTATATCAAAACATTCAAAGTTTTAAGCGCATGAACACAATTTTTCTTGGACTTTTGAACTCAATTGTTAAAAGTATTTCAAAACTATGTGCTTATATACTCCCCTATTTTAATTAGAATCTATTTTCGAGGGGGAGTATAATGATTCCATAAACATTTGTTCCAACTTTTCATGACACATTATTCTCTCTATGTTTTATCACTAGTTACAGAAAAATTTCAATTTCATGCAATTTTTGAGGGGGAGAATAGTGATTAAAATGTGATCAAAATGTTTCATTCTTGGATATAATCTTCGATATAAGTGCTTTCTCTTCCTAATGTGTGCAAAAACCTTCTTCTTATGATGCACATATGTAGGGGGAGTGTTTTTGGTGATATAGAAAGTTTCACTGGTTACGATACCTATACCTTCAACACATTTATTCACGACGATATTGGTGTCAAAAGGTGCTTAGGTACTCACCCTATGATCCTACCAGAACTGGAGGGATCTTCCCATGGATAATCCATTAGAACTTAGAAGTCCTTAGGAATGATCGACTATTTGAGTGTACGGGAATAATGCCGACTAATGACTTAAGCTAGCACTGGAACAATCACAACAAAGTGCTAGTTATGATGTCTTGTTAAGCATTGAAGGGGTTGAAGAATGAAAAAGAAATGTAAGGATAAAGGGTGAAAAGAAATAGCCCTCTATACAACTTAGGTAGAAACCGGGTCAATACATCTACTATCAGAATCACGTTCATGATTTCTTGTACTAAAGACAAAGCATCATGGACCGAGTGATGCAAAGCACAACCCATCCCAGTCTACTCAAGCTTCTCTCAAAAGAAGTTTGTTTTATTGTCACCGAGTTCAACTCATTTCTATCAACTTTCTCACTCCGAGATAGTAGATATTGAAAAGGTGGCAGTCTTCTCCAGCCTACGATCACCAAATAATCGTGCATTTAGAGAGTCTAGAGCCAACGAGATTCATTAGAAAATCTCATTAGGACACTAATTCCATATATCAATTGTTGTTCATCATTAGAACACATGCGATATTTTATAGAGTCCTACGCTCTATCCTTGTGATATTGCCAGAACATTCATAGTGATACTCTCTAGTATTCATAGTGATGAATGGAAATCCTTCCAGTGTTAACATCAAACAGCACTGCGGTAGGTCATATGTACGTTTCACTTTGAATTGAACATATGTTAACTGGAAAAAAACATTAGTTTAATTCTTAATTGATTCAAACTCGTTCCAGGTCTCGACGCAATATCTTTATGATCTTGCCAGAACATTCAGAGTAATACTTTTTAGTATTTACAGTGATGAATGGAAATCCTTCCAGTGTCATCATCAAACAGCACTACGGTAGGTAACTTGTGTGATTCTATATGAATCAAACTTGTGTCAACTGGAAAGCAACGATGGTTTGACTCTTAATTTATTCAAACTTGTTCCAGGAAATTGAATTGACGAATTAATCAGTAGAATGGAACTGCATGATTAACTCCTTACTATGAATTATCATTCGATATATTCAATTATTGAGAACGGCTACCACAGCCGGAAACCCTGTCAAGGAAGTTCTTTGAACTTACCTTATGACAATCCGTCAATTTATGGTTGATATTTCATTCTCAATATTTATTTGAAAATATTATTTTAATGTTATATTATGAACTCACTTATTTTTGGGAAGAAATTTGGATTTACGTCTTGAAGTAGCATCGACTACGTCTAAACCGGAGGATTCTACGTTACGTGCTTACGTTTACATACACCATTTTGGTGACAGTCCGACATTTCAGAAAATAAATTATCCGTAAATATTATTTTGGGATTTTAATTTTGAGTTGGTTCATAAACTCATAAATTTACGAGAAGAAATTACGGCTTACGATTATAATTTAACGTCCTTTACGACTAAACCGGAAACCTTAGGATTACGTATTTACATTTTCGAACTCCGTTTTTGATGAGACAATTTTTATTAGATTCGTTTTGTGCCGTTGATTCATAATTTATAAAAACGTTTTTCGTAAAACGACCCGAGGGCACGCAAATCGAGGAAACTAGAATCGAGGAATACCCGTAAATTAGCGGGATGGGACAAAATAATTTATCCCACCCTACTAATAAAGGGACGGCCAAGACTAGGGACACCACATCAAAGATGTGGCACACTTACACTTATTAAGTTACACTTGTAACTTAGCTTCAATATGAAGCTACTCTAACCACAAAACCAACTAGAAAAACCACTTACTCCCATTTCTAACATGCAAACTACTCCAAAACTCTCTCACTCTCTACCCTTTGCCGTCCCTATTGCCACCACCACCACCATGTTCATCAAATTTTCCACCATAAATCTTATGTTTAACTTGCATAAGATGGAAACCTATAGAAGACTTGAAGATTGGAGGTGATTATAACATCCAAGGAGGAGTTTCTATGGAGTCTTAGGGCTGATTTTCCACAAGGAGTTCTTGAAGATTGGTGGTCTTGAAGATGGTCTTGGTTTATGACAAGTTTCTCAATCAAAATCCATGTCTTGATCATAACCTACATCATCATGGTGGTATAAAGATTGTCCTCCCCATCCTTTTGTTAATTTTGATTATTTAATCATGTATTTTCTTCTTAAATGTATATATGTATGATGATATATGATGATAAAAATATTATGTGGGGATTTGGTGTTGATAGATTTGATAAACATGGGTAAAAAGATGGACAAACTACATGTAAAAATGGTTAAATCTTGCTTAAATGGTAGGCTGTATAAAAACAGTAACTAACCACATGTTAGACTGATAAAATGGCAAAGAGGAATCAAGATACAGTAAGTATTAGGTCTTGTACACATGTGAGAGTTGGCCATGCAATGGAATCATTAAAATGAGTGAGATATGATCAAAACAAGTTTAGAGTGCAAATCTGAGTACACTGTTTTGGACGAATTTTATAAAATACTTAGAGGCTGATTCAAAAGTAGCCATAGAAGAGTTAAATGGAGCACATATCATGTAGTTTATGCCATAAACATTTAAGCTTCTATCTCCATATAGAACTCTAGATATAGCAGTTTTGGTGAACATGAAAGTAAAAATCATATTTTAGGAAATTAAAGTATAATAGTATTATATAAGCACTCAAATAAAAATAGTATAAAATGTGAATTAAAACCCACTAACTTATATAATACATTTATATAAATATGTATAAGGATAAATAAATGGACATTTTATAAAAATGGTAGTTTAATAAGTTTTATAAGTTATAAAAACTATAAACATGATTTTTACGACTTTTTCGGCTATTGCCGTAAAATTAACGTTTTTGTTAAATAAAACTTAGACGATTGGACCCGTCTAATGTAAACTTTTATAAACTCATATACTGATATATAAACATATATAACAAGTAAAAACCGATAAAACCCGAACTATATAACATACGGACATTAACGGACTAAGTTAACGTTATTGGACTAATAATACAACAAAATGGGCTAAAACACTTATAAACTTATTTATTGGGCTTAACCCATTTGGGCCCAACATGTAAAGTATAAATACTGATAATACAAGTATGAAATGGATTAATACAAGTTAATGAACTTATAAAAGGCTTATTGGACCTAAAACACGTAAATAGGTAAAACTAGTAAACTAGTAAGAAGTTACCAATGCATAAACACTAAAACGAGTAAATGAGAATATGTAAACCCACTTGATCATCATATATATAAAATCATAATATGTATATTTGTTATTTTTATAAAGTCATTGGACAAGAGTCTAAGACAAGTATTATTTGTCTAGGTTTCCGTGATTGAAGAACGTACCGTACGTCCGAATTGCCGATAACCCGCTTTCCCACATCAATGTGAGTTCATAGCCTCACACTCTTTTAAATGTTTTTATGAAATGTTTTATAAACCCTCGAGGGAGATAACATGTTAGTTTTGATAAAATAGGACACCATTTGTCCCGATTGTTTGTTTATTGATTTGGACCCGAATGATGGTATGACCCGATGTATGATTAAATGACCTGATAGATGAAATGAAATGGATTATTAAAGTTAGGTTATGTCACTAAAAGTCCCATTAGCATGAATTGTGAACTATCGGGATTTGGTAGACGCTTATGCATATAATAGTACTATTTGGGGACGATCACCCCAGTTCGCGCCTTGACGGTTGATCCCCGTCGTGCCACATTGATTGGTAAGCGAATTTATGTATGAGAAGATTTTCATAGCGTGACCTTTGTGACGACACGCTAATTTAGATGGTCAAATTGAGTTTCAGGCTAGCTACCCGTTGTTTGTTGTAGTAAGGTAACAATGTCATACGGCTTATAATAATCCAATTAACGAAATACTGCTTTAAGCATTAAATTACGATATATTGCCTGACTAGCAATACAGGGTCTTATTATTGATTTTATGTTCGTGTTTTGGTTTTATATAACCATATTTATATAACGGTTTTTATTTAATCTATACAACGTTATAAAACGTATTGTATGATGTTTTTAACGACAATGGTTTGTATAATGATTTTGAAGGCGAAAGCCTATATTATGATTTTGACGAGGATTTGTATAAAATGACTTTGACTATTTTATGACCTATTACAATGATTTGTACAAAATGATTTTCGGTAATAATTTTATACCGATGTTATATTGATGGATTTTATTAAACTCTATGAATTCACTCGGCGTTATCGCTGACCTTTTCTTTTAACATGTTTTATCTCAGGTACTTGAAAGTAATTCTCAAGAAGACGACAAGAATTCATGGCCCGCACTTAAACAATAATTTCCATTCAAATGCTTTGTAAAACCTGTATGAAATATAATGACTTGGGACCTATGTAACTTTGATATTTATAAATGGAAATGCTTTATTATTAAAATGACGCGACTTTTAAGCGTTGTCTATGATGTGAGTAATGTGCTATCCCGTAACACCAACTAGTCTTCCGCTGAACTGAGTTGTATATATTTGGGGGTGTTACAGTTTGGTACCAGAGCTCTCGTTATAGAGAACGAAAGATTTTTAAAACAAAGGTTTTGAATAAAACATTTCAAAATCTTTTAACTATAAACATTTTTCTCAAAATGTCTAAAAATCTTTTGACTATAACGGTGCCGAAGAATTCCCGAGTTACCGACAAGGCTAAGACTGAGAAGTGTTATTTTAATATATATAACTTGGATTATATATATGTTGTAATTTGATTACATGATTGTTTGATGATTATTTTGATATTTATACAAGGTATTTATACGACGTAGATTGTCACAAGGAACCCTAAATCCCCTAGTAAATTAATCGAAGCTATTCTGGTAGAAATTCTAGCTATCCTAGATCTAAACCAAGTTGTGGATATTTATAATCCCAACAAAATGATTGATATTCGTAGAAATGTAGATGTTAGTTGATTGTGATATAGAAGAAGAATCTGCGAGATTAAAACTGATATCGATGTTATGACGATCTTTCCGTATAGAATGGAGTTTGACAAAACGTTACCACCTAGAAAGATGTCATCTGATTCGTTGTCATCCAATTCTTAAATTGAAACCGAAAGGGTGAATGTTGCACTTGAGGCTGTCATTGGAACCATTACCCAAAAGCCTCATGCCACTAGTACCTTTCCGAGAAGTCTAATTTAATGATCGAGTCATTTCATACTAGTGACTCATTTGATAACTATTGTTGTAAGAGTTATAGGATTGGAAATTAAGTGATGATCATATCGAGCTTTTATTCCCCTTTTAAGGTTTATGAATAAGGTTAAAAGTATTAAAGAATGAGGTAGAATATCACATTGAGTATAATTTGGTTGGAACTTGAATGAAGTAAAATTTAACTTGTATGGAATAAGAAATTGTTAAGAGGAAGTCGTTAAGTTTTGTGATTGAATTATAAGGTTTTAAATGATTGTTGATTCGTGTTAGGGGTTGTTCCTAGACCATTGTCCAATGATGAGGATGCCCACTGTCCAATAAATAAATTGAAGAAATCTTCTTCTGAATTGGGACCGATGGATCTTCCAGGACCTGTGGAACACCTAATGACTCTTGTAGATTAGTATTCATTGTGGTATCTTTTAAAAATCCCTAACTTAACGGAGATATCAGTTCGTAGGATGAGTTTTGGATGACATAGTGACACGTAATGTGTTACGGTACAATTTGACTTGTTTGTGATTAATGAAAAGACTACCTTTGATTGCTAAATTCTACATGTATCGATGATATCTATCTTTTTTTGCTTCTTCCTAATGCTCGCATTAGTGATGCCACCATTGAACAAGTACTCATCTCGAATTGAGTTACGTTGTGGATTATTCTTTTTGAGTGCCAGCGAGGTCATGCACCTTATGATTAATTGGCTAAGCTCATTTCCTGATATATTGTAGTTAGTTCTTGGTGAACAACTCTTCATCACTCCTTTGCAGATCACTCATTGTTTTTATAAGATAAAACAGTATCCTTTGAGAAAAATTTAATTTTCATCACTATAAGGATTATTCAAAGTGAGATTTATAAGTGATTGTTATCGAAATGAAGTTGTTTATAAAACACCTTGGAAAACTTAATTTTTTTCATAATAAAGAAAATCTTTGTAAATTTGTTTTTGATTCTTATTTAGGAATTAAGCATGAAATTATTTTTATTATAAACATGATGATAAAATTTTGACGAACTGAGTATTGCATCGTTAATCTTGAAATTGTATATAGTTGCGCGCCTACATACAATTTGGAAGGGACCATGCAAGGCTGATTAGTAGTCACCATAAAATTGTTAATAAACATTACATTTTCTTTAAAGATTGTGAAAGATTAAATTTTATGAGATGTGCAAGAAGTGGAAAATAGGGACATATTGATAGGGACACCTACATATGTGCCCGTACTATTTATTCTTCTAATTCGAATTTACTCATCTGTGGAAATTGTCTTAATTGACAATTGATATCACCTTCTTGTCCAATTCTCCCGTGGTGAGATTCTTAGGAAAAGTATCTGATTACCGAGTGTTGATACCCGACTGGATGTATTGACGTTCTTATCGTTTCTTATGATTTGATTTCATTTGAATGACCTGTGTAACGATCCAAGGAGCTTTCGAATGCGTACTCAAACTATGAAAATATGGGATATATTCATATTCATTAAATGTTTTCGTCTGTATCTGATTTGAAATTCTATCGCGTAGATTATGCGTTGACCTTACTCTTTTAAGGTTAGTTATGTCTCCGGATATCCTTGAATTGTGAAGGATTATGAGTTATTATTAGTCTTTTGAGAAGTTCACATTTTATCAAAGGCAATGAAACTGGAAAGTTGATTGTGCCAATAGAATGGATTGATTGATTACGACATGATGAAATTGTCTTAATTGATGGGAACTCGAGTAGAAATCCCCTAAAAGATAAGAGGTTGATTATCAAAAGTGATCTAAATAATTCTTGATGGGTAACCATATCCTGTATTTATACTTGAAGTTATACCATGAATGGTTGTGAACTAGTTATAGATATTGTAATCTAGAAGAACCTAATATGAATTTATTAAAAGATGTTTATGTTATCTGAAACTTTAGGAGGTATGTATTGGTGAATTACCTAGACTTTTTCCATTAAGGCAAGTTGAAATTGGTATTGATTATATTCCCGGTGCTGCACCTGTGGCATGTGCACTGTACGTCAGCACCATCTGAATTAATGGAATTACCGTACAACTAAGAGAGTTGTCGGAGAAATATTTTATTCTACCAAGATCGTCATTATGAAGAGCTATGGTATTATCATTCTTTATATTTATTAATTACCGTGAACTAAGTAAATTGACGATTAAAATCTATATCCACTACCCAAGATGATAGATTGTTTGATCATTTACAAGGTTTTAGCGTATGTTCTTAAGATTTGATCCTCGGCATGGTTATCATCAACTTCGCATCCGCGAAAAAGATTATCTATTCCAATCACTACATCCAGAACTTGTAATAAACATTATGAGTTTCACGTGATGTCGTTTCGATTGACTAATTCACATGTAGTATCCATAAAATTCGGTTAATCTCGTGTGTAGGCTGTAATTTGATAAATTCATGCTCGTGATCATTAAGGACCATTTGTTTATTTATAAGAATAAGAATGAGTTAATAATTATTTGTAGAATGCTCTGAGTCGGCCGAGTAATGAAAACCTGTATTTTGAATATTTAACATATGACTTAAGACTTAATCCTTTACATGATTTAACCGTGTGATTAATAGATAATGGAATATAAATTGACTCTTCAAAAATTAGAAGTTATTTAAGACTTTGAGTTATACTAAAAAGAAAGTGCAAATATATTTTGACAAATGTTTTAACAAAGGATTTTTAAAGGATTCTTTCTTTATACACAAATCATTTAACTAAACTCCTGTTTAGGGGTAAATGTTCGTGTATACCTCAAGACAACCTAAGAGGGATTGAGGAAACCATTTTTTACCATGACTTAAAATTTGAAACGATAATTTTTGCTTTTCAACTAAGAAAATTTTGACCAAAGTATAACCAAATATTTTTCAAATATTTACGAATCTTGTTAAACATGGATTCACTAAGAACACGGGTAAAAGATCCGGAGGTCGGGGAGGATAGAAGTGGTGTTTAGCCATTTTAGTGAGAGAAACAAGTAAGAATAAAAGTGTGTTTTATTCTAGAGAGATAAAGGTAAGACAAGAAATGAAAAGCCTCACCCCTCCATGGAAGTATGGAGGGGTTTATATAGCCCGGGACTTGGACTTTACATATGACAGTATTAGTCCCTGCAAGTCCCGGCTATGAAACTAATGTAATTCCGTTAGTCGCACACATTTTAAGGCTAACAATCTTCCCCCAATGTGGTGACATACAGAATTACTTACAATGTTCCTTACAAATGCAAATACAACAAAAATATGACAGTATTAAGTTTACTTCCAATGCTGAGGGTGACACAGTTGTCTTCAAGTCTTCTAGAAAAACTTTTACCCCAGTTTGAATCCTCTTTGTCTTTGCTTGTTGAGGAACCATTATATTATGTATGAACTGGATTAACTTCCCCCCAATTCATACCACATGTCTTGAAAAGCTTTCTTCATAGCCTTCTTTTTGACGAAGCTTCTGAATCGGCTTCCCCCCAAACCAATATCCCTGTCTTGAGCAGAATTTATAGCTTGAGCAATCTTCTATCTTTGACATTTAAAGTACACAGCGGAATTTTGTAGAAGAAGAAGTAAACCCCACCAAGTAACTGCTACCTTAACATTTTTGGTCATCATGATTATGAGTTTGGGGGAACATGTAAGAAATCAGCAACAAATCTTCTCACGCTTGTAGAATGCTTCCCCCATGATGGTGACGAACACTCGGTAGCGTTGAACTAAGTACTTTAGAGTGGGAACTAAGTCTCCAAAGTACACGTTCTTCCCCCATGATGGTGACGAACTCTCGGAAGCATCATCTGACGTGTACGGTCAAAATCGCGAGATGTTCTTGTCGAAAGTATGATGGTGACGAACACTCGGTAGCGTTCTTGTCAAATGTATGGTGGTTAAGAACACTCGGTAGCATTCTTGTCAAAAGTATGGTGGTTAAGAACACTCGGTAGCATTCTTTTCAAAAGTATGGTGGTTAAGAACACTCGATAGCATCATCTGACGAGTACAATCAGAATCGTGAGAAGTCCGTGTCTGAAGCAGTAATCTTTGTTGACATTCTGTAGCTCAAGTTGCTCGTGAGAATTGTTTGCTGATCACATCTCTACTCTTGTACTCTCTGGCTAAACTTACCAACCTCGTATTCTTTCGGCTATCTGTAGTGACCACTGGTGAAGTAAACCTGATATTCCAAACTTGAAACTGAAGTACAATCTCCCAAATTTGCTACTTACGCTTAGCAATGTGTTGATTGAAGAACGGTGCAGAGAAACGTCTCTTAGAATCTTATACATAAAGAGAGAGGTATAAGATGTAGAACACCTCTTGAAGTATCCACAACTCCCGGTGAGTGTGACACTGAGCACTACAACGTAACTCCTTAAGTGATAGTTGTCTATGTCGTCGACCATCCACCCCTTGACAGTGGAAACTAGATAAATCAAGTCTCAATCATAAATGCTGAAGCGAATCATCAATCGATAGAGGCGGTGAAAAGGCTCGATGATGAATTGAGTAGACGCCTTCGTGATATTCCACTTCACCTTCAAATAATAAATACCAAATCCACTTCGTAATCACTTGACATTACTTTGCCCGAATACTAGCCGTTGTGACAATTTTAGTGAATCTTAAAGGATCGTTTAAGTGTTTGTTTGTTTTTGTCTTCGTGTTTGTCGTGTTTAGTTGTGTTTGTTGAGTTTGATTGAGTGTCGTTAACTAGGGGAACCAACGATGACTAGAGAATGAGAAGTCGTCAACGTCGTCTAGCTAATTTGATTTTTACAGCCCAAATCAATCATATACCCAACTGCTTTTTACAGCTCTGATGCCAATTGTTAAACATGGATTCACTAAGAACACGGGTAAAAGATCCGGAGGTCGGGGAGGATAGAAGTGGTGTTTAGCCATTTTAGTGAGAGAAACAAGTAAGAATAAAAGTGTGTTTTATTCTAGAGAGAGAAAGGTAAGACAAGAAATGATAAGCCTCACCCCTCCATGGAAGTATGGAGGGGTTTATATAGCCTGGGACTTGGACTTTACATATGACAGTATTAGTCCCTGCAAGTCCCGGCTATGAAACTAATGTAATTCCGTTAGTCGCACACATTTTAAGGCTAACAAATCTTATTAATTATTTTCGATAAATCAACAAAAATCGTGTTAACTAAAATTCAAACTTATTTTGAATATCTTTATATAATTGGTCGAACTGGGAAAATTTAAAAACTTTTTGCGTTTACGTTTCATAAAAAATAAATATTTATTATTTGATTACTTGTAATGTTTATCGACGTTTTAGACGTCGGATTGAGTAAAACGGATAAAAATGATAAGTTGAGAAGAAACTAAAACTTACAAAATATGAAGAAAGAAATTTTGAATGAATACGGTCATGATAATTATTTCATCCGGAAAGGTGAATGTAGATACCGACGCATTATGTAGAAAAGATAAAGAATCATATAGGATGTGTTCCTTAATAATGAAGGTGAAAAATAAATTGCTGAACAATATAAAAATAAACAATGTTTGTAAAAAGGATAATATAGATAATAAAAAGGGCTTCGCGGCAAATGTGAACCATTAAAATTCAGAAGCCGATAGCATTAAATCTTTTAAAGGCCACTTGTGGTTGCCTAAATATGGAGATTTAGAGATTTAGTTATGTTGGAATCTCGTAAGTATAAGTATTCTATTCCTGTCACTTCTGATTTAATGTATCATTATCAGAAGAAGTTGTACTGATGGCAAATTATGAAGGCATACACCGCCTCATACATTAGTAAACGTCTAGCTATTACAAAGTTCATCATCTGAATTTGATTCGATTTTGGTCATCGTCGACAGACTGACCAAATCTGCTAATATCATTCCTGTTAATGATAGATTCTTGATGAAGAAATTGACTCTTTTGTATTTAAAGGAGTTGTGTAAACATGGTGTGCCTGTATCGATCATCTCTATCAAGACCCTCGCTTCGCATTGAATTTCTAGAGATTTGCTCAGAGGTCATTGAGAACGAATCTTGATGAGAGTGCTGTGTACCACCCCAATCGAAGGGACGAGGTAAAGTAACGATACGAAATACTATAAGTGTTGTTTTATGCTTGAATGATTGGCCTTTGGTAATGAACCGTATAATCGCTTTCCTTTGGAGAGATTATCAATGATAATTATCGTATTAGGATCGAGATCGAATATTGTTAGGATTTAAGCATAAGAGTATCAGTAAGTAAGGATTGGGATGAAGACATCCGACATACACCTACTGTGAGTTGGACATGTCTTTTAGGTTTAAGGTTTCCTATGATGGCGAACCTAACCTTACAAAATACCCGACCCGCGAGACTTGAAATGATTGTTGAAATTAGAATTTGATTATTGACTGCCGGTAGTAGGGAGGAGGTTATGTGAATATGAAATGTAGATCTGGAAGTGCCAGATGGGTAGCGAAGTTATGCCAAAAATTTTAACCATGGAAAAATGAATTGCTGATCTGAAAGATCATGGGATATAAGTCCCCGTTGTATGGGACCATTGAGATGATGTAAAAGTTGGTTTGAAAGGCATATAAGCTGGATCTACCCTAGGACTTCAAGAGCTACGTGAATTATGTTTCGTATATTGAACTTGATAAAATGTATATCAAGTGAAAATCTGACTATTCCTTAATGAATTTTAGATCGAGGAAAAGTTGCATTCATCAAAAACTCGTGAACATCATGGATAGAGAAAGTAAGTCAACAATAAGCCTGATCTTATTCCCGTAGTTATGTTTGATGAAACTCGCGTATTGTAATGGATTACACTTGTGAGAAAAGACCGAATGTGGAGGAAATACCCACATGGCTTTAACTCTATAAGAAGCGAGTAGTAAGATAAGATGATCTTTGAGGACAAAGATCCTGTTTAGGGGTAAATGTTGTGACAATCCGTCAATTTATGGTTGATATTTTATTCTCAATATTTATTTGAAAATATTATTCTAATATTATATTATGAACTCACTTATTTTTGGGAAGAAATTTGGATTTACGTCTTGAAGTAGCATCGACTACGTCTAAACCGGAGGATTCTACGTTACGTGCTTACGTTTACATACACCATTTTGGTGACAGTCCGACATTTCAGAAAATAAATTATCCGTAAATATTATTTTGGGATTTTAATTTTGAGTTGGTTCATAAACTCACAAATTTACGAGAAGAAATTAGGACTTACGATTATAATTTAACGTCCTTTACGACTAAACCGGAAACCTTAGGATTACGTATTTACGTTTTCGAACTCCGTTTTTGATGAGACAGTTTTTATTAGATTCGTTTTGTGCCGTTGATTCATAATTTATAAAAACGTTTTTCGTAAAACGACCCGAGGGCACGCAAATCGAGGAAACTAGAATCGAGGAATACCCGTAAATTAGCGGGATGGGAAAAAATAATTTATCCCACCCCACTAATAAAGGGACGGCCAAGACTAGGGACACCACATCAAAGATGTGGCACCCTTACACTTATTAAGTTACACATGTAACTTAGCTTCAATATGAAGCTACTCTAACCACAAACCAACTAGCAAAACCACTTACTCCCATTTCTAACATGCAAACTACTCCAAAACTCTCTCACTCTCTACCCTTTGCCGTCCCTATTGCCACCACGACCACCATGTTCATGAAATTTTCCACCATAAATCTTATGTTTAACTTGCATAAGATGGAAACCTATAGAAGACTTCAAGATTGGAGGTGATTATAACATCCAAGGAGGAGTTTCTATGGAGTCTTAGGGCTGATTTTCCACAATGAGTTCTTGAAAATTGGTGGTCTTGAAGATGGTCTTGGTTTATCACAAGTTTCTCCATCAAAATCCATGTCTTGATCATAACCTACATCATCATGGTGGTATAAAGATTGTCCTTCCCATCCTTTTGTTAATTTTGATTATGTAATCATGTATTTTCTTCTTAAATGTATATATGTATGATGATATATGATGATAAAAATATTATGTGGGGATTTGGTGTTGATAGATTTGATAAACATGGGTAAAAAGATGGACAAACTACATGTAAAAATGGTTAAATATTGCTTAAATGGTAGGCTGTATAAAAAAAGTAAGTAACCACATGTTAGACTGATAAAATTGCAAAGTGGAATCAAGATACAGTAAGTATTAGGTCTTGTACACATGTGAGAGTTGGCCATGCAATGGAATCATTAAAATGAGTTAGATATGATCAAAACAAGTTTAGAGTGCAAATCTGAGTACACTGTTTTGGACGAATTTTATAAAATACTTAGAGGCTGATTCAACAGTAGCCATAAAGAGTTAAATGGATCACATATCATGTAGTTTATGCCATAATAATTTGAGCTTCTATCTCCATATAGAACTCTAGATATGGCTGTTTTGGTGAACATGAAAGTAAAAATCAGATTTTGGAAAATTAAAGTATAATAGTATTATATAAGCACTCAAATAAAAATAGTATAAAATATGAATTAAAACCCACTAACTTATATAATACATTTATATAAATATTTATAAGGATAAATAAATGGACATTTTATAAAAATGGTAGTGTAATAAGTTTTATAAGTTATAAAAACTATAAACATGATTTTTACGACTTTTTCGGCTATTGCCGTAAAATTAACGTTTTTGTTAAATAAAACTTAGACGATTGGACCCGTCTAATGTAAACTTTTATGAACTCATATACTGATATATAAACATATATAACAAGTAAAAACCGATAAAACCCGAACTATATAACATACGGACATTAACGGACTAATTTAACGTTATTGGACTAATAATACAACAAAATGGGCTAAAACACTTATAAACTTATTTATTGGGCTTAACCCATTTGGGCCCAACATGTAAAGTATAAATACTGATAATAAAAGTATGAAATGGATTAATACAAGTTAATGAACTTATAATAGGCTTATTGGACCTAATACACGTAAATAGGTAAAACTAGTAAACTAGTAAACTAGTAAGAAGTTACCAATACATAAACACCAAAACGAGTAAATGAGAATATGTAAACCCACTTGATCATCATATATATAAAATCATCATATATATTTTTGTTATTTTTATTAATTAATTGGACAAGAGTCTAAGACAAATATTATTTGTCTAGGTTTCCGTGATTGAAGCACGTACCGTACGTCCGAATTGCCGATAACCCGCTTTCCCACATCAATGTGAGTTCATAGCCTCGCAGTCTTTTAAAGGTTTTTATGAAATATTTTATAAACCCGCGAGGGAGATAACATGTTAGTTTTGATAAAATAGGACACCATTTGTCCCGATTGTTTGTTTATTGATTTGGACCCGAATGATGGTATGACCCGATGTATGATTAAATGACCCGATAGATGAAATGAAATGGATTATTAAGGTTAGGTTATGTCACTAAAAGTCCCATTAGCATGAATTATGAACTACCGGGATTTGGTAGACGCTTATGCATATAATAGTACTATTTGGGGACGATCACCCCAGTTCGCGCCTTGACGGTTGATCCCCGTCGTGCCACATTGATTGGTAAGCGAATTTATGTATGAGAAGATTTCCATAGCGTGACCTTTGTGACGACACGATAATTTAGATGGGCAAATTGAGTTTCGGGCTAGCTACCCATTGTTTGTTGTAGTAAGGTAACAATGTCATGCGGCTTATAATAATCTAATTAACGAAATATTGTTTTAAGCATTAAATTACGATATATTGCCTGACTAGCAATACAGGGTCTTATTATTGATTTTATGTTTGTGTTTTGGTTTTATATAACCATATTTATATAACGGTTTTTATTTAATCTATACAACGTTATAAAACGTATTGCATGATGTTTTTAACGACAATGGTTCGTATCATGATTTTGAAGGCGAAAGCCTATATTATGATGTTGACGAGGATTTGTATAAAATGACTTTGGCTATTTTATGGCCTATTACAATGATTTGTACAAAATGATTTTCGGTAATAATTTTATACCGATGTTATATTGATGGATTTTATTAAACTCTATGAATTCACTCGACGTTATCGCTGACCTTTTCTTTTTACATGTTTTATCTCAGGTACTTGAAAGTAATTCTCGGGAAGACGACAAGAATTCATGGCCCGCACTTAAACAATAATTTCCATTCAAATGCTCTATAAAACCTATATGAAATATAATGACTTGGGACCTATGTAACTTCGATATTTATGAATGGAAATGCTTTATTATTAAAACGACACAACTTTTAAGCGTTGTCTATGATGTGAGTAATGTGCTATCCCGTAACACCAACTAGTCTTCCGCTGAACTGAGTTGTATAAATTTGGGGGTGTTACATACCTAATAACAGGTACAGTATTCGTACTGTATAACGGGAAACTGGAAGAATGCAATCGGTGGCGTAATCTCAAGAGTCGTGATTCAAGACCACATACTCAAGTAAATGAAGAAAGCTCAAGAACATCTAAAGACAAAGACTTCTGCTATTCTTATAATCAAGGGAGATTGTTAACAAGCTTTCAAGACAACACAAAACATGAGTATTTGGGGAAAGACACAAGAACACAAGCTGGCAAAGTTTAAAGATCAAGTCAAGGTAAAGATCAAAGATCCAAGATCACCAGTCGTGAAAGGAACTATGAAGAAACTCTCAAGACTTCAAGCTTTAAAGTCTGCAATAACAAAGAAGTGAAGTCACATATTACATGACCACCCCTTAAGGGGAGATTGTTAGAAGTAATTAAAGTGATGGTCATATAATATATCGTTGCAAAGCTCGTGAAAAATGTAATTTAATGATGTCGAGAGTTTTTAGTTATTATTGTTTATGTAACGGGATTTAGCCTCCTAAACATTTCTTACTTAGTATAAAAGGCCTCCACTATCTCATTTGTTTGTGTGCTTTTCTGTTTTATAGTTTTAGAGAGAGAGGTGTTTACTTTCTCTCACTAGGAAATCACCAACACTTTGTATTTTTCTTTGATTCTTCATCTTAATCTAACCTTTCTTTTTTGGTTTAATCTTCATCATGTTATTCGTTTTTGGTTAGTCGTGTGATTAAGCTATATAGAACTGAGAATGAAAGCTGAAGGATCTACTCTGACTTCACGGATACTACATAAATAAGGGACGTGAATAAGTTGTCTGATTAAAGTATACTTTACTGGTTCTGAGTGTTCTTAGCTTGTTTAACATGTTCTTATCATGTCTTACTGTTTCATGTATTATCTTGTAATTATTCATGGTTTCCATGTATTCTGAATACTGTATTTTATGTATCCATGTGTTATTGATGGTTGTAAATTTACGTCTTTTAGGAAAAAGAGCGTAATTGGGGCAAGTATTAACAAGTGATTTAGGAAAACCACAAGCTATGACCCAAAGTGGGGATCGTTCTCAAGGAGGCTTGGTATGTGTGTTAAGAGATGATTAATGATGTGATTATGATTATGTGAAATGAAAATAGAAATGAGATAAGAAGAGAATGACGGTTACGATGACGGATTAAACTAGGTCGATAAAGTCGTACACGTAAAACCGTAAAAAGTAGCAAAATTAAAAATTTACCCTAAAAATTCCTAGAAAATTGCAATAAATCCTAAATAATGTAATTAGAGTTTACAAAAAATCAAAAATCACTCAAACCTTTTATTTAATTAAATAATAATTTTTTAATGTTAATTAAAGCCCAAAAAATCAATTTAATTAACAAAAAGCTCAAAATGAGATTTTTTCAATTGTAAACCTCTAAAATGACCTAAATTAATTTAAAACTATTTTGGAAATTTTTAAAATTAATAAAAACTAATTAAAAACAATTAAAAACTATTAAAACATAAAATAATTATAAAAATTAATCTAATGACACTAAAAATATTCTAAAAATTGTAAAATTCCTAAATTAATGCATTTAACCTAAGAAAAATATAAAAACTAGAAAAATATAAATTTTAATTTTCGATAATAAAATAATAATAAAATAATATTAAAAATCTAAAATTTATAAAAAATTCTAAAAACTTGCAAACTAGTTTATTTTAACCTAATTAAACAGAAAATGAACTTGAAATACCAAAAATACCCTTAATGGGCCTTTAAATGGGCCAAAGTCCAAAACAAACCCTTATTGGGCCAAATTAAGCCCAATAAAAAAATGTTTATAAAAACGGCCCAAAACCTCCTACCTGACTCAAAATTTGATTCTGAACACAATTTTTCAAAGGCCCAAAAGCTAAAAATGTGATTTAATCTGGCTTATTTCAAACAACTTATTCTTAATGGGCTTTTTGGCCCATTAAGCTATAAGCTGATGCCATAAGCTCAAATTAGAAACACAAGCTTCTTTTGAGTTACTTAAGACTTGTGTAAAGAGAAAATTGAAAAAAGTCCAAGGAATAAGCCTGAAAAAGCAATAAGTTATCTTCACAAAATGACAAAATAGTCGTTTTCGAGTTCTAGGCCACCCCAAGAGCTGATTCAAGTTTTAAAAGCTTTTAAATGACTCAACTAAGCTTAATCAACAAAAAGTTTTCAAATAAGTTCACTCAATAAGCTGGAATAAGAAAATAAGAACTTGATTAAAAGTCAACTTTATGAGTTTTCTAGCAAAAAGTCAAAGTCTGATAAGCTCCAGTTCAAACAAATGGGTCAAATGATGAAGATTGATAGCAAAAATTAAGTTGTTGCAGGTCTGGATAAGTAAATATGGCTTATTAATAAGCTAACTGAAAAATTACACTAGCAAGGGCTAGCTTTGGTGTCTGAGCAGTCGAAACTTTTTCCACCGCTTGACTTAATTGACTTTTTGTCTTTAGTGACTTTTTTGTGGATTCAAGTTACACAAAGGCACCCAAATGATCAATGGATCATAAGGAGTCAATAACAACAAAGAAATCACAATCACAATCAGACAATTAGTACATTTAATTCAATTAAGCACCAGATATAGCCCATACATGAACAAATAAGCAGTTATGGTTCAATAAGCACTTATAGCACAATTCAGCCAGCCAAACTTGACCAAATGCATACACAAGCAATAATAAACTTAAATGAACAAGTCTAAACAGGTTTCATGCAATGGTACAAAGTATAGATCAAGATTCAAGCACAATAAGTTACTGATGAACACTAACACGAGCAGATATGAACACTTGTTGATGCAATTGACCAACAAGACAAATTCAAACACTCAGATCTATCACATATGTTGTAAAAACAATGATTTAACAACTTTCGGCCCTAAGCATGCATATATTTTAGATATTACCAAAATACTAGGTCAAAAACAGTCAGAATTAATGAGATATAACACAATGTTTGATTCAAAGGTTTAAGCCCAGTAACTTGCAGCAAATAGCACTCAACAAAGTAGATAACAGATATAAAGCACAAACACAAACTTCCAACAAAACAATATCGACTTATGATCTTAAACAGATTAACCCAAACACCCCTTTAAATTTTCATATCAAAATTTTCAAATCAAAAGTGTATTCCAAGGTTACCCAAGCCCAATCAAACACATTAACAAGTATAATATGCAATATTGAACAAGATTAGACCACAAAATCAGCAAGAACACAAGCAACACATAAATTCACCAAAAATCCAAATTTTTAACTGATTTTGAGTAGAATGGTGTGTACCTCATGGATGTACATCCACATCCACGAATTTTGAGCTTATGTGCTAGCAAGAACAAGCACAAGCTTCCACAATAAATCCTGCTAAGATTCAACAAGGTTAAGAGCAAAATATCAAAATCAGAAAAATGAAAATCCTTGATTAATGCAACCTTAGTTCCCCACACTTGATTATCCCCAAGTTATAAGCTTCACCACACCTTGATAACACAATATCGGGATGCTATGATCAGCTTTATAGCCCAAGAATTCCAATGTTTGAACAAGACTTAGCAAAATATCAAGATTAATGGAAAATGTGCAAACTTTTGCACACTCCTTTGAAAACACGTTTTAGGATTCAAGAACAATAAACATCAAACAATAATAATCAGATAATAAGGTTGGCACTTGATTTTTCTTCACCAAATTCAAACACATTTCATTACTGAATATATGATTTACAGATTTGTGAACAATGGAAAATTCAAGAGCAGTGATAAATGTAAATGGTCCTATGCTTTATATAGGCTACAAATGAAGTCTAAGAAAGCTTAAAACGAAACCCTAATGCTTGGTGAAGTCCAAGAACTGCCCTTGAGGGTTTTGAAGTTAGCTTGATCATGTGACGAATTCTTTTTTTGTTGTGGAGCTTGCAAGGTGCAAAGTGCATCCAATGGCTTGTAACAAGCTTAAAAAGTAAGCTTCAATGTGGATGGTTGGATTGCTGTCCAAATTTTGGCAGTATGCACAAGAGTGTAGCAGGGGAATCTCATCTGGGGTTGATGGGTGGTGAGGTGGCCAATATTAAGGTTGGGTTATGTTGATAATACCCTTAATCATAAATCTGCACAATCTTAGGGCTTAATTACAACAGGATTAGGAACTCCCAAAATTGTTCTTGAGGTGAATAGTTGATTGTTTGATCTGGATTTATGTTTAAATGGGGTTTTAGCGCCACATTTAACTAATTAAATAATTAGTTAGTTAAATGGTGAGTGGGATGGTGATGTGGAGCCAGGGTGAAAGCTGATTGGTGGAGTGGAGTTAATGGGGCACATGTCATGTGGAGAGTGGTTAAGGTAACTTCCCTTGTCTGCCCAATTCTGCCCCTCACCTTCTTAATTCCTTTCACTTGAAAATAAATAAGCAAAATTCGGATTCTCTTTGTTAGCAAAGTTTCCAACTTCACACTTTTGCCCCAAATACTTTTCCAAAGTATTTTCAGGGGTATTTATTGCCAATTTTTGATTCTTGAAGGACTTATTTGGCATTTTCTTCATTGATAATGGTCTTGACTTGTTTGTTTGACTTCTTGGAGGACTGAATTTGCCAACTCATGATTTATGAGGAACCATTTTTTCCATTTCTTCAAAGTCAAGGGTCCTTTTGGTAATTTTGACATTTTTAAAGGACCAAACTTGTAATTTCTTGTAACTTGAAGTCCTTCATGGTATGCTTGAATTTGAGGAGGATTATTTTTGACATTTTAGTTTTGTTGAGGGACTAAAATTGCCAATTCTTCTAAGTGGAGGGCCCTTTTTGCAATATTGACAAACTTTAGGGACCAATCTTGTAATTATGAAGATACAAGGGTATGAAGTGTAAATTTTTCAATATTGGAGGACCCTTCTTGCATAACCTTCAAATCTTCAAGGGTTTTCTTGGAAAATTCTTCATTAGGGCTTGGTTCATTGTACGGCTTCGTTTCCTGAGTTCGTTTTTATATGATTCTTGTGATCTTTTGTCATTTTCTCAATATCCGTACCTAAAATACACAAGCAACAAACACAAGCAAATATTTTGCCATTTTCATGATATTTTATGCATTCAAAGCCCTTTTGGACGATGAGACTATGTATAAAAGCAGTCTCATCACTCCCCCATACTAAACCATTGTCGTGCCCTCACGCAATGCTAGAATAAAGTATCGTAGCACCTCCAAAATTCATTTTTATTCACTTTTATTCCACGATAAACTAGCTACACTACCACTATTACTAATATTTGCGTTTTAGACATAATGTATGATTTTCATCGCAAAATGGGACGTATAGGTTCATAGACTAAGAACACGTGAATGCTTTGTTAGAAATAATTTTGTCGTCCTCGATTTTCACCCCAATTCCATGCCAAGTGTGCAATGAGATCATTGTTATTATAAGTTAGTAATGCTAACACTACTCATATGCCCTAATCACGTACTTATCCTCCCATTATCCTAAGTTGTATCTCTTATATTTTATTATGTCTTGAATGTTTCACGTGGATACATTGTTTGACTTATGCGATGATAGAGATTTAGGTCTAAAACTAGAGTCCTAACGGTGTAACCAAGACCATCAAATCAATAACCCCTCCTAATAGACAACGATGTCAAAAAATTAAGTCAACAAGAAGGATCGATAAACACGGTTTTATAACGGTTTTGAACATGAGACTTGTTACCAAGACTTTTATACGCCCCCTAACGGAAGGGCCTTATTATCATAGGTTTACCTCCATCTTTTATTCAACTTCGCCATGAAGCTTTTATTATGACTTCGATCTTGCCTTGCCTTTTATTATCCACCTCAGCCAAAGACGTATATCCTCATGCTAAGGCGAATTTTGGATCTTTAAAGCTTCAAACATTAAGGCTTGATTCACTTTCAATTTTGCATAGATTTTTCGGCCTTGTGAGCTTCAAATTGTTTGCTTGATTTAGGTGAGCACTTGAAATCTTATTATTGGGTGAAGCTTTCGATTATTCGGGTGCCAATACATCAAACCGTGACGCTGGCGATACCTTAATATCTTCCCAATTTAATTACACGGAAACTACTAAAAAAGACTAGAAACCCAATGTAACACCCCATTTTGATAATGGAATGTCACGCGTAATTATGGCGTGTCATCAAAGCATACAAGGATAAATGTCTAAAACATTACATGACCATAGGGATAACCGGAATGAAACATCGGTTCCCAAACATAAGCCTAGAACATAATAAAGCAAAAGAAATGAATGAAATACTAAACAAGCATAAGTATATGAATGCAAAAAGGAAAAGAAGTCTCTAGCAGCTTCCATCCTATGCACGTCCTCCAAATGCTCGAGTCTTTCCTAAGGTACCTACCGTTTTGGGACATGGAAAGGAAAGTAACGGCTGAGCAAAACGCTCAGTGCACGGATATAGACATAGTATAAATGACTAAAACATAATAAAGACTTAATAGCAGCAGAAATGTATAAGTCCTGGAAAACCTGAAACATGTTCATAAAACTGGTTTTATAGTTTGAAAAGCCTTATGTTTATCTTATGAAAACTGTTTAACATATTTTATCATTAGCCAATATAGGTCATGAAAATCCACCGTGCATAAATACTTGGAGGGGTGACCTCATCATGCAAATTAGAGGGGCTGCCTCTAATTTAATATATTGGTTTTGGGTAGGAGGGATCAGCTCCTTGTGAAGGATGCAAGGCACACACCACATTCACACTAAGTAATCTGCTGAAAACATGTAACTAGGATGCACCCATACGCCCCACATGATAAATATAATAATATGGCCAAAAGCTTAAGGGACGCCACGAGCAATCACTCCGTCGTGGGGAAGTCATAACACCAGTGCCTCTAGTGTTATGGTTATGTGTCATACCCCATCATGGCGGATTATGGAGCGCGACGTATGGATATCATCACAACAAATGGTGTCTCTATAGAGAAAACTAAAATGCAACTATAATGTCATAAAAATGTGACACAAATGTCATGACAATATCTCAACCAATGCAGGAGTCTAGGTAAGTAGGTAACAATCCTACCACTTACCCAAGACAAACAATAAACATAAACCAAACAAACATATAGGTGCCAACATGTATCACTTATTAAATGGACAAATAAAAACTAAGAAGGAAACGGGGATCTCCTTCTATATGCATTCCTACGCTCTCCAATCCTAGCCACTTATGTTCTCATGCTTAGCCATAGTATCACCTGAAAGAGACTAAAACACGTCAACATAAAGTTGGTGAGAGTCATAGGTTTAGAATCAAACGCCAAATCATACCAAAAAGCTGTGAGTACAATCAAAGTTCAAAACATATGGACAATGTGATACTACATGCATTAAGAAACTAACATTCAAGATTCAACTAACCAAACCAAAACCATGGCTCCTAGCCATACCAAACCTCATACTCCCATAGGCATCCAAACACCTATGAACCAATCCCCAATCCAAGGCTCCCAGCCTTACCAAACACCATGGTCCCATAGATGCTCACACATCTATGTACCTCCCCAAGGCCCCACCTTTTCAACAACCCCTTGGTACCAAGTCAAAACATAAACAATCAAGAATCAACTAGTAGTTAATCACATAAGTATCAACACATAAGTCCATTACCGACGCCAAACATTCACAGCATAAATTTATAAATCAAAACATAACAGTGTCTCTTCCATCCCATCTGGAAGTAAAAAACAATAGTAAACATGGGACTATGAAACTCACCTGCTTGAGCTTCCCCAAACATCCGCGCACTAGCAAAAAGCTAACAACCAAAAACATATAATCAAAACATGAACCAAACACTAAAATGGCTCATCAACCTATGATGGACATCTAACCTTCTCCCATATATACCTCATATATATGCTCTAAGCATCTCATTACACCCCTCTATAAAGCCCTTAACTCGTTTTACTTCATAACACATCCCGTTAACATTTTATCAAAAATAGTCCCAGTTTTAGGTCTCTAAACTATAAGCAAAACACCCACCTAAACACACCCATGATCTCTGTAAAGGGAATATTTATGCCCTTACATATGTTAGCTAACACCTCCCACATGCCCCAACCTTAAAGGTACTGTTAAGGCCTCGATATATATATATATATATATACTTTTGTTATTCCAATTTTACTTATTACAATTAGGGGGTCTAACCCTAAACCACAACCTTAGACCAAGTCTAGATACTTAGTAAAATATATAAACCATCTCTCATGTTCGTTAGAAGATCCCAGTGCAACCCTAAGTACCCCAAACAACCCAAACCTTAAAAAGAAAACAGGCTGAATTCAAAACTGTTTTGACCTTCGACTGTTGTAACCTATTTTTGACCCACTTCCCCACCTCCAATTTAGTTATCGTTTCTTGCATTGGAAAGCCACTTTAATTACCTTTTCAGGCGTAATTGGATCGTAAAATAAGAGTTTGTAGAACTCCCAATATGATCAAAACAATTGACTCAAAATTCTGCCCAGTTTTTAAAAACGGGTTTAATCAAATTAAACTAATTAATTACCAAAAACCCCATTAAATACAAGCACTAATTTATGTAATCATCATATTATGATTAATACAACATTAATTTACTGTTTTTATATTAAACCCTAACCTAAATCCATCATAAGATGATTAAATAAACATAAAAACAATTTAATCAAAAAGGTTTATGAAGGTTTTAACTTTAATTCAATGGAGGATGAAAAAACTATGAAAACCCCTAAAAACTCTCCTTCTGCCGTCGACTATAATGTTCCAGGAAGAAAAAATGTGACTTTTGTTTTTAGTTATAACATTATATAGGGTGTGGGTGAACCCAAGTCCAACCCATAGCCCATTACCTTTTCTTTCCTTTTTTTTGTTCCAATCGGCCTAAACCGACTATATATGTATTTTTTTATTTTTTATTTTTTTTATTGTTTAATAATACATTACTAACATTACCTTAATTTTTCTTAATTTATTTCAGCTCCTAAAGCTTCCAAAACCTCAAAAACGTAAAACTAGTCAAATTTACGCGTTTTACCGTAAAAGACGTAAAATATACACTTTAAAACAAAATCTCAAATTTTGAAATAAACTTTATAACTAAGTCCTAAATAACTTAAAACCATCCCGAAAAATATTCATATGACCAATTACCTCATCCGAGACCTCTAAATGCTAAACCGTAAATCGTAAAAATACGATTTTCTATATTACATATACGTATACGTAAAACCACCAAATAACACCATCTCATTTTATAGTCACTACCATGTGAAATCATGAACATGAAATCATTACACATCGTTTCACTCACAAGGTACCCCGTACCGGAAACGATATCCAAACCACAATCTATACACACCAATAAGCACATAAACACGTAAAGACACGTAACTAGCACAAAATAAAACTAAGTGACGAACCTCAAAACCAGGGTTGTCACATCACTCCCTCCTGATAGAAATCTCGTCCCGAGATTTAATCCTTAGGATCAAACACAAAAACAACAAATCACAAGAGGATACTTGCTCTAATTGAACTCCTCTCATTTCCACGTGAACTTTAGTTCAAGTTTCAAAATACCACATATACAAACCAAAAACAATTAAACTCATTGCCAAACTCTTGACCTCACAGTCAATAAATCTCACAAATGACTCTTTGATAAAACAAAGACTCTTATTAACACAAGTCCCGAATAACCGTACATGCAAAATGCATTCTCAAACAACATTTACCATTCTCAATACATGAAATGTATCATGTATACAACTCATTTTCCCCAGGTAATTATATACTCATAAGCTACTGGTCCGATCTTTCCAAAGATCATAAATGGACCCACAAAACTCTACATCAACTCTTCCATTTTACCAAAACATACCACCCGTTACCATGGGTGAAACCTTTAGCATAACTCTATCTCAAATCCCAACGGCTTACGCCTCTTGTCCACATAGCTCCCTTGTCGGTTCTTTTCTATTTTCAACCTCTACTAAGTCACTGCCACCACCTCCATAGTTTTATGATCCACCTCCGGTCCAATACGTTGGCCGCTTCTAACATATCCCACTGTAACGGTGATCCACCTCATCTCCTATGAATTAACTCCAGCAGTTTCTACTAGCATTCCCATCACAATTCCTAACGGATTCTATCCTCTACGTATTTTCCATCATTCAGAAGTTCTCCCAACCTTAATCACATCCAATGGTATATGCAGGATTGCATAACCAAAATCTTCCCATAATATTCACAAGGAACATGTCATAATCACCACCTCTGTTGGAAATACGTTTTACGTATTAAGAAGGATCGGTCACTCCATTAATAGTCCATGTAATAGCTCGTAGTTTAGTTAACTTTCTTTAATTATTTAACAAGAACAAGCCTAGCCTACAACATGTGTAGGCCGGCCCAAAATGTAAGCCCAAGCCCATGACAAGGGCTTGGGTATATAAACCCTCTCCTTTGATGGAGATGGTGTGGTTTTTCATAATTTACACATAGTTCTTTCTTAGTTTCTCTCTCTAAAGTGTGAAATCCACCATTTCTCTATCTCTTTCTCTCTCTAAAAACATAAGCATAGATTTACAAATCTACAAATGGTATCAAGAGCTTGGGATGAAATATAGGTTTGTTTTTGTGTTGCGTATTGTTTTCTAAACAATTCGTATTGTATAAGTGTGTTTGGCCGAAATCTTCAAAATTTTTTTTGGTTTGATCGTAGTGATAGGTAGTGTAACATTGGAATTTGTGCTTAAACGTGTTCTTGGTATCTTGGTTTTCATTAAAACTTCAGTTTTCTTGGATCAAAAGTGCAAAAAAGGGTGTGTTCTACATTCCGAAATTTCAGCAGCAACATCCATCGGAAAGTACAACTGTACTTGGGCCTCCATCGCAATAACTTAACCATCGGAAAGGGTTAGGTTTCTACATTGCGATCGTTGGATTTTTTTTATCACTTATTCCGATCTGAATCATTCCGATAGCTATTGCGATCTGAGATTCCGACGGGTATAAGGAAGGTTTGTTAAGTCGTTACTCTGCTCGAATTTTGACAGCCACTTTGCGATCTGAATCATTCCGATAGGCTTTGCGATCTGAACATTCCGATAGGCTTTGCAATCTGAACATTCCGATAGGGCTTTACGATCTGAACATTGCGACCGCTCTGCATTGCGATCTAGGCATTCCGATACCATCATCATTCCGACAGTGTTACATTACGATCTGGTATTTCGATCTGGTATTCCGATCTGGTATTCCGATCTGACATTCCGATCAACATTCCGATAATAAAAAATTATTCCATAAAAAATTTCGAATCGTGTGTAATTTTGACTTGGAATTTTTGGTTTATCGAGAACATATTTTAGGGGATTTTAACATTGTTTCTCGATTCTAACTCACAACAACACAAAAATACTTAACCTTATTTCATTGTTCGATCAACTTTGTAAATCTTAACTTATTGAAATGGAGTATACATCTCGTACGGATAAGTCCATCCTCTCGGGTACGGATAATCGTCCACCAATGTTGGTGAAGACTATGTATGAGGAATGGGCTTCCCGAATGGAACTTTATATGTTGAACAAGGAGAATGGACATCTAATTTGGGCATCGGTGCTCAATGGACCATTAGATTATGGTACTGTGACGGAAGGTACGACCACTCGTCCTCGCACAACGGGTGAGTTGACTGGAGATATGAAGATTCAAGATAAATGTGATAAGTATGCTACAAACATCATTCTCCAAGCTCTTCCTCCAGATGTCTACAAACTCGTCAGCAAACATAAAGTTGCCAAAGAGTTATCGGATAGAATTCGTGTTCTAATGCAAGGCACCTCGTTAACTAAACAAGAACGAGAGTGTAAGCTTTATGATACTTTTGATAAGTTTGCCTATGTGCCAGGGGAGACTCTCAATGATTACTATCTGAGATTTACCCTATTGTTGAATGAGCTTAACATCTATGGCATGACAATTCCTACCTTTCAATTGAACACCAAGTATTTGAACACTCTTCCTCCAGAATGGAAAAAATATGTGACGGATGTTAAATTGGCTAAGGATTTGCATAACACCAATGTGGATCAACTGCAAGCTTTTCTTCAACAACACGAATGCCATGTGATCGAGGCTCGGTTGTCTACACCTCAAGTTCATGATCCACTTGCAATGTATGCTTCTCAACAAAACATGGCTTATACTTATCAACAACCATCATACTTGCAGCAGCCACCACCACACATCTATCAGCAACCATCTTATCAACCACCAATGATGCCACAGCAAGAATATCAACAAAGTGTTCATCAACAATCTTTTCAACAGCAACCACCATATCAATCAACACCATCACAAGCCAACACTTCTCCATTGGGCTATACTCCTCAGCAAGGATATTTTCCAATAGAAGCACAACCAGCACAAGCTTTCTACTCTAATGAACTTCCACCAATCCAAGCACCGGTCTTTACTCCAAATGATACACCGGCTGATGTACTAAACCATCTCACCGCTTACTTGTCAAAACTTGTTGCAACTAGAGGATTTCCACCAACAAACAATCAGCTCCGCACCTCATCAAATCCTCGACAACAAGCCACTGTTCAAGATGGTCAAGTGACGGTACAACCTATTCAGGGAAGGCAAAATTCATATGGACCTCCTACAAGGACTGGGAACAATCAAGCTGTGAATGCTCAAGCTAGTGGAAATGGGAGTCCTATGGGTCCTAAGAAGGTTGTGACTTGCTACAATTGCCGAGGACAAGGTCATATGGCTAGGGAATGCACTCAGCCGAAAAGGAGAAGGGATGATGCATGGTTTCGTGAGAAGATGTATTTGGTTGATGCTCAGTCTAAGGGGAAGATTTTGGATTCAGAGGAGTTAGCATTTCTTGCAGACCCAGGGGCAGCAGATACTGAAGGCATTGCAGTCGTTTCTACTTCTAATACAGCTTATCAAGCGGATGATCTTGATGCATACGATTCGGATTGTGATGACATTCACTCTGCCCAAGCTGCTCTCGTTGCTAATCTCTCTCACTACGGTTCTGATGTCATTAGTGAGGTACCAACCACATCTAATAATATTGATGATAACCAACATCAAGTTGGGCATAAAAATGACAACCTCGAACAGCATTCGGGAACTAGTAACTCAAATGCTGTGGTATCCAATTCTACACATTTGAGTGAACCTCAACCAAATGCTACGACGGGTATGGAATCTTATGCTCAACATGATTTGGTCATGGTGCCTAAACATATTATTGATCAAATGCATATGGCCCTCAGACAATCCGTAGATACGAATTCCACCCTAACTGCTGAGCTTGCGTTGCATAAAGAAAAGGTCAAAACTTTTGAAATGGTCCCTCAAGAAGAGAAAATAACATGTTCTGAATTTGACCAATTTCGTTTTGAAAAGATTGAACACTTGAAAGAAATAGAATCATTAAAAGCTAATCTTTCCAATGAATTAAAAGAAAAAGAGTCGGTTGTCAATGATTTTCTGAAACTTAAAATGGATTTCGAAACTCTCGAGTCTAAAAAGGTTGAATCGGAAATTAATGCTACCAAACTTCTTAAATTCAAAGAACAACAGCTTTTAAAACAATACGCTTCCACAGAAAAGGTTCATCTTTTAACTAAATCATTTAAAGAATTCGAACTTAAACGTCTTCAAGATTTACCACCTAATCCCGGTTATGCAAAACAATCTCAGGAATATATTCCCGGTCTTTATGATATGACCATAATTGGCAAATCGAAAGAAGCACCTTTTGTTCGTAGTACTGAGGAGACACAATCACTTGGGGATGAAACTCATTCTAAAATGCTTTCAAAATTCCATACAATCGATTATGATCAACATAACAAAGATCAATTTTCGAAAAAGACACGCATTCGCTTACAAAAGGAATTAGCATAATTAACAGTTCTTGTGCCCCAAAGTTTGTCAAATGAAAACCTTCCTAGTACGTCTCCTACACTCGTCAAAAAGGATTTAACGAAGTTAATTCCACCGGTAAGTAAGGCATCGGTTAACTTAAATACGGTTCACCAACACTTGGCCGATTTTGACAAGGTCATTCTGGAACGTACGACGGCCACGGCCATAACGGAAGGTGAATGGAACTTTGAGCACACTAGAGCTGCGTTTCGAGATGAAATTGTTCCGTTTGTAAAGAATGTTAAAGCTTGTCTTCGTAATATTGATCAAGATTTGTTTTTGGAAATAGAAGAAGTTAGACGTGTTTTCAATGAAATGGAAGATGCTTATGAAAACAATTTACTTGAAATAGAACGGGTATCACGCCATAATGATCTGCTTTTGAATCAAGTGATGTCTCATGATATAGTTTCTGTCTGTGTGAATACAAGTGTTGATAATGATTCTATTGTGCATAATGTTGAATCTGTGGATACTGTGGTAGATAGTACTTGTCACGAATCTGACGCTGAATTTTTAAAGCTTCAAGATTCATATTCTTCGCTTTCAAAACGTTTTGATGAGATTCAAACACATTGTATTTCGCTTGAATGCAAGCAACAATTTATTCAAGAAATTTTTGAAACGTCATTCGAAGGTGTTAATATCGATGATGCAAATTTTGAAAAGAATTTTAGATTGAATTTACAATCAAAACAGCGTCAGCCAAGTGACAAGGTTGCTCAATCTTTGCCGATAGACATAGAGAAATCTAAGGAGCTTAACTGTGTGAACGTACTTGAGGCCGCTGAGAGTTTTAGACTTGATCTAGACAATCAAGTTTCCAAGATTTTGTCCAAAGTTGATAACTTAAAACAGAAAAATACACGACTCTTCGATTCAGTACAGCCCGCATGTGTTGATACCACTGCACAGAATCAATCATTGATTGAACAATTGAATCGAAAGTCGATGGAAATATCTGATTTGAGGGAACAAATTTGTGATAAGAACCTGGTCTTGGCTGAGTTAAAGGAAACACTTCGTACTCTCAAAGGTAAGAATGTTGTGGATAACGCAGCCACTATCTCAGCATCGTCCTCTAGTGCAATCAAAAGAACCCTTATTGCCGTCACACCACTTAACAAGGGCCCTAGGACTAAACCATCTCAAACTTTGGTCACTAAAGATAAGGCGGAATCAAAACCAGCTTCTAATATTCCCGTGTTGCCTTCTACAGGAGTAAGCACCACTACTAAGGCTCAAAGATCTAAGCTTAAGAGAAACAAGAAGAATGATAGGATCTTGCCCCCATCTAGTAGTCAAGTGAAGAAGAAAGTAGAAGCACATCCTAGGAATGTTATTTCCGTTTTGAATAAAAAGAATCATGTAGCTAAACCCAAAGGCTCTGCGGTTGTGCAGCATTCTAAGCCTACTGTGAATTCTAATTTAAAATGTTGGAATTGCAATGAATGTATGTTTTCTAGTCATCATGATTCTTGCCTTATTGACCATGTGAATGAGATGCATGCCCGGAAAAATGGATTAGAATGGAAACCGACTGGGAAAGTGTTAACCCAAGTTGGCTGGATGTGGCGCCCCACTGGTAGAACTTTCACCATAGTAGGAAATATGTGCCCTTTGACTAGGATCACTCCCACTACAGCGAAGAAAGCGTGCCCTTTAACTAGGAGTACCAAGGCTACCAAAACACAAGCGTGTCCTTTAACTAGGAACACCGACACTACCGTAGGAACCAAGTGCCCTTTAAATAGGTCTACTCCCACTGTAGTGCCCTCGAATAATCCAAAACCTAAGAAAGTTGGAACAGTAAAACCTGTTAGTGCTAAAACTCACATTAGAAAACGCAGGAAATCTAAGGGTCTCAAAAATGTTAGCAATTCTGATAATTCTATACCTGTATCTGCTAACACTCCGGAACCAATAGTTTCCAATGCATTGTCTACTGTTGTTATTGAAAACAGGTGGTCCAAATTATTCTCTGGTATTTGGACTCTGGTTGCTCCAAGCATATGACCAGAGATCGCTCTCAGCTGAGAAATTTCGTCAGCAAGTTTCTTGGTACGGTTCGATTTGGAAATGATCATATTGCAAAGATAATGGGTTATGGTGAATATCATATTGGGAATGTTATTATTTCAAGAGTGTATTATGTGGAAGGTCTCGGTCACAACTTATTTTCTGTGGGACAATTTTGCGATGCAAACCTAGAAGTTGCTTTTCGAGAGCATACCTGCTTCATTCGGAATTTGGAAGGGGTTGATTTATTGAAAGGTACTCGAGGGAATAATTTGTATACTTTGTCTCTACAAGACATGATGGCCGCCTCTCCCGTATGTCTTCTCTCTAAAGCATCAAAGACTAAGTCATGGTTATGGCATCGACGGTTATCTCATCTTAACTTTGACGCTATTAATCACTTGGCGAAAAACGAACTTGTTCGTGGTCTTCCTAAACTATCATTTCACAAGGATCATTTGTGTTCCGCGTGTACAATAGGGAAAAGCACTAAGAAATCTTACAAACCCAAGACTGAAGACACCAACCAAGAGAAACTTTATCTGTTGCACATGGATCTTTGTGGGCCAATGCGTGTTGAAAGTCTTAGTGGAAAAAAGTACATCCTCGTCATTGTCGATGATTACTCTCGGTTTACATGGGTGAAATTTCTTAAAGCAAAAAATGAAGCACCTAAATTCATCATCAGATTTCTCAAGATGATTCAAGTGCGTCTCAACACTACTGTCCGACGCATTCGTACAGATAATGGAACCGAATTTGTGAATCAAATTTTGCGTGATTATTATGAAGAAGTTGGCATTTCTCATGAAACATCCGTTGCTCGCACTCCACAGCAAAACGGTGTCGTTGAAAGGCGAAATCGCACACTTATGGAAGCTGCTCGAACGATGTTAATTTACGCAAAGGCTCCATTGTTTTTATGGGCAGAAGCAGTATCTACAGCAGTGTACACCCAAAACCGGTCACTAATTCGTAAACGCCATGGTAAAACACCTTATGAGCTTCTCCATGGAAAAGTACCAGATTTATCATGTCTTCATGTTTTTGGTTCTCTTTGCTATCCAAATAATGATGGTGATAATTTGGGAAAACTTCAACCAAAGGCTGATATTGGTATTTTCATTGGTTACGCACCCGCAAAGAAGGCATACTGAATCTACAACCGTAATTCTCGCAAGATCATTGAAACTATGAATGTTGATTTTGATGAGCTGACAGCAATGGCTTCTGAGCAAAGCAGCTCTGAACCCGCACTTCATGAAATGGGACCCAGTAATATTAGTTCTGGTCTTGTCCCAAACAACCCTACTTCATCATCATTTACACCACCTACTAGGAAGGAATGGGATACGTTGTTTCAACCGTTCTTTGATGAATTCTTTACTCCTCCAAGTATTGTTGCTCCAGAACCTGAAGTAATAGCTCCGGTAACTGAAGTTGTCGCTCCAGCAACCGTTGCACAATCAGATACATCTGCACCAACAATTGGTCAAGATATACCTTCAACAAGTAATTCTCAACCAACACATGTTTCAACTACCCATGTCATGCCTATTGATGATGAAGAGGATGATGATGATCACGATTTGGAATTCGCTCAAATGCGTGAACTTCCATTCTTTGGTGTATCTATTCCCGACCCTAATCAAGCCGGGTCGTCCACCTCAGAGGAAGCTCCTTCTACAGTTTACTCCAATCCACGGATTCGTGAACATGACAGCAAGTGGACAAAGGATCATCCTATAGATTCTATTATTGGTGACCCTAATCGTCCGGTATCCACATGAAGTCAGTTACAAGAAAGTGCAATGTTTTGTCACTTTGATGCTTTTCTCACTGAAGTTGAACCTAAGACATGGCAACAAGCTTTTACTCAATCCTGTTGGATAGAAGCTATGCAAGAAGAACTTAACGAATTTATACGTCTTGATGTATGGGAACTTGTCCCATGTCCAGATCAAGTGCAGTTACTCACTTTGAAATGGGTTTACAAGGTGAAACTCGATGAGTTAGGCGGAATATTGAAAAACAAAGCTCGACTAGTAGCTCGTGGATACAAGCAATTATTGGGCGTCGATTTTATGGAATCCTTTGCACCTGTTGCCCGTTTGGAAGCTATTAGATTATTCCTCGCTTATGCAGCCCATATGAATATGATCGTCTATCAGATGGATGTGAAGACGGCATTTCTTAATGGTGAAATCAAGGAAGAAGTCTATGTTCAACAGCCGGATGGTTTTGTGAACCCTAATTATCCTAATCATGTGTACAAGCTTAAGAAGGCTCTCTATGGGTTGAAGCAAGCTCCACGCGCATGGTATGATCTATTGTCACAATTCCTCATTACGCAAGGCTTCGCTAAAGGCAAGGTGGATCCCACGCTGTTCATTCAGAAACGAGGTAAAGATATGATTATGGTACAAATATATGTTGATGATATTATATTTGCAGCCTCGACCCAAACCTTTTCAGATGAGTTTGGGACACTCATGTCTTCCAAGTTTAAGATGTCAATGATGGGCAAGGTATCATTCTTCTTAGGTCTTCAGATATCTCAGAGTCCCAGAGGCATCTTTATTAATCAATCCAAATATGCCCTTGAATCGCTTAAGAAATATAAGATGGAATCTTGCGACCCCGTGGACACTCCAATGGTGGAGAAATCTAAGCTTGATGCAGATCCACATGGAGTTGCCGTTGATCCGACACTTTATCGTGGAATGATCGGTACTCTTTTGTATATCACAGCCAGTCGACCTGATCTTCAGTTTGCTATATGTATGTGTGTCAGGTATCAAACAAGGCCTACTGAGTTACACTTAGCTACTGTTAAAAGGATCTTTCGATATCTTAAAGGAACCATTAATCGAGGACTTTGGTATTCGAAGGACTCTTCTATTGCACTAATGGCATATGCAGATGCGGATCACGCGGGTTGTCAAGATACAAGGCGTAGCACGAGTGGAACTTTGCAACTACTAAGAGATCGACTAATCAGTTGGGCATCGAAAAGGCAGAAAAGCGCTGCAATTTCAAGTACGGAAGCAGAATACATAGCTATGTCTGGTTGCTGTGCTCAAATTCTTTGGATGAGATCGCAATTAACCGACTATGGTACGTGTGGTGTCCAGAGATGACTTCAGATGTGACGAGGCGACCAACATATGCTGCCAAGAACCATTTGATCTTATCATATGATGTTCTCATCTATCAGGTCCAACCTTGTCAATTCTTTTCTAATATGGTGAATATGTGATCATGTTACAAATAGATGTCATGAAGATAAAACGGACTCGCATTTTTCTTCCCAAAACCTTTGTTAAAACTTCATTAAATCAATTGATATTAAAAACATCGATTGGGTTAATATTTTTAATATGGGGGAGAAAATGTGATTTAATATGGGATATTATCACAAATGGTTTGACTTAATGTGTTGGCTCATCCCGACATGTGCGAAATGTTTTCGAATATCGTGGCATATGTTAAGGGGGAGTAAAACGGATTTGCATATCAAAATGGATTTTCATGGTGACATATACTTACCCAAAACCCATTTATTCACGACGATGAAGATTGTGGTGACATAAGGATGGTAGGATAGGTTAAGTCCTATGATTCTTCCAGAACCGGAGGAATCTTCCCAAAGACATTCCATAGCTAGAAATAGTAGTCCTTAGGAAAGTTGGAGAAAGATTGTGAACGTAGCTGAATGCCGACCAAGTACTTAAGTTAGCACTGGAACAATCACAACAAGGTGCTAGTTATGACGTATTGGTAAGCATTGAAGGGGTTGAAGAATGAAAAAGAATTGTAAAGATAAAGGGTGTAAAGAAAGAAGCCCTCCTTACAACTTTAGGAAGAAACCGGGTCAATACATATGCTATTGAGATCATTTTAATGATTCTTGATATTGAAGACAGACATCATGGACCCAGTGATGCAATGCACAACCCATCCCAGCTAACTCAGATATCTCTCAAAAGGTATTTGTTTTAATCACACGGAGACAACACGTTATCTATCGATTTATTCACTCCGAATAAATTGGTAATGAAATGGTGGCACTCCTCTCCAGCCTCCGATCACTAAAATCCAAAATGCACGATCGAGTCTAGAGCCATTTGAGATCATCAAATATCTCATTAGGACACACTTTCATATTTCCTTGCTTCTTCACACACTGTGAAAAGTAAGAAAGATTTTAAGAGTCCTACGCAAAATCTTCATGATCTTGCCTGAACATCCGAGTAATACGAAAGTATTTACAATGAAGATGGAAATCCTTCTTGAGCGAATATCAAAAAGCTCATGGTAGGTGACTTGTGCGATTCTTTATGAATCAAACTTGTGATAACTGGAAAGCAACGGCTGTTTAATTCTTAACTGAATTTAAACACGTTCCAGGCCTCTACGCAATATCTCAGTGATCTTGCCAGAACACTTAGAGTGATACCTTTGTGTTCACGGTGATGAGTGGAAATCCTTCTAGTGTTAACCTCAAACAGCACTTGGTAGGTAACTTGCAAGATTCTATACGAATCAAGCTCGTGAGAACTGGAAAGCAACGATGGTGCGGTTCTTAATTGAATTTCACTTGTTCCGGGAACATGAATTGACGGCTTCAAATCATGCGGATATTATTATCCAAATGATTCACTCTTTATGTTCGCAGTCAGCTTTGGACGGTCGAGTAAAGAGAACGGGTTTTCCCGCGAAATCCTGTCAGGAAGTTACTTAATTGGAACTATCCGTCACAGGTACGATATCTAATACCGTCCAACGGTCTTCACCGACCGGAGGTAAAATGCTACGATTTAGAATGAAATGTTCAAAGCCATTTCGTTCGTGTCTACTTATGTTGCGGTATTTGAAGACGGTGGCGTTCCGGGATCCAAGAAGAAGTCGTCCCCGCATGCTTAGACTTTATGCACTTAATATCTCATCTAATTCAAGAAAGCCTAAAAGTTAAGTCTTCCGCTGTATCGAACTCTGAAGCTTTCAAGAATTACTAAGGCATAAGTATGTGGGACGTGAGGTCACGAAGAGGCGAAGATCACAAGTGAAGGATGCACGAGATCAAGGCAAGAGATTAATGCTCAAGACTGATATCAAAGATCACATCAGCATGTTCACCTAAAAAGAAAAAGAAAAGAAAGACGAAGACTACGAGCTCAAGACAAGCATAGTATGCTAGGTTTATTTCATTATTGTAACTCGGGTAACGCCCTTGTTTGGAGTGACCTCCCTTAGGGGGAGATTGTTGGAAATACATTTTACGTATTAAGAAGGATCGGTCTCTCCATTAATAGTCCATGTAATAGCTCGTAGTTTAGTTAACTTTCTTTAATTATTTAACAAGAACAAGCCTAGCCTACAACATGTGTAGACCGGCCCAAAATGTAAGCCCAAGCCCATGACAAGGGCTTGGGTATATAAACCCTCTCCTTTGATGGAGAGGGTGTGGTTTTTCATAATTTACACATAGTTCTTTCTTAGTTTCTCTCTCTAAAGTGTGAAATCCACCATTTCTCTATCTCTTTCTCTCTCTAAAAACATAAGCATAGATTTACAAATCTACAACCTCATTTTTTATTTTCCCATGCTCGACACCAAGTAACTAACCATCCTTCATACTAGCATATGTTACACCTTTTCTCTAGGTGAACGGTCCATTGTTCGTGCCTACCAACCTCTTGCTCTAACGATTTCTCTTCAATATCACCCCACTAACTTCACAATCTCTTGCTTCCTCGAATCATTCTTCCTCTATTCTACTTTTAGCTTGTCTCTTCACAATCTTAATTTCCATTCCATCTTATATCCCGTCTTCAGCCTATAATTTAGGCGTTCCCTCCTTTATTCCCTACATTCTCATCAATGGGGAATATGCTCCTATCACCTGTGACCCTCTCTTTGTAGAAGAGTTCTTCCTACTATAATGCGTCCCCCAACTATCTCCAAATCTCACGCCAATGTTCTAGGCGTCTTTATCAATTACCCCTATAGTATACTCATACCAACCATTAGTCTATCAACGGTATACTACGCTTGCTTCCCATCGTTTCTTCCCGTGCCATAGTTCTTCATAAGGCATTCCATACATATTAGGCTAACTTTTACGCAAAACCCTCTATTCCATCACATCCGTACGCAATCCTTCCAACTTCTCAACTACGTGACTTCTCATTCCTCTTGAAATAGGGGATGAATTAGTCAGTCTATCGACTATCACCCAACTCTCATCGTACTTAATCCTCCACCGCATTATGTATCCCTTCCACCAACTTCGTCCTTACCTTGCCCTTTCTAAGCTACTCCTATCTATGTAGGAAGTATAGTCTACGTCCCTTTTCTCCATATGATTGTCCAAGCCACGCAGCATACAGGTTGACGCGTTCTCTGCTTTAGACAACTCAACTCATGCAACCTATATCCTTTATCCAAACCGCCCTAATACGTCATCCCTATAGTTCAAGTTCGTCTCAACTTCACTTCATTCTTCTTATTCCATGTCTCATCAACTATGCTTGCCTTTCCCAGATGGTACTTGGCCTTGCAATTTTCTTCCATCAATTAACTCCACTCATCACCTTTGCCAAATGTTCAATCAAGATGATTAAATATGTGTTGGAGAGGTTCATGATCCGTCTAGATCATTCTCCACGTCTCGTACACCAAATGCCTCTAACATTCTAGGCAGATATAACAGTCCAGTTCCACTAACTAAGTCTATCCAGTTCTTCCAAATCTTCAGTTCCTACAACGTATAAGCGATCGCCTTTCTTTGTCATCCTCGTACGCGTCCAAATCTTTGCTCCACATATCGTCCTGCTTCGCGAATTCATCCAGTCCTTCCGATAATGCCAAGATCGGCTCATTATCCAATCCACCTCTTCAGCCTCCAAAATGCTTCCTCATCTTTCTTCACTTCGCCCCTTGCTGGTTCCATGATATGCCATCATCTATAACTACTCATCATGTTAGCCTTAAAATGTGTACGACTAACGGAATGTTTCATAGCCGGGACTTGTAGGGACTAATATTGTCATATGTAAAGTCCAAGTCCCGTGCTATATAAACCCCTCCATACTTCCATGGAGGGGTGAAGCTTTACCTTTTCTTGTTTTCCCTTTATCTCACTAGAATAAAACACACACTTTTATTCTTACTTGTTTCTCTCTCTAAATGGCTAAACACCACTTCTATCATCCCCGACCTCTGGATCATAAACCCGTGTACATAGTGAATCCAAGTTAACACATCACGGTAGACTTAATACTAAAACTCACACTTGAAAATCTCACGTATAATTCCACTCCAAAACCAACACATACTTCGCCTCACTCTCTTTCTTAGACTTGAGTAGATCAGGATGTCGTCGATGCTCCCGATGACAACTCGTTTATACACGTTCATGCACACTTGGTTCATTGACACCAGGCAAACCGCTAGTGCTTTGGCGAAGCCAAATGCATAACCGTAAACCCAAAGCGTTCATACAACATCCTTAGCAGTTTCAACTATATCCTCCTTGCACCCTCTCTTAGTGGCAATACGAATAAATTCCTACCTCGTTCTACTTGCAAAATTCTACACGCATTTTAAAAGACCAATGCTTCTTCTCATCAGACCACTCAACCGCTTTCCACATCCAATCTACTACTAAGCAACTCAACTTTTACCCGGCATTCCTTGCAATTTCTAACAGCTCTTGGCTTTAAATCACGCCATCAACGATTTGCCTTGGAAAGGCACTAACTACAACTCCTCTCACCTCCCCTACTTGCTCTATTTATGGTTCTACCTCACAGTAATAGGCAAACCTACTAAATTTCAGGAAATTTTTGGAAAACTTTCATGCCCTACGAACAATCATAAATACCTTTGAGGTATTGTATCCCTTCTAACACTCTTTATGGCGCGTTACTTGTGCTAGTATCCCACAAATCTCTATTCATCTCCTTGGTACTCCTAAGAGACCTCATGGCCACATTAGTTCGTCTATGAACTTCTTTCCTCCCCACTAAGGGTATTCCGACCGTTCTCTCATGGTCACCTACTTAAGCGTGCAGGCGCGACCAAGTCTTTCATATGACTACCTCAACGCTCCCGAACAATACGAAACTAAAACTACATCCTGAATCCATCAGATACGATCAACGAATCAAACCCACGGATAACTAACGAAATTTCACGTGCACCAATTAAAAAAAGTCAAAAACCACGAGACTCAAAAGAAAACTCATACCTAAAACGTGTATCAATTCAAAATGACCCATGACAACGAAACATAATCCAAGTAACACCCAATGGCAACCAAACATATTACGCCCCGCGACATATTATTTAAACCGTGCAAAAGATCGACTTTTCCAAAAGAATATATATCTTTTTTTTATTACCTCCCACATCTATGTGACTCAAACAATCTACAAACAACCCTCTTGATGAACTAAAAATTCAACTCAAAAACTAGGTATCCCGTGCATCCCAAATCATAAAAATAAACTACTATTCAAACTCAACCTTTAACCCGACTCTTGTACAATAATTTCGGCCAAGATACTGACCTCCCATGACTATACATTCTGAATATTTGAAAAGTACGTTCCGAGTACATAATTTTAGGCTTTTGAATCATCCAAAAAGCTTTAAAAACAAACAAGTTATGACCAAAACAGTTTTATATTAATGAAAGATAAAATTGTATGTGAAATCTTCATAAACTCAATTTAACCTTGTATTAATAATTATAAATGACGTGAATCGGTTAAACCCAATTATATAAACTATGTAAGTAGAAAGAATATTTACTTCGCTTTATTTTAGGGAAAGTCTTTAAGAATTTGAAATAAATAAGTGTTGATTAAAAAGAAATTTTATGTTACATCTTGTTTCAAACACGACTCCAACACCTTACCCTTACTTTACCGAATACAACCAACTATCTAACCCTATAATAGATTTCCAAGTCCCCCCTTTTTTTCAATATATACCGGCCAAAAGAAATGTAAGACCCAACACAAAAGATTTCATTATTTCAAAAGAAATCCCAAGTTATTTCAATAGACTTAAAACCAAGAACACCATTTTAAAACGTACACGTGAAATAAGAAACTCAAAGAATACGCTAGAAGACACACTTTGTAAATGTGGGATTTTAAATAAGATAAAATTTATTTTTATGAATATTTTAACATAAGCCAAAGCTTGTATTTTGTTATAATAAATAAACTAGAGAAAAAAAAATAATAAAAAAAATATACACTTTAAGTGTAAATTTAAATACTTGAAAGTTATTAATTAAAAGTTGACATAAATTTTGGAAGAGCGATCGAGAATTTTAGAGTAAGTTTTAGCCATCCGGCAAAACACGATTCTTGTTCGAAAGGCCGTTGTTACCTGGAAACTCTTGACATATCTTAGGTGTATCTTGACTCATAGTGCACGCAAATTCAGTAGCAAATATATTGCTCGTTCACCTCATTCAGTCTCAGTGATTCTTGATTCCTACTATTTATACTTGCATTGATCCTTGATTCCAAACCACCTTAGCGTCATTTTATGATGTAAAATTTTTCTAGAATATATATTAATATATAAAGTATTTTGTCAAACCAAATACCAAGTTGTGTTGATATATCTATATATATATTTTTTTTTACAAGAAGGCGAAGGAAAAATATGTTTCCCAAGAATGAATATACAAATAGTTGATGTATTTCTAGAAACAGGTTAAAAATAATTTCTGATTTCTATGTCACGTGATTTACTTATTTTCTAGAATAAGTCAAAAATGTTCATAATCTTGTATGATTGTGCAATAATTATAAAGCTTCTTTTTGTAGCGTCGAATATGTCGTTACTCGGTCCTCAGTTATGCATAGCCTAGCTAACTATGCATAATTCAGGAAGAGTCATGACGTATTAGATGTGTCGTTGCTTGGTCCTTAATTATACATAGCCTAGCTAACTATGCATAATGAAGGAAGAGCCACGTCGTGTCAAATCAGTCGTTGCCTTTAAAATCGTGGTTTTGAATAAATGTTTGGATGAGAACACTTCCAAATGGTGGATCCTTATGCAAGTAATCATGTTCGATTCTATTTCGTAAGAACATGTCCCAAATTTCCTTGTATCCTTTGACATATTCTCTTTCGACTAGTGTTAGCTTAGAAAGTAACCTTGACCGAATATTTTCGTAAAACATTTTTATGGTGTCATGTACAACGTGTGAATCCCGTCTAAATCACCATGTTGGCGACGAATTACCAAGGAACCTCGTACCGAAACTAAGAACAAATTTTAACAAGATCAGCAGACTGCCAAACCGGAGGAAAGTCGAGTTTGAGTAACTTCGAGGCCATTGAAGAAGACATCTTCCCCCGAAACGTATTTGTTCGGTCAGCTTATGTCACGGACGAATCTACATAGACTCGAGTTTTGAATTCGAGGTGTTTGATTTGTTCCTATTATGCCTTGTGAACTCGTATACCAACGTAGAGTGCTGACTCGTATACCAACGTAGGGTCACACAAGGATGGTTCAAAAAGGAGAGCCTTCGGCGCGAGAGCCAAGCACAATGGTCGGATCCTACTAGATCCAGTGGTGTCGTCCGTCATCATCATCTGTAGGGAATAAAACGGTATGCGAAGGATAGTTGAAGTTTTCCGACCGCGCATCGGTAGATGAAAGACAATCCGGGTTGCCGTCTTCGTTTATTCAGTTGAGGAATCCTTGTGCTTGACTCGATCCCCTTTGATCGTCGATGATCGAACGACGGATAGCCATATTTGAAATTATGTGCAAAACCTTGCTTCTTATGTGTTTATGTGATATGTGTCTTAGTCGAGTGGTCGTACGTTGTGCGAGCTCGAGGTGGCATTGTGAAATGCTGCCCGATCAGAAGGCAACGCGTGCCTCTGTTACGTTGGGTATGTATCCATATGAGAACACCCCGTAATATTGTATTGTATTTACTCGAGTAATCGTACATGATGCAAGCTCGAGGTGGCATTGTGAAATGCTGCCCGATCGGAAGGTAACGCGTACCTATATTACCTTGGTTATGCATCCGTTTATGAACACCCAGTAATATCATTTTGGGTATGTATCCGTATGTGAACGCCCCGTAATAAATTTTGGGTATGAATTCGTGTGTGAACACCCTCCTATGACAAAAGTTGTTTTGGATGTGCATCCATGGCTATCAGGCCCGTGGACATCCTTTAATATGTAAAATTTCTTTTGACTGGACATATCCAAAAATCCTGTCAAATATTCATAATTATCATGGCTTGATTATTTAGCAAGCATGAGTTAACTTGATTGAACTAATAGATTCGACATGGCTTGGTTAGTTTGCAAGCATGTCGTAATGTGATTATATGTGCTTAATAATAGCATTCAATGTTTTAATTTACGTCGTAGTGCATTCAATGGAGTAATGTATACTCCGAATGATTTCTGCTTCGAAGAAATCTCCTTTGATGGAAGGTTTCCCTAGTGATCATGTGATTAGGTGATTTCGTATGATTAGTAACGATTACCTTGTTTTAAGTAATTTTGTAACGCATTCGATGAAGTTATGTACTCTCGAGAATATTTTCTATGACGTGATATCTTTTAACGAGCCCCGGGACGGTGCTCCCTTAAGGTGGTGAGGATGTAAACTCCGTAAAAATAAGATCATAATTTAATTCTATTTTTCGGATATTTTTGAAGTATATGATAACGTTAATTATTATGACGTTTAACGATTTAAGTTGAAACCAATATTAAACGTTTTAGTTTTTCGTTCTGACGAGTAACGAGGACTACTAGTGATCGCGATGCCAATGGATGCCTAAATATTATATTTTTAATTCGATTATTTCGATATTTGATATTTCTTAATTTTTACGTTTACGTCTTATAAATTAAATAATTATTATTTAATTACTTGTAGTATTTTTCGACATTTTAGTGTCGGACTGATCGAAACTAATAAAAATAATAGTTGGAAAGATTTAAAACTAAAACTTTGGAAATATGAAGAAATAATATTTTTCATTATATCCTAAAACGTTTCTAATAACGTGAGTAAAAGAATTTACGTTTTATTTTTACGGTGAAATCTAACCGAAATAGCCAAAAACGATTAAACGAGCATTTGAATAAATAATAGCAAATGTTTTCGAAACTCGACGAAGTAAGGACTCATATTTATTGGAAAAATGATTTTAAAAACGATGGCGCAAGTCTCGTGTCTTGAATCGTCCGTTAAGTCGCCCAAACGAGCCTCGAACGCTTACTTTACAAAAGTAAATAAAACATTTACAGATTTCACCCTAAACTATTACCTATTTTCTATTTAGATTTTTAGTTATAGTATATATATATAATTCTTCCCATTTCATTCATTTTTTAACACAAACTAAAAACACACACACAAAAACACTCTCTCTCCCTTCTCTACCACTTCCAGCCGCCGTCCATTGCACCGCCGCCTGAAAAGTTTTCCGGTGAATTTTTCCGGCGAAACCTCCATTTTTTCCGGCGAGTTTGGATAAATCCGAGACCCCTCCTTGTTCCAACACCCCTAAAATCATCACCTTCTCGCTGCCCTCCTCAAACAGCCGCGGCCACCTCGACTGTGGTGGTGTTTTCCGGCCGCCGCCGCCATAAGGTGGTGTGTGGGTGACGGATTCACCATTTAAACATATGGGTATACCTTAAAAACCCTTAAAACCCTTGGATCTTGTCCCGATCTACACATGCAAGATGGTTACATCAAGATTTTTTAAAATGGTTTATTAAATTTATTTTTATGGTGGTTTTTGGCTATAATCTTGACCAAAAAGGGGGCTTCCCGCCGTTTGGACCACCGCTGAGGTGGCGGCCGACCCTCAACAGCAACCATAGCCGCACCTTTTTGGTGTCGGGCTTGTGGTGGTGATGTTTCTGGACTTGTTTCTATTGTTGATTATTATTTGGGTGTAGATCTAGATGTATAATGATATTGTATATTTTTATTTGTTTTTATTATTTATTTAATGATATGATAAATAAAAGTGATATATAAATTGGATAAATAAATAAATAAAGTAAATAACAATAGTGGGACATATGAAAATACATATTTTGAGGATACAATAATAATTATTATTAGGGTATAATAAAATATAGAATGTAAGCATTCTGAAAATATTATAATAATAATGTTATTATTTGATATAATAGGATATAAAATCATAATCATTGATGTAATAAATGATGTAATAAAATATAAAATTATTTGAGGAGATATAAAAAGAAATAAATAAAATCATAATCAATTATTTAATAAGTTATTTTTATTATTGTTATTATTATGTAAAAAGGGTGATTTATAAAAGAGATAAAATAAATAAATAAAGAATACAATAAGATTAAAAGAGTTGGATTATAATGAATAAATATAATTATTTTGGTTATATAATTATTATTTGAGGAAATATGGACTATATAAATAAATTAAAAAGGTATAATAGAATTGAAATGTATGAAGTACATGTATTTTAATAATACTATAAGAATAATTATTATTATTTGATAAAGTGAGATATATGATTATTTGAGGACATATAAAAAATAAATAAATAAATACATATTTAAAGAATATTATCATTAATATTATTTTAATAAATGGTATATTAAAATATAAAATTATTTAATGATATATGGAAAGTAATTAAAATATTGATGATTGATAATTAATATATTAATTATGGTATTAATGGAAATATGGAAAGAAATTAATTAAGGAAATATGGAAGGTAATTAAAATATTAATGGTGAGAATATATAATTAATATAATAATTATGTTGATTAAGAATACCTTAATTAGACTATTGATTGACAAAAGTATTAATTGGGTATTGATTGAGACAAAGTGGGAAAAATTATGTATTTTATATAGATAGAAACGTTATAAAAACGGCAAGGTCATGCCGAAATTTTCTAAAAAATATATACTTTTATAAAAGAAATTGGTAATGAATCACTACGATATATAATAACTTTCGAAAAGTATTATTCCAGTTAAGATGACATTTAACATATAATTATCGTAAATAAATTTTAATGAGTTACATAATATTTTCGAACGAGTGTCGAATTATATAAAAATAACTTTGTATACACTATTAATTCTGAAGGATTATATATATAATTTAAGAAATACATTTTTGAATGTTTGTTCTAAATAGTAACTTATGACATGAATCATTTGCGTCATTTTCACTTATAAAATATATATTGGATATATATATTATATAATGTGTTTTATTATTTTATTTTACTTGGCCAACCACCAAAGTTTTATGAGTTAAATTTTATTAATTTATTTTGTGTCGAGTTGATGTAACCATCCATCGGGAAAACACCAAAACCTAAACCTCACAAAACGATTGGAGCATAGCTGTGGAATTAATTACAACCGCGAAAGGATACAGTTGACGCGACATGATTATTAGCTATTTATGGTGTATTACGACTATTGGAATCAAGCCGTATAGATTATGATGCTGTGTTGATAATTATGTGAAGCAGTATTGGGTTATGATATGTCGTGTGGTATTGATACTTATATTCTGCTCATTGTCTACATCTAAGGTGAGTTCATAGCCTCGCATTTAAATCCTTTACTGTTTTTCAAACCCGCGAAGGGGATACATGCTTGTTTTAGAAAATCGAACACAAGTAGCTTTTATGTGAACGTTGCAATGAGTGTTATGTAGTGGCCTTTCCTTCATGAACCGTTAATTACCGATAACAGGTAAACGCTAGTGCAATAATAATAGATCTATTTTGGCCTAACGACCTATCCGGAGTATGTTGTCTTGCGAGAAGCATACGAGGATATATTGTATTTAGTATTGGGAGTGTCTCACTCCAGGTTGGGCACATGGTTAAGGTTCGGTTCGTGGCTCTAGCATCATTTGATTGTTCTATGAATAAAATGTTTATTAAGCTTGTGTTCAAAGTTACTATTTATAAACTCTATGGATTCACTCAACATTTGTGTTGACTTTAAGCATGTTTATCTCAGGTTTATATTGGCATGCTTGGATAGGATTGGATGCGGATATCGAAGGAAGTGGACTTGGTGAACTTTGTACATTGGATAAAAATCTTTTCTTTTAAAAAGATAAAACAAAAACTTGTATATTGCAACTTATTTGAAAATAAGTTTTCTTAAATTATTGGGACCTTGTAACTCTGATCTTTCGATGAAATCATCGTTGGTAAACGTTTATATTAAACTACGTTTACTGTGACTCGTGAGCTTGTATTATGAAGTAGCACCCCAATGTTGTATTTCGCTGCGTTGTAAATGTGGGGGTGTTACACACTTCAAAAGATTCAAAACGTCGTTGAAACTCCACCAAACTCGAGCACTAATAAATTGTTTAAACAAAAGAGAGCACTAGGTACGTTCAAGTTATAATCACTACTGAACGACCGTAAATCATAACATAACATCTATTAGTATATATACATCCGCATATGTATACCTATTGAATCTCCCAAACATACTCGTTATCATACACGTAAGTCAATCAATCGCTTTATACGCTCGTTTTTCCATACGAGGAATCACCATCTCACCGTGCCGCAACAAGTCATAAAGCCCACCTCCAAAACCAAACCATATCGTGTGACCCCAAAATCACACAACACAACCATAACCCGAAACATATAACACCAAAAGAACCATAGCCATATCGTAGGCAGCTATTACGTAAACCCATATAGTATACGTATACCCAAATTCTACATCTCATCATATACAAGCATGTACTAACCCTCTTTCATGCAATCATACTTGAGAACCCATTGAAGTTGTGGTACTTGTATAACTATGTTGGCCACCATACTTATACAATTACCCTTTCCCCAATGCACTCCCTCATATGATGACACTTATAAGAATCAATACAACATATAATACATAAATCCATCTACTCACATAAGCACATAACCACATAACTAATAAGGTCCAAAACTCCATCTATAAAAATAACATAATAAAACTCTTGGAATACAGAAATCCATAGTCTAGCTAAAACAGACTAGACTAAATCCAAAACTAAAACATAATCAGTTATAAGTCATGTCGCCCATAAGAGTGGAAACAGCTTAAAATCCTTCCTACCCATGTACTCCTAGTAACTCGAACCACCACACGATTCTTAGGGAACATGACTTAAACATCAAAAGAAAAATAACATACCTCAGGTACATAAAATAACTTAACAAAAGATAGAAACTACCTTGTACCAAATTATGTACTATAATGTACAATTTAAGCAAAATATGACAATGACTAGCGTGGATGATTATGGTTCAACCCGCACTAGTCACAACACGAAAAGAAAATAGCATGTGGCTATGTATGAACTTACTATGTGTAACACCCCCAAATTTATACAACTCAATACAGCGGAAGACTCGTTGGTGTTACGGGATAGCACATTACTCACATCATAGACAACGCATAAAAATCGCGTCGTTTAATAATAAAGTATTTCCATTCATAAGTATCAAATTTACATAGGTCCCAAGTCATTGTATTTAATACAGGTTTTACAAAACATTTTGAATGGAAATTATAATTTATGTGCGGCCATGAATTCTTGTTGTCTTCCCGAGAATTACCTTCAAGTACCTGAGATAAAACATGTTAAAAGAAAAGGTCAGGCGATAACGCCGAGTGAATTCATAGAGTTTAATAAAATCGATCGATATAACATCGGTATAAAATTATTACCGAAAATCATTTTGTACCAATCATTGTAATAGGCCATAAAATAGCCAAAATCATTTTATACAAATCTTTATCAAAATCATATTATAGGCGTTTGCCTTAAAAGTCATTATACGAGCCAATGTCGTAAAAACATCATACAATACGTCTTATGACGTTGTATGAAAATAAAAACCGCTATATGAATATGGTTATGAAAACCAAAACACGAACATAATATCAATAGTATGACCCCGTATTGCTAGTCAGGCAAAACCTCGTAATTCGGTGCGTCTAGTAGTATTTCGTTAGTTTGGATTATTATAAGCCGCATGACATTGTTACCTTACTAAACCAACAACGGGTAGCTAACCCGATACTCAATTTGCCCATCTAAAGTAGCGTGTCGTCACAAAGGTCACGCTATGGAAATCTTCTCATACATAAATTCGCTTACCAATCAATGTGGCACGACGGGGATCAACCGTCAAGGCGCGAACTGGGGTGATCGTCCCCAAATAGTACTATTATATGCACAAGCGTCTACCAAATCCCGGTAGTTCACAATTCATGCTAATGGGACTTTTAGTGACATAACCTAACTTTAATAATCCATTTAATTTCATCTATCGGGTCCTTTAATCATTTATCGTGTCATACAATCGGGTCATACAATCGGGTCATACAATCATTCGGGTCCAAATCAATAAACAAACAATCGGGACAAATGGTGTCCTATTTTGTAAAAACTAACATGTTATCTCCCTCGCGGGTTTATAAAACATTTCATAAAAACATTTAAAAGAGTGCGAGGCTATGAACTCACGTTGATGTGGGAATGCGAGTTGTCGGCAATTCGGACGTACGGTACGTGCTTCAATCACGGAAACCTAGACAAATAATACTCGTCTTAGACTCATGTCCAATGACTTTATAAAAATAACAATTATGTATACATATGATGATTTTATATATATATGATGATCCAGTGGGTTTACATGTTCTCTTTTACTCATTTTAGTGTTTACGTGTTGGTATCTTCTTACTAGTTTACTAGTTTTACCTATTTACGTGTTTTAAGTCCAATAAACTTATTATAAGTTCTTAAACTTGTTTTAATCCATCATATACTTATATTATCAGTATCTATACTTTCCATGTTGGGCCCAAATGGTTTAAGCCCAATAAGTTCTTTTTATAAGTGTTTATCTTATTTAGTCCAATTATTAGTCCAATATGCTTAGTTAGCTCGTTAATGTCCGTATGTCCTATAGTTCGGGTTTTATCGGTTTTTACTTGTATTAGTTACTTATATATCAGTATATGAATTTTAAAAACATTACATTAGACGGGTTTGATCCTCTAAGTTTTAATTGGCGAAAAACGTTAATTTTACGGTAATAGCCGAAAAAGTCGTAAAAATCAAGTTTATAGTTTTTATTACTTATAAGTATAATTCCACTACCATTTTTATAATTTATACACTTATTTAACCTTTTACATATTTATATAAATAAAATCCATAAGTTATGGGTTTTTATTTTACATTTTATACAATATAATTTTGAGTGCTTATATAATAATAATAAACATTAATTCTCAAAATGTGATTTTTATTTTCATATTCACCAAAACTGCCATATCTAGAGTTCTATATGGAGATAGAAGCTCAAATTTTTATCACATAAACTACATGATATGTGCTCCACACAATATTTTTACGAAGACGTCCTCGGCTACTCCACAAGCTAGAATCATAGAATGATCGGCCATTTCGATTGACATTCTTGAAGGAGTGAGATTGGGAAGATTGAGCGACTTAAAAATCTCAAGAGGCATCAAATTAATACTAGCACCAAGATCGGCCAAGGCGTAGCATTCCTCCATATCTAGTATTGAACATGGGATTAAAAATTTACCGGGATCACCGACTTTTTGAGGTATGCGGCTAAGAAAAACCGAAGAACAACTAGACGACTTTTGCAATTTCTCTTTGCTATTCAACATACTTTTGCAATCCCCACACAATATTTTTAATCATCATTCATCATCATATACATATACATAAGTAAAAGAAATACAAGTTTACATAATCAAAAATAACAAGAGGATGAGGAGGACAATCTTTATACCACCAAGTTGATGTAGGTTGTGATAAAAACATGGATTTTGATGGAGAAACATGTGATGAACCAAGACCATCTTGAAGACCATAAATCTTCATAAACTCCTTGTGGAAAATCAGACCCAAGACTCCATGGAAACTCCTCCTTGGATGTTATAATCATCACCAATCAATAGGGTTTCAAAAGGGCTTCAACATGTGCAAGAATAACATAGGATTTCATTGTTGATTTTGATCAAAAGTGGTGTTTGATGGTGGAGTATGGACGACACACAAGAGAGAGAGAGGAGAGTTTGGAGCTAGTTTGCATGAGTGGAAAATGAGTGTGTGGTTTTGGCTAGTGGTTTAGCTAGTTTTTGCTAGTGGAAAGCTTAACATTGACGCTAAATTAGACAAGTGTTGTTAACTTGTTAAAGTTTTGACACATCATATGATGTGTTGGTGAGTTTTGGCCGCCCCATGTGTAGTGGGGTGGGATAAATTAGTTTGTCCCATCCCACTAATTTACGGGTATTCCTCGATTCTAGTTTTCTCGATTTGCGTGCCCTCAGGTCGTTTTACGAAAAACGTTTTTATAGATTATGAATCAACGGCACAAAACGAATCTAATAAAAATTGTCTCATCAAAAATGGAGTTCGAAAACGTAAATACGTAATCCTAAGGTTTCAAGTTTAGTCGTAAAGGACGTTAAAATAAAATCATAAGTCCTAATCTCTTCTCGTAAATTTGTGAGTTTATGAACCAACACAAATTTAAAACTCCAAAATAATATTCACGAATAAATTTATTTTCTGAAATGTCGGACTGTCACCAAAGACGGTGTGTGTAAACGTAAGCACGTAACGTAGAATCCTCCGGTTTAGACGTAGTCGACGCTACTTCAAGACGTAAATCCAAATTACTTCCCAAAAATAAGTGAGTTCATAATGTAACAATAAAATTATGTTTTCAAATAAATATTGAGAGTAAAATATCAACCATAAATTGACGGATTGTCACAACATTTACCCCTAAACAAATCTTTGTCCTCAAAGATCATCTTACTTTACTACTCGCTTCTTATAGAGTTAAAGCCATGTGGGTATTTCCTCCACATTCGGTCTTTTCTCACAAGTTCAATTTATTACAATACGCGAGTTTCATCAAACATAACTACAGGAATACGATCAGGCTAAATGTTGACTTACTTTCTCTATCCATGATGTTCACGGGTTTCTGATGAATGCAACTTTTCACCGATCTAAGCTTTATTAAGAAGAATTCAGATTTTCACTTGATATATATTCCATCAAGTTCGATTTACGAAACATAATTCACGCAGTTCTTGAAGTCCTAGTGTAGTTCCAACTTATATGCCTTTCAAACCAATCTTTTACATCATCTCAATGGTCCCATACAACGGGGACTTATATCCCATGATTTGTCAGATCATTAATTCTTTTCTCCAAGGTTAAAAATTTTGGCATAACTTCGCTACCCATCTGGCACTTCAAGATCTACATTTCATATTCACATAACCTCTTGCCCACTACTGGCAGTCAATAATCAGATCCTAATTTCAACAATCATTTTAGGTCTCGCGGTTCGAAATTTTTGTAAGGTTAGGTTCGCCATCATAGGAAACCTTAAACCTAAAAGACATGTCCAACTCACAATGGGTGTATGTCGGGTGTCTTCATCTCAACTCCTGCTTACAGATGCTCTAATATTTAGATCCTAACAAGATTCGATCTCGATCCTAATACGATGATTATCAATGATAATCTTTCCAAAGGAAAACGATTATATGGTTCATTACCAAAGGTCAATCATTCAAACATAAAACAAGACATCTAGTTTTTTGTATTGTTACCTTACCTCGTCCCTTCGATTTGGGGTGGTAAACGGTACTCTCATCGAGGTTCGTTCTCAATGATTTCTAAGCAAATCTCTAGAAATTCGATGCGAAGCGAGGATCTTGATAAAGATGTTCGATACAGGCACACTATGTTTACATAACTCCTTTGCAATTATCATTAACGGGAATGATATCAGCAGATTTGGTCAGTCTGTCGACGATGACCCAAATCGAATCAAATTCAGATGATGACCTTTGCAATAGCTAGACGTTTACTAATGTATAAGGCGATGTCTGCCTTCATAATTGCCATCAGTACAACTTCTTCAGACAAAGATACTTTTAGTCATAAATGACATAAATAAAATACTTATACTTACAAATTCCAACATAACTATATCTCACAATCCTCCATATTTAGACAATCACAAGTGGCCTTTTATACATCTAACGCCATCGGCTTCTCAATTCTAATGGTTCATATTTGTCGCGAACCCTTTTTTATTATCTATATTATCCTTTTTATAAGCATCGGCTATATTTTAAATTGTTCGGCGATTTATTTTGCATCTTCATTATTAAGAAATACATCCTAATTGGTTCTTTATCTTTTATACATAATGTGTTAGTAATTACGTTCACTTTCCTGATGAAATAAATATCATAACCGTATTTATTCAAAATTCTTTCTTTATATTTTCTAAGTTTTAGTTTCGTCTCACTATCATTTTTATCAGTTTTGCCTAATCTGACGTTTTTAAAGCTTCGATAATTATTACAACTAATTAAATAAATATTTAATTTTTATGAAACGTAAACACAAAAAGTTTTTAAATTTTCCCAGTTTGTCCAATTATATAAAGGTGTTCAAAATAAAATTTGAATTTAATTAACACGATTTTTGTTGATTTATCGAAAATGATTATTAAGATTCGTAAATGTTCGAAAAATCTTTGGTTACACTTTGGTCAAAATTTTCTTATTTGAAAAGCAAAAATTGTCGTTTCAAATTTTAAGTCATGGTTTAAATGGTTTTCTCATTCCTTCTTAGGTTGTCTTAAGGTATGCAAAAACATTTACCCCTAAACAAGAGTTTAGTTAAATGTTTTGGTTATAAGGGAATGATCCCTTAAAATCCTTTGTTAAAACATTTGTCAAAATATATTTACACTTTCTTTTTAGTATAACTCAAAGTCTTAAATGACTTCTAAATTTTGAAGAGTCAATTTATATTCCATTATCTATTAATCACACGGTTAAATCATGTAAAGGATTAAATCTTAAGTCTTATGTTAAATATTTAAGGTACAGGTTTTTATTGTTCGGCCAATTCAGGACAATCTATAATTAATTATTAACTCATTCTTATTCTTATAAACAAACATATAGTCCTTAATGATCACGAGCATGAATTTATCAAATTACATCCTACACACGTGATTCACCAAATTTATGAATGCTACATGTGTATTAGTCAATCCAAACGTCATCACGTGAAACTTATAATGTTTATTACAAGTTCTGGATGTGGTGATTGGAATACATAATCTTCTTCGCGGACGCAAAGTTGACGATAACCATGTCGTGGATCAAATTTTTAAAACATACGCTAAAACCTTGTAAATGATCGAACAAATCTTCTATTTCGAGTTATGGATATCGTTTTCGATTATCAATTTACTCAGTCACAGTAATCTATAAATATAAGGAATTATAACATCATAGCTCTTCATGTTGACGAGCTCGGTAGAATAAAATCTTTCTCCGACAACTCTCTCAGTTGTACGATAATTCCTTTAATTTAGATGGTGCTGACGTACAGTGCACAAGCCACAGGTGCAGCACCGGGAATATAATCAATACCAAATTGAACTTGCCTTAATGGCAAAAGTCTAGTTAATTCATCAACAAATACCTCCTAAGGTTTCACATACGGAAACATCTTTTAAAAATTTTAGTTTAAGTTCTTTCTAGATTATAATATCTATAACTAATTCACAACCATTCATGGTATAATTTTAAGTCTAAATACAGGATATCGTCATCTATCAAAAATTATTTAGATCACTTTTGATAATAAACATCTTATCATTTAGGGGAGTTCTATTCGAGTTCCCATCAATTAAGACAATGTCGTCATGTCGTAATCAATCAATCCATTATACTGGAATTATCAACTTTCCAGTTTCATTACCATTGATAAGATGTGAACTTCTCAAAAGACTAATAATAACTCATCATACTTCGCGAATTCAGGGATATATGGAGACACAACTACTATTAAAAGAGTAAGGTCAACGCATAATCTATGCGAGAGAATTTCAAATCAGATACAGATGAAAACATTTAACGAATATGAATATATCCCATGTTTTCATAATTTGAGTACGCATTCGAAAGCTCCTCGGATCATTACCCAGGTCATAGGAACGTCGATACATCCAGTCGGGTATCAACACTCGATAATCAAATACTTCTCCTAAGAATCTCACTACGGGAGAATTGGACAAGAAAGAATTGTCAATTGTCAAATAAGACAATTTCCACAGATGAGTAAATTCGAATCATAAGAATAAATAGTACGGGCACATATGTAGGTGTCCCTAACACTATGTCCCTATTTTGCACTTCTTGCAGATCTCATAAAATTTTATCTTTCACAATCTTCAAAGAAAATGTAGTGTTTATTCATTAATTTTTATGGTGACTACTAATCAGACTTGCATGGTCCATTCCAAATTGTATGTAGGCGCGCAACTATATACAATTTCAAGATTAACGATGCAATACTCAGTTCGTCAAAATTTTATCATCATGTTTATAATAAAAACATTTTCATGCTTAATTCTTAGATAAGAATCAAGAATAAATTTACAAAGATTTTCTTTGTTATGAAAACAAATAAATTTTCCAAGGTGTTTTATAAACAACTTTATTTCAATAACAATCACTTATAAATCTCACTTTAAATAATCCTTATGGTGATGAAAATTCAATCTTTTATCAAGGGATATTGTTTTATCTTGTAAAAACAATCAGTGATCTGCAAAAGAGTGATGAAGAGTTGTTCACCAAGAACTAACTTCAATATAATAGGAGATGAGCTTAGCCAAATAATCATGAGGTTTATGACCTTGATGGCGCTCAAAAAGAATAATTCACAACACAACTCAATTCAAGATGAGTACTTGTTCAATGGATGCATCACTAACGGGAACATTAGGATGAAGCAATAAAGGATAGATATCATCGATACATGTAGAATTTAGCAATCGAAGGTAGTCTTTTCATTAATCACAAACAAGTCAAATTGTACCGTAACACATTGCGTGTCACTATGGCATACAATTTCCAAAACTCATCCTACCAACTGATATCTCAGTTAAGTTAGGGATTTTTAAAAGATACCACAATGAATACTAATCTACAAGAGTCATCAGGTGTTCCATATGTCCCGGAAGATCCATTGGTCCCAATTCAGAAGAAGATTTCTTCAATTTATTTTTTGGACACTGGGCATCCTCATCAGTGGACAATGGCCTAGGAACAACACTTAACACGAATCAACAATCAATTAAAACCTCATAAATCAATCACAGAACTTAACGACTTCTATTAATAATCTCGTATTCCATATGGGTTAAATTTTACTTCATTCAAGTTTCAATCAACTTATACTTAATGCGATGTCCTACTTCATTCTCCAATACTTTCAACCTTATTTATAAACCTTAAAAGGGCAACAAAAGCTCGATATGAGTCAACACTTTATTTCCAATCCTATAGCTCTTACAACAATAGTTATCAAATAAGTCACTAGTATGAAATGACTCATACATTCAATTAGACTTCTCGGAAAGGTACTAGTGGCATGAGGCTTTTGGGTACTGGTTCCAATGACAGCCTCAAGTGCAACATTCACCCTTTCGATTTCAATTTAAGAATTGGATGACAACGAATCAGATGACATCTTTCTAGGTGGTAACGTTTTGTCAAACTCCACTCTATAAGGAAAGATCGTCATGACATCGATATTAGATTTAATTTCGCCAATTCTTTTTCAATATCACCATAAACTAATATCTACATTTCTACGAATATCAACCATTTGTTGGGATTATAAAGATCCACAACTTGGTTTAGATCTAGGATAGCTAGAATTCCTACCAGAATAGCTTCGATTAATTTACTAGGGGATTTAGGGTTCCTTGTGACAATCTACGTCGTATAAATACCTCGTATAAATATCAAAATAATCATCAAACAATCATGTAATATAAATTTACATCATATATATATATATATAATCCAAGATATATATATATTAAAATAACACTTCTCAGTCTGGCTTTGTCGGTAACTCGGGAATTCTTCGGCACCGTTACAGTCAAAAGATTTTTAGACATTTTTATAAAAATGTTTTTAGTAAAAAGATTTTGAAATGTTTTATTCAAAACCTTTGGTTTTAAAAATCTTTCGTTCTCTATAATGAGAGCTCTGGTACCAAACTGTAATACCCCCAAATTTATACAACTCAATACAGCGGAAGACTCGTTGGTGTTACGAGATAGCACATTACTCACATCATAGACAACGCATAAAAATCGCGTCGTTTAATAATAAAGTATTTCCATTCATAAGTATCAAATTTACATAGGTCCCAAGTCATTGTATTTAATACAGGTTTTACAAAACATTTGAATGGCAATTATAATTTAAGTGCAGGACATAAATTCTTGTTGTCTTCCCGAGAATTACCTTCAAGTACCTGAGATAAAACATGTTAAAAGAAAAGGTCAGCGATAACGCCGAGTGAATTCATAGAGTTTAATAAAATCCATCAATATAACATCGGTATAAAATTATTACCGAAAAACATTTTGTACAAATCATTGTAATAAGCCATAAAATAGCCAAAATCATTTTATACAAATCTTCATCAAAATCATAATTAGGCGTTTGCCTTAAAAGTCATTATAGGAGCCAATGTCGTAAAAACATCATACAATACGTCTTATGACGTTGTATGAAAATAAAAACCGTTATATGAATATGGTTATAAAAACCAAAACACGAACATAATATCAATAGTATGACCCCGTATTGCTAGTCAGGCAATACATCGTAATTCGGTGCGTCTAGTAGTATTTCATTAGTTTGGATTATTATTAGCCGCATGACATTGTTACCTTACTAAAGCAACAACGGGTAGCTAACCCGATACTCAATTTGCCCATCTAAAGTAGCGTGTCGTCACAAAGGTCACGCTATGGAAATCTTCTCATACATAAATTCGCTTACCAATCAATGTGGCACGACGGGGATCAACCGTCAAGGCGCGAACTGGGGTGATCGTCCCCAAATAGTACTATTATATGCACAAGCGTCTACCAAATCCTGGTAGTTCACAATTCATGCTAATGGGACTTTTAGTGACATAACCTAACTTTAATAATCCATTTAATTTTATCTATCGGGTCCTTTAATCATTTATCGGGTCATACAATAGGGTCATACAATCATTCGGGTCCAAATCAATAAACAAACAATCGGGACAAATGGTGTCCTATTTTGTTAAAACTAACATGTTATCTCCCTCGCGGGTATATAAAAAATTTCATAAAAACATTTAAAAGAGTGCGAGGCTATGAACTCACGTTGGAAGGCGGGTTGTCGGCAATTCGGATGTACGGTACGTGCTTCAATCACGGAAACCTAGACAAATAATACTCGTCTTAGACTCATGTCCAATGACTTTATAAAAATAACAATTATGTATACATATGATGATTTTATATATATATGACGATCCAGTGGGTTTGAATGTTCTCTTTTACTCATTTTGGTGTTTACGTGTTGGTATCTTCTTACTAGTTTACTAGTTTTACCTATTTACGTGTATTAAGTCCAATAAACTTATTATAAGTTATTTAACTTGTTTTAATCCATCTTATACTTATATTATCAGTATCTATACTTTCCATGTTGGGCCCAAATGGGTTAAGCCCAATAAGTTCTTTTTATAAGTGTTTATCTTATTTAGTCCAATTATTAGTCCAATATGCTTAGTTAGCTCGTTAATGTCCGTATGTCCTATAGTTCGGGTTTTATCGGTTTTTACTTGTATTAGTTACTTATATATCAGTATATGACTTTTAAAAACTTTACATTAGACGGGTTTGATCCTCTAAGTTTTAATTGGCGAAAAAACGTTAATTTTACGGTAATAGCCGAAAAAGTCATAAAAATCAAGTTTATAGTTTTTATTACTTATAAGTATTATTCCACTACCATTTTTATAATTTATACACTTATTTAACCTTTTACATATTTATATAAATAAAATACATAAGTTAGTGGGTTTTTATTTTACATTTTATACAATATAATTTTGAGTGCTTATATAATAATAATAAACATTAATTCTCAAAATCTGATTTTTATTTTCATATTCACCAAAACTGCCATATCTAGAGTTCTATATGGAGATAGAAGCTCAAATTTTTATCACATAAACTACATGATATGTGCTCCATTTAACTCTTCTATAGCTACTGTTGAATCAGCCTCTAAGTATTTTCTAAAAATCGTCCAAAACAGTGAACTCAGATTTGTACTTTAAACTTGTTTTGATCATAATCACTCATTACAATGATTCCATTACATGGCCAACTCTCACATGTGTACAAGACCCATACCTTACTGTAAATTGATTCTACTTCATCATTTTATCAGTCTAACATGTGGTTAGTTACTGTTTTTATACAGCCTACCATTTAAACAAGATTTTAGCCTTGTTTCTTATAATTTTTCATCTTTTTAAGCATGTTTATCAACACCAAATCCCCACACAATATTTTTAATCATCATTCATCATCATATACATATACATAAGTAAAAAAAATACAAGTTTACATAATCAAAAATAACAAGAGGATGAGGAGGACAATCTTTATACCACCAAGTTGATGTAGGTTGTGATAAAAACATGGATTTTGATGGAGAAACTTGTGATGAACCAAGACCATCTTCAAGACCACCAATCTTCATAAACTCCTTGTGGAAAATTAGCCCCAAGACTCCATGGAAACTCCTCCTTGGATGTTATAATCATCACCAATCAATAGGGTTTCAAAAGGGCTTCAACATATGCAAGAATAACATTGGATTTCATGGTTGATTTTGATCAAAAGTGGTGTTTGATGGTGGAGTATGGACGGCACACTAGAGAGAGAGAGGAGAGTTCGGAGCTAGTTTGCATGAGTGGAAAATGAGTGTGTGGTTTTTGGCTAGTGGTTTAGCTAGTTTTTGCTAGTGGAAAGCTTAACATTGAAGCTAAATTAGACAAGTGTTGTTAACTTGTTAAAGTTTTGACACATCATAAGATGTGTTGGTGAGTTTTGGCCGCCCCATGTGTGGTGGGGTGGGATAAATTAGTTTGTCCTATCCCACTAATTTACGGGTATTCCTCGATTCTAGTTTTCTCGATTTGCGTGCCCTCGGGTCGTTTTACGAAAAATGTTTTTATAGATTATGAATCAACGACACAAAACCAATCTAATAAAAATTGTCTCATCAAAAACGGAGTTCGAAAACGTAAATACGTAATCCTAAGGTTTCCGGTTTAGTCGTAAAGGACGTTAAAATAAAATCGTAAGTCCTAATCTCTTCTCGTAAATTTGTGAGTTTATGAACCAACACAAATTTAAAACTCCAGAATAATAATCACGAATAAATTTATTTTCTGAAATGTCGGACTGTCACCAAAGACGGTGTGTGTAAACGTAAGCACGTAACGTAGAATCCTCCGGTTTAGACGTAGTCGACGCTACTTCAAGACGTGAATCCAAATTACTTCCCAAAAATAAGTGAGTTCATAATGTAACTGATAGTCGTAGAAATACGTCTTTTAGGAAAAAGAGCGTAAATAGGGCAAGTGTGCACGACGATTTAGGAAAACCGTGTGTAAATGACCCAAATGAAGAGTGAGAGTTCGTTCTCGAGGAGGCACGTGTGTTGTGTAATGAATTGATTTTGATTGATGATTTTATTAATAAGAAAAGAGAAGAGAAAATGACGAAGACGTAAAAATAAAAATTAACGAAAAAATCACTACTAGAAAGTTAAGACGTAGAACCTTAAAAACTACCAAAATTAAAATTTTAACCTAAAAATTCCTTAAAAATTACTAAAAATCCACAATAAAATTCTAAGAGTTTACAAAAAATCCAAACATGCTAAAACCTTTTAATTAATTTTATAATGACTTTTTAATGCTAATTAAAGCCCTAAAAATCACAATTAATTATTAAAAAGCCCCAAAAAAGATTTTAAAGTTTGTAAACCTCAAAAATGACCTAATTAAGCTAAAAATATTTTTAAAAATTTTAATACCAAATTAAACAATTTTTAATTACATAAAAACTATTAAAATCTATTAAATCTTAAATTAATTCTAGAAAATAAATGAAAAGCCTAAAAACTATTTGGAAAGTTACAAAGTTCCTAAATATTGCTAAGTGATCTAAGAAAAATGAAAAAAGTAGAAAAATCAAACTTTCTATCTTTGGTAATAAAATAATATTAAAATAATCAAGAAAATAAAAAGTTTAAAAATAAATTCTAAAAAATTTCCAAAAATCCTAAATAATCTAACTAAGATAAAAATGCAAATTAAAGTTCCTAAAAACTTTTTATTAATTTTATATTAATTTTTAAAGTTGTTTTAAAACCCTAAAATCAAATAAAATTAAAAATAAGACTTTTTGAAAACTTTTTGGAATGTAAACCTCAAATTACTTAAATAAAACCTAAAAATAATTTTTCTAAAAATTAAAAACACTTTTTACTATTTTTTAACTAATTACTAAAAACCGGCTAAAGAAAAATGAATAAAAAATAATAAAATAACGAGAAAAATACAAACTTGGTTCAGAAAAATCCTAAGTCTAATACTAAACCTAAGAAAAATAAAATGGAGCAGATAAGCTAAGCCAATAAGCCAATAAAGACTTATTTAGCTACGGCTTATATTGAAAAGCCAGAATGAAAAATGCCTTAAGTACAATTCAAATGCACCCTTGGTCAGTAAAAGACCCAAGGGCGCAGTGGTAGAGTGTGAGTGTTGTGAGGAGGATGGCGCAGGTTCGAGTCCTGGCCAGTCCTTTTTGTGTTTATTTTTTTTTCTTTTTTTTTAAAACTTTATACACCAAACCTGTGAGCTCTTTTACTCACAAAAACACAAACCAAATCCAATTTTAATCAAGATTAAAACGAATTAAGTGCTTAAAACGTGCTCAAATTTTCTTTGTGACTGAAGAACACAAGGGATATCTTCACTTGTGAAAGTAAATACCAAGAGGGCTTGGTTTGATGAATTGGTGTTGTTTATGTTGGACAAAGGGGGCACCCTTGTACTCTTTGGAGTACAAGGAGTCAAGAAACACAAATTCACACAAGATACTAACACCAATCAACAAAAAATGCACATTGAAAGTAAAATGAAGGTTGCTGATATGCTAATGCTAAGTCTGGGGGGTTTTTGACTAGGATACTTGCACAAATCCGAATTTTAAAAGCTCCAATCTTGCACAATTAACAACCAAGTGACTTATAAGCAATCACCAACCCTATATAATCCTAACTCTTAACAGATTATAAGATTTGATGAGCAATTTTAACACAAAATTAGCAGAAAAAATGACTTAATGATTTTAAGCTATGTTTTTCCACTTATATCATGCAAATGTGTTTAAAACCTTTACCAACTGATAACCAAACTACACACAACCTAATGCAACCCTAAGGAAAGTATCTAACACGTTTTTGCTTCACAAATCTTTCAAAGTTCTTAACTAGTATGCAAATCCAAACACACCTTTATATCTTGAAACTGAATTTTTTCAAAGCAATACAAATCAAAACCTATCCTAACTGATTTACTAACTTCTAACATGCATAATAACTCAAATTTAGCAATATCCAAACAATCTTAAACAACAATTTAACAGATTGCACAAAAATCATACAAAACACCAAAAGTCTTAACTTTCTGAAAATGAAAAATTGAAAACAAGGGAATACCTTGTTGAGCCTACATCCAGGCTCAACCAAGGCTGTTTTAGCCTTCTCCAATAGACTCGGGTCTATGCTGAATCTTTGGACAAACAAATCGACACACCTGCTAAGAAAAGATTGACAAAAAACAAGCAATAGACACTATACTGTTTTCTTCTTTCTCTTTTAAATCTTTTTAAAATATTTCTTAAACACTTTCCTTTCAAAAACCTCTTACACAAACAACTTATAATACTGAAAATCCAAGTTTAGAATCAAACTTTCACCACGAAGTCACCAATTTCAGAAACTTGAAATAAATTTTGAAAAACTCAAAATCACTTCACCAATAAAGTTTGGAACTCAGAATTTTAGCCAAATAAATACCAACTTTTTAAATAAAATAAAAGGAATTACTTTTGCTCTCAAAATACCAACTTTAATTAATTAAAAAAGGGATTACAATAATTTGCTAAAATCTGGAACAAATAATACATTCACAAGTCGAATGTATTTATACTAGTCTATGGAAATTACTAGAAGACTGAATAAAAAATTACAAATGTGTAAACCCTAATTGCTAAAAATCCCTAAATGCCCTTGAGAAAAGTCTTGAAAATCTGGTCAAATTGGAACCATGTGATGCCAGGCTGTTGGAAACTTGATCATAGCTGTTAAAATATCCTTGGAGTCAAAGGAATGCATCATAATCGTTGGATGTATCCCATCTTGGTTTTGGTGTGAAAAAGACGGGGCAGGGGTGGGTCTTGGAGGTCACATGGGTGAGTGTGAACGTGATGTGTAAGGTGGGTTAGGGTGAGATAGGGTTTAATTAACGACCTGCACAATATAAGGGGAAAACCCTTTGGTTTAGGGTTAATTTAATCTGGGTGGTTTTAGGGTTCTAGGGTAGATTAGGGGTGTGTTTAATCCAAAAAGGGGATTAATGATTTTAAATTAGGTGTTTAGGAGGGAAGGGGGTTTGTTGACTGGGGGGGGGGGGGGGGGTTTGACCAAGGTTTATTTAAAAACCGGTTTGGGTTTGGGTTGGGTAATGGACTGGGTAGGGTCGGGTAGATGGGTTATTGGGTGGGTGTTGATGACGTGTCAAGATGTGAGTGGTGGTGGGAGTTTTGTTGTCTGGCAAAAACAGTCCCCAAGCATTCTTCTTTCTTCCACTTTGTAACAAATGCCAATTTCTTCATTTTTCTTTTGATAACAATTTTGGCAGATTTACATTTTTGGCACAAAAACTTTTAGAAACTTTTCCAAGGGTTTCTTTTGTATTTCTTGGATTCTTCAAGGGCTGTTCTTGTATAGTCTTCATTCCTTAAGGACCATTCTTGTACAATTGACATTTGGAGGGTCATTTGTGACAAGTTCTTCAAAGATGAGGGACTAAACTTGCCAATCTTCAATTCTTCAAGGGTCTTTTTGCAAAATCCAAACTTGGGCCCGGTTCATTGTGCGACTTCGTTTCCCGTGTTCGTTTTTGAATGATTCTTGTGATCTTTTGCCATTTCCTCAATATCTGTACCTAAAAATACACAAGTAACAAACACGAGCGTATATTTGGCAGTTTTCATGATATTTTATGCATTTTAAGCCCGTTTTGGACGATGAGACCATGTATAAAAGTCGTCTCATCACTCCCCCATACTAAACCATTGCCGTTCCCTCACGCAATGCTAGAATAAAGTATCAAAGCACCTCCAAAATTTAATTTTATTTACTTTATTGAAATGGTAAACTAGCTACACTACTACTATTGCTACTACTTATGTTTTAGACATAATGTATGATTTTCATCGCAAAATGGGACGTTTAGGTTCATAGAATAAGAACACGTGAATGCTTTGTTAGAAATAATTTCGTCGTCCTCGATTTTCACTCTAATTCCATGCCAAGCGTGCAACGAGATCATTGTCATTATAAGTTAGTAATGCTAACACTACTCATATGCCCTAATCACGTACTTATTCTCCCATTATTCCTAAGTTGTATCTCTTATATTTTATTATGTCTTGAATGTTTCACGAGGATACATCATTGAATTATGCGATAATAGAGATTTAGGTCTAAAAATAGAGTCCTAACGGTGTAACTAAGACCATCAAATCAATAACCCCTCCTAATAGACAACGATGTTAAAAAATTAAGTTGACAAGAAGAATCGATAAACACGGTTTTATAACGGTTTTGAACATGAGACTTATTACCAAGACTTTTATACGCCCCCTAACGGAAGGGCCTTATTATCTTTGGTTTACCTCCATCTTTTATTCAACTTCGCCATGAAGCTTTTATTATGACTTCGGTCTTGCCTTGCCTTTTATTATCCGCCATCATCGGTGGTTTTATTAGCCAAAGACGTATATCCTCACGCTAAAGCGAATTTTGGATCTTTAAAGCTTCGAAGATTAAGGCTAGATTCACTTTCAATTCTGCATAGATTTTAGGCCTTGTGGGGCTTTAAATTGTTTGCTAGATTTAGGTGAGCACTTGAAATCTTATTATTGGGTGAAACTTTCGATTATTCGGGTGCCAATACTTCAAAACCGTGACGCTGGCGATACCTTAATGTCTTCCCAATTTAATTACACGGAAGCTACTAGAAAAGACTAGAAACCCAACAATCCTAACTAAACCGCTAAGTCAATATTTAATAAGCAAAAAAAAAATATTTACAAGCGAAGGGAGAATAAGCAAACCACGAGAACACATGAGTTTTTGAAAGAATACGAGTACTCTACGTTTAGCATAGTAACTTATAATTAACTCTATCATTTCTCGTCCTCATTTAAGAGACTTAGCCTAATGTGTAGTTAAGTAATCAAAGCTAAGTGCTCAACACGCACGGTCGAGTCAAAAATTACTCTTATTCTCGCCATCGGAAAATCTACATTCGTGTCTTCAAACACTTATGAAACATGAGAAAAATTTTAAAATTTGGCCATTTTTAGCCTTTTTTTTGCAATAAAAACGATAACAAAAAGATAAACTTTGGAAAGCGTGAAGGTTTGGCAAGGCAAGTATCTATTCACCCCCCATACTAAAAGTAAACATTGTCCTCAATGTTTCGAGTCTAGGGGTGAAAACACCCCCATACTAGAGACGTAGTCGAATGCCTAATCTAGCATGGAAAGGGTGTAACCAATAAATTAATAGCCGTTTATAAAGTGTGCTAAAAACCTAAGGTTAGAACATAAAAGGATATATCATATGGATATTGAGAAAGTCTTCAAAGTAAACGATCGAGTGCTCCCATAAAACAAACACGAGAGGCTCCAATCGTGAAGATCATGATCTAATAACCACAATGCACAAACAACCACGGAACAAAGGTTGGAAGGGCACAAATCTCCTCACATTAAACTAATTAGAAAGCAATAATATGTACATGGATAAGCATGGGTCTCCCCCACGAGGCACCTTGTTTTTTATAACCGAGTCAAAAGCTCGACTCGAATCCCCATAAATGTGATCATTTAGGAATATCATGGTGTGGTCATTTTTAGGTGGGGCTTACATGATAAACAAGGCCCAAAAACAACCGGTATTGAGGACTAAGTCCTTTGATGGTGCAAAATACCGAGATCGAAGATGGCGTTCTCGTTTTCTTTGGAAAAACAAATAAACACCACTTTGTCGTGTGTCAACAAAAACTCAAAGAGTTTCAAGAAAATAGGAGGGAAGAAATAGAAGGGTGGGACAATGGGTAAGTCTCTAAAAACATTAGCTACTCGAGGTAGACTCGCACCAATCAAATGAAAAGATTTTCCATTTATTGCATCGGTGGAAGACCGTGATTTCCCTATATAAGCAATTCCAGGATCAAATATCTCGTCCTCGGTGGAGAAAGGGAAGGGAACATAAGGGGATTCACCCACACTAAGTCCACACAAAGCATCGTCAAAAGGAGAAGACGAGCTTGTAGTACTCAAAACACGTGGTGATGACGGAGTTAGAGTTGTAGAAAAAACTTTTAAATCCAAGTTAAAATCTTTTCCTTTTTCATCTTTTACACTCTCCTTGTGAAAACCCGATTTGATTATGTCAAAAATATTTGGTGTTTCTAAAGCAATGTTAGTCACACTAAAAATAATCACATTTTGAAATCTTTTAGGTGGTGGTAAGTTTTTAAATCTTTTGTCAACAAAGAAAACCTCCCCATCGGGATCAACGTATTCATCATCCGAAGAATCACTCGAGATTGGAATCGTAGGCTTAACACTCTTAACCTCTACCGGCGGAGGGGACGGAACTTCATTTTTCTCAACAACTCCTAAAACTCTATTGGAAATCTTTTTGCAAATGCTTTTGATGGGATTGACATTGTACAAAGATGTGATAGAATACACATGAGAAATAGTGGAGTTTTGGGTTGCATTAATGACGAGTTCTTCCTCATTGAAACGAAGAGTGATTTTTCTTGCATGCACATCGATAAGTGCTCTCGAGGTATCCAAAAAAGATCGACCTAAAATTAACGGAACTTTAGGATCGATGGGAATATCAACAACAATGAAGTCTACAGGATAGTAAAACTTTCCAACTTTCACAAAGACGTCCTCGGCAACTCCACAAGCTAGAATCGTAGAATGATCGGCCATTTCGATTGACATTCTTGAAGGAGTGAGATTTGGAAGATTGAGCGATTTAAAAATCTCAAGAGGCATCAAATTAATACTAGCACCAAGATCGGCCAAGGCGTAGCATTCTTCCATGTCTTGGATAGCACATGGGATTAAAAACTTTCCAGGATCACCGACTTTTTGAGGTATGCGGCTTAGAAAAACCGAAGAACAACTAGACAATTTTTGCAATTTCTCTTTGTTATTCAACATACTTTTGAAGTTCGCGGCAAATCGAGGCATCATGACTAAGGCGTCGGCAAAACTTATATTAAAATGCAAGTCACGAAACATTTTCATAAAGAGTTCAAATTGATAATTATTTCGTTCTTGTGCCTTTACCTTGTCTCGTCTTGAAGGGTAGGGTAAAGGTGGTGTGGGTTGGGGCATAGTAGGCATAGGCAACGGCCTTGGAATCTCGGGTTCCATGATTGGTGTGGGTTCAACCATAGGTGTGGTTTGAGCGGTACTTCGTGGGCTTGTAATTTGCTCCTTTTCAACCACAACCTCGGGTTCTTTCTCTTTTTCTTTCTCCATAGAAGTATTTGGACGAGAAATGGGTTCTTTGAAAGTTTTACCACTACGAGTAGTAATAACCTTCAATTCTCCTTTCGGGTTCACGATGGTATCACTAGGAAGACCACCCGAAGAAGAGGGCTTACACATGATAGCTTCAAACATTTTAGCCATACGGTCTTCAAATTTTGATTGCCTAGCATCCGCTTTTAACAATTCTTGCTTAATCTCATGTTGTCCTTGCTCCATTTTTTGTTGATTTTGTTGGAGACGTGTGACATTTCCTTCCATTTTATTAGCATGAGTTTTAAGTTCATTAGCAAGTTCGTTTTTAAGCTCGTTTTTCAACTCGGATCTTAAGCTAACCATTTCACGTTGCATATTGTCAAACTTAGCATCATTAGCCTTAGCATAATTCAAAAATTCTCCATGAAGATTTTTGGTGTGATCGTTTTGAAAACCTTGAGCATTAGTTTGAAAATCACGGTTTTGGTTTAGATTTGAAATTTTCCCATTACCACTTTGATAATTACCCTTGTTATAATTCCTTTGATTTCCTTGGTAATTTCCACCTTGGTTGTTGTTTCGATAGTTATTAGCATTTTGATTGGGTGGAGCTTGATTTTGGCGGGAACCTTGACCGATTTGGTTATAAGTTCCCGTGGCTACAAAAGCATTCGAAGTGTTACCATCAGCGGTAATGCACTCGGAAAGATCATGAGCTCCACCACACGACAAACAACTCTTAGAAACCGCTTTTACCGAAGCGGAATTTGAAGCTTCTTGAGCTTTCCAATGGGACATAAGAGTCGAAAACCTATCGAAAAACCGATTTTCCTCATTAGCTTCATCTTGTAAGGCATTGATACTACGAGATGATGATGAGCCCATTTTGGCAACACTCGGTGTGTGACGAGGGCTATAAACCTTAGACCTATTCTCAATTATGACCAAAGCTTCTTCAACCGTTTTACACAAAAAATTACCACCCGCGGCGGCATTTAAATAATCTCTTTCATGATCATTAAGTCCATTGTAAAACGTGTCGATTTGATGCAAATCGGAAAAACCGTGATGAGGACATTCATGTAACATCTCCTTAAACCTATTCCAAGCCGTAGAAAAACTTTCATTTGATTCTTGTGAAAATTTAGAAATCTCATTTTTCAAATGCGTAGTCTTAGAGGGCGGAAATAATTGGTTCACAAACTTCGAAACGAGATCCTTCCACGTCAATATAGAATTGGGTGGCTCTTTCTCTAACCAAATTTTAGCGGGCCTCGCTAAGGAATACGGAAAAAGCATCATATTAATCGAGTCATTCGAGACATCCTTAAATTTGCACGTGGCGGTAAGACGATTAAATTGGCGGATATGGTTGTGGGGATTGTCCTTCTCATCACCACGGAATTTGTTGTTTTGGATCATCGACAACAAACCCGTTTTCACCTCAAAATTCTCCGCAAGGATAGCGGGAATCACAATAGCTTCTCCATAACCCTCGGTGGGTGCTTGAAGTAACTCCATCATAGTTCGATTAGCCATGGTAGGTGCTTCTCTTACAATGGGTTCGTCAATAGGAGACTCCTCACTAGAATGAGTTGGAGTGGGAGTTTTGTTCTTTCGTTTACGTGCACGTTTTGCTTGATTACGAGTGAGCATAAACGTCACGTACAACGTGGAGACGAGCAAAGAAGATTCTTTTTGGTATTTTGTATTTTTCAATTTTTTTGTGGTTTTTGATTGTATTAACCTTTTTGGAAATTGGTGAATGTATTAAGTAGACAAAAAGTCCACAAATCTCCTCCTTAATCAGATCTCTTGATTAAAGAAGCCTCAAGGAATGAAAACGATCACGTGGAGTGAACGCCTTCGATGACTTTAGAACGATGGTGGAACACCAAATCGTTCAAGAGGGTTTAATCAATGAAACCAAGAAAATATATATGATATGTAATAATACTTTGGGAGGAAAAACCCTCGATTCACTCTCAAAATCAAATACGCACAAGCAAGCGGAGGAAACGAGGCGGCGCGAAGCACTTAAGAGCCTTTTTCCTTTAGGTCGTGAAATACAACCGCCTTATACCCACCTTATAGTTTGTATTATCAAGATTAAGCTTCACGAAAGTATTTATCTATTTTTGCCTTTTTCTTTGGTTTGAGATTCAAATACAATGATTGGGTAATGACCTCCCAAGTCAAGGTTGTGATTGCTCACATATTTGGAGTACTTGTGAATTAATGGTTCTACGTATACAATATATTAATAATATTCACACAAAAACCGAAAAAACAATAATACGTATTAGTAGAGTGCTACTAATACAAATACTATTATGGCTAATATAAAAAAACAACAATGGTTCAATCAAAACACAACACGCCTCCCCGGCAGCGGCGCCAAAAATGATAGTCGTAGAAATACGTCTTTTAGGAAAAAGAGCGTAAATAGGGCAAGTGTGCACGACGATTTAGGAAAACCGTGTGTAAATGACCCAAATGAAGAGTGAGAGTTCGTTCTCGAGGAGGCACGGGTGTTGTGTAATGAATTGATTTTGATTGATGATTTTATTAAGAAGAAAAGAGAAGAGAAAATGACGAAGACGTAAAAATAAAAATTAACGAAAAAATCACTACTAGAAAGTTAAGACGTAGAACCTTAAAAACTACCAAAATTAAAATTTCAACCTAAAAATTCCTTAAAAATTACTAAAAATCCACAATAAAATTCTAAGAGTTTAAAAAAAATCCAAACTTGCTAAAACCTTTTAATTAATTTTATAATGACTTTTTAATGCTAATTAAAGCCCTAAAAATCACAATTAATTATTAAAAAGCCCCAAACAAGATTTTAAAGTTTGTAAACCTCAAAAATGACCTAATTAAGCTAAAAACTATTTTTAAAAATTTTAAAACCAAATTAAACTATTTTTAATTACTTAAAAACTATTAAAATCTATTAAATCTTAAATTAATTCTAGAAAATAAATGAAAAGCCTAAAAACTATTAGGAAAGTTACAAAGTTCTTAAATATTTCTAAGTGATCTAAGAAAAATGAAAAAAGTAGAAAAATCAAACTTTCTATTTTTGGTAATAAAATAATATTAAAATAATCAAGAAAATAAAAAGTTTAAAAATAAATTCTAAAAAATTTCCAAAAATCCTAAATATTCTAACTAAAATAAAAATGCAAATTAAAGTTCCTAAAACCTTTTTATTAATTTTATATTAATTTTTAAAGTTGTTTAAAAACCCTAAAATCAAATAAAATTAAAAATAAGACTTTTTGAAAACTTTTTGGAATGTAAACCTCAAATTACTTAAATAAAACCTAAAAATAATTTTTCTAAAAATTAAAAACACTTTTTACTATTTTTTAACTAATTACTAAAAACCGGCTAAAGAAAAATGAATAAAAAATAATAAAATAACGGGAAAAATACAAACTTGGTTCAAAAAAATCCTAAGTCTAATACTAAACCTAAGAAAAATAAAATGGAGCAGATAAGCTAAGCCAATAAGCCAATAAAGGCTTATTTAGCTACGGCTTATATTGAAAAGCCAAAATGAAAAATGCCTTAAGTACAATTCAAATGCACCCTTGGTCAGTAAAAGACCCAAGGGCGCAGTGGTAGAGTGTGAGTGTTGTGAGGAGGATGGCGCAGGTTCGAGTCCTGGCCAGTCCTTTTTGTGTTTATTTTTTTTCTTTTTTTTAAAACTTTATACACCAAACCTGTGATCTCTTTTACTCACAAAAACACAAACCAAATCCAATTTTTATCAAGATTAAAACGAATTAAGTGCTTAAAACGTGCTCAGATTTTCTTTGTGACTGAAGAACACAAGGGATATCTTCACTTGTGAAAGTAAATACCAAGAGGGCTTGGTTTGATGAATTGGTGTTGTTTCTGTTGGACAAAGGGGGCACCCTTGTACTCTTTGGAGTACAAGGAGTCAAGAAACACAAATTCACACAAGATACTAACACCAATCAACACAAAATGCACATTGAAAGTCAAATGAAGGTTGCTGATATGCTAATGCTAAGTCTGGGGGGTTTTTGACTATGATACTTGCACAAATCCGAATTTTAAAAGCTCCAATCTTGCACAATTAACAACCAAGTGACTTATAAGCAATCACCAACCCTATATAATCCTAACTCTTAACAGATTACAAGATTTGATGAGCAATTTTAACACAAAATTAGCAGAAAAAATGACTTAATGATTTTAAGCTATGTTTTTCCACTTATATCATGCAAATGTGTTTAAAACCTTTACCAACTGATAACCAAACTACACACAACCTAATGCAACCCTATGGAAAGTATCTAACACGTTTTTGCTTCACAAATCTTTCAAAGTTCTTAACTAGTATGCAAATCCAAACACACCTTTATATCTTGAAACTGAATTTTTTCAAAGCAATGCAAATCAAAACCTATCCTAACTGATTACTAACTTCTAACATGCATAATAACTCAAATTTAGCAATATCCAAACAATCTTAAATTACAATTTAACAGATTGCACAAAAATCATACAAAACACCAAAAGTTTTAACTTTCTGAAAATGAAAAATTGAAAACAAGGGAATACCTTGTTGAGCCTACATCCAGGCTCAACCAAGGCTGTTTTAGCCTTCTCCAATAGACTCGGGTCTATGCTGAATCTTTGGACAAACAAATCGACACACCTGCTAAGAAAAGATTGACAAAAAACAAGCAATAGACACTATACTGTTTTCTTCTTTCTCTTTTAAATCTTTTTAAAATCTTTCTTAAACACTTTCCTTTCAAAAACCTCTTACACAAACAACTTATAATACTGAAAATCCAAGTTTAGAATCAAACTTTCACAACAAAGTCACCAATTTTAGAAACTTGAAATAAATTTTGAAAAACTCAAAATCACTTCACCAATAAAGTTTGGAACTCAGAATTTTAGCCAAATAAATACCAACTTTTTAAATAAAATAAAAGGAATTACTTTTGCTCTCAAAATACCAACTTTAATTAATTAAAAAAGGGATTACAATAATTTGCTAAAATCTGGAACAAATAATACATTCACAAGTCGAATGTATTTATACTAGTCTATGGAAATTACTAGAAGACTGAATAAAAAATTACAAATGTGTAAACCCTAATTGCTAAAAAGCCCTAAATGCCCTTGAGAAAAGTCTTGAAAATCTGGTCAAATTGGAACCATGTGATGCCAGGCTGTTGGCAACTTGATCATAGCTGTTAAAATATCCTTGGGGTCAAAGGAATGCATCATAATCGTTGGATGTGTCCCCTCTTGGTTTTGGTGTGAAAAAGACGGGGCAGGGGTGGGTCTTGGAGGTCACATGGGTGAGTGTGAACGTGATGTGTAAGGTGGGTTAGGGTGAGATAGGGTTTAATTAACGACCTGCACAATTTAAGGGGAAAACCCTTTGGTTTAGGGTTAATTTAATCTGGGTGGTTTTAGGGTTCTAGGGTAGATTAGGGGTGTGTTTAATCCAAAAAGGGGATTAATGATTTTAAATTAGGTGTTTAGGAGGGAAGGGGGGTTTGTTGACTGGGGGGGTTTGACCATGGTTTATTTAAAAAACCGGTTTGGGTTTTGGTTGGGTAATGGACTGGGTAGGGTCGGGTAGATGGGTTATTGGGTGGGTGTTGATGACGTGTCAAGATGTGAGTGGTGGTGGGAGTTTTGTTGTCTGGCAAAAACAGTCCCCAAGCATTCTTCTTTCTTCCACTTTGTAACAAATGCCAATTTCTTCATTTTTCCTTTGATAACAATTTTGGCAGATTTACATTTTTGGCACAAAAACTTTTAGAAACTTTTCCAAGGGTTTCTTTTGTATTTCTTGGATTCTTCAAGGGCTGTTCTTGTATAGTCTTCATTCCTTAAGGACCATTCTTGTACAATTGACATCTGGAGGGTCATTTGTGACAAGTTCTTCAAAGATGAGGGACTAAACTTGCCAAGCTTCAATTCTTCAAGGGTCTTTTTGCAAAATCCAAACTTGGGCCTGGTTCATTGTGTGACTTCGTTTCCCGTGTTCGTTTTTGAATGATTCTTGTGATCTTTTGCCATTTCCTCAATATATGTACCTAAAAATACACAAATAACAAACACGAGCGTATATTTGGCAGTTTTCATGATATTTTATGCATTTTAAGCCCGTTTTGGACGATGAGACCATGTATAAAAGCAGTCTCATCAGTAACATTAAAATAATGTTTTCAAATAAATATTGAGAGTAAAATATCAACCATAAATTGACGGATTGTCACACTGTGGTTCAATTCATACTAGTAAAAACATCATAATAAATAACATCCAAACACATCAATTATTATAAAATGCACACATACTCCTATGACGCCTATATGCAGGGACCCTTAAGCTATAGGCTAGGCTACACGACTAGGCAACCTAATTCTCTATAACCATTGGCTCTGATACCATTATGTCACACCCCACCATGGCGGAATATGGGGCGCGACGTATGGATATCATCACAACAAACGGTGTCTCTATAGAGAAAACTAAAATGCAACTATAATGTCATAAAAAGGTAACACAAATGTCATGACAATATCTCAACAAATGCAGGAGTCTAGGTAAGTAGGTAACCGTCCTACCACTTACCCAAGACAAACAATAAACATAAACCAAACAAACATATAGGTGCCAACATGTATCACTTATTAAATGGACAAATAAAAACTAAGAAGGAAATGGGGATCTCCTTCTATATTCATTTCTACGCTCTCCAATCCTAGCCACTTATGTTCTCATGCTTAAACATAGTATCACCTGAAAGAGACACTAAAACACGTCAAACATAAATTTGGTGAGAGTCATAGGTTTAGACTCAAACGCCAAATCATACCAAAAAGCTGTGAGTACAATCAAAGTTCAAAACATATGGACAATGTGATACTACATGCATTAACAAACTAACATTCAAGATTCAACTAATAAAACCAAAACCATGGCTCCCATCCATACCAAACCTCATAATCCCATAGGCATCCAAACACCTATGAACCAATCCCCAATCCAAGGCTCCCAGCCTTACCAAACACCATGGTCTCATAGATACTCATACATCTATGTACCTCCCCAAGGCCCCGTCTTGTCAACAACCCCTTGGTACCAAGTCAAAACATAAACGATTAAGAATCAACTAGCAGTTAATCACATAAGTATCAACACATAAGTCCATTACCAACGCCAAACATTCACAGCATAAATTTATAAATCAAAACATAACACAGTGTCTCTTCCATCCCATCCGGAAGTAAAAAACAATAGTAAACATGGGACTATGAAACTCACCTGATTGAGCTTCCCCAAACATCCGCGAACTAGCAAAAAGCTAACAACCAAAAACACATAATCAAAACATGAACCAAACACTAAAATGGCTAATAAACCTATTATGGAAATCTAACCTTCTCCCATATATATAACTCATATATATGATCTAAGCATCTCATTACACCCCTCTATAAAGACCTTAACTCGTTTTACTTCATAACACATCTCGTTAACATTTTATCAAAAACAGTCCCAGTTTTAGGTCTCCAAAATATAAGCCAAACACCCACCTAAACACACCCATGATCTCTGTAAAGGGAATATTTATGCCCTTACATATGTTAGCTAACACCTCCCACTTGCCCCAACCTTAAAGCTACTATTAAGGCCCCGATATATATATATATATATATATATATATATATATATATATATATATATATATATATATATATATATATATATATATATACTTTTGTCATTCCAGTTTTACTGATTTTAAACATACAAAAAGTTTGTTACAATTGGGGGGTCTTACCCTAAACCACAACCTTAGCCCAAGTGCAGATACTTAATACAATGTATAAAACATCTTTCATGTTCGTTAGAAGATCCCAATGCAAACCTAAGTACCCCAAACAACCCAAAACTTAAAAAGAAACAGGCTGAATTCAAAACTGTTTTCACCTCTGACTGTTGTAACCTGTTTTTGACCCACTTCCCAACCTCCAGTTTAGTTCTCGTTTCTTTCATTGGAAAGCCACTTTAATTACCTTTTCAGGGGTAATTGGATCGTAAAAAAAGAGTTTGTTGAACTCCCAATATGATCAAAACAATTGACTCAAAATTCTGCCCAATTTTTAAAAACGGGTTTAATCAAATTAAACTAATTCATTACCTAAAACCCCATTAAATACAAGCCCTATTTTATGTAACCATCATATTATGATTAATAAAACATTAATTTACTGTTTTTATATTAAACCCTAACCTAAATCCATCATAAGATGATTAAATAAACATAAAAACAATTTAATCAAAAAGGTTTATGAAGGTTTTACCTTTAATTCAATGGAGGATGAAAAAACTATGAAAAACCCTAAAAACTCTCCTTCTGCCGTCGACTATAATGTTCCAGGAAGAAAAAATGTGACTTTTGCTTTTAGTTATAACATTATATAGGGTGTGGGTGAACCCAAGTCCAACCCATAACCCATTACCTTTTCTTTCCTTTTTTTTGTTCCAATCGGCCTAAACCGACTATATATGTATTTATTTTTTTATTTTTTTTCTTTTTTATTGTTTAATAATACATTACTATCATTACCTTAATTTGTCTTAATTTATTTCAGCTCCTAAAGCTTCCAAAACCTCAAAACCGTAAAACTAGTCAAATTTACGCGTTTTACCGTAAAAGACGTAAAATATTCACTTTTAAAAAAAATCTCAAATTTTGAAATAAACTTTATAACTAAGTCCTAAATGACTTAAAACCATCCCGAAAAATGTTCATATGACCAATTACCTCATCCGAGACCTCTAAATGCTAAACCGTAAATCGTAAAAATACGATTTTCTATAATACATATACGTATACGTAAAACCACAAAATAACACCATCTCATTTCATAGTCACCACCATGTGAACTCATGAATATGAAATCATCACACATCGTTTCCCTCACAAGGTACCCCGTACCGAAAACGATATCCAAACCACAATCTATACACACCAATAAGCACATAAACACGTAAAGACACGTAACTAGCACAAAATAAAATTAAGTGACGAACCTCAAAACCAGGGTTGTCACATTATGGTACCTCCATAACTAGGTGAAACTGGTCATGCATGTAAACTTATACTACGGGAAAATAGTTGGCTGCATACGGGGAAATCCTAATAAAAAGAATGTCCATACTAAAAGGACGGGAATCCGTACCTTATGTCCAGTGAACGAGAAGACGAACTGAAGAGAGTCCTACTTCGGTATCACTAATGCTACATAAATACATACGTGTATAAGTATCTGATTACTAAATATGTAACTGGTTTTATGTCATGTCTTAGCTTATTTTATACGTTCATGTCATGTTTTACTGTTTTAAGCTTTAAACTGTGTTTATCTTATATTCTGTCTATTATGATTAAGTATTACTAGTATTTCATGTATTATTATACTTACTGTGTAAAAATAAGTAAATTTCTAAAAATAGCAGGTATCCTAAAATAGAAAGTTTCCAAAAATAGAAAGTTACCAAAAATAGAAAGTTTCCAAAAATAGAAAGTTTCCAAAAAAATAGAAAGTTTCCAAAAATAGAATTACTTCTTAAAATAGATAAGTTTCTAAAAATAGAAAGTTTCCATAAATAGATTAGCTACCTTAATTAAATAAGTTTCTAAAAATAGAAAGTTTCCATGATTAGATATAATCTGGTTAAATAAGCTAATTATATAAGCTTAAGTGTTTTCTGATTATTTTCTAAGTCATATTGATATAAAGTATAGTTTATTAATCATTACATGTAAATTAATTAAACTATAGGTTAAAAGTATTTAGTTAAATATATCATGATTTTAGTTAAATAAGGTAAAATACTTAGGTTAAAACATGTATTATTATTTATTAATAATATAACTTAAGTAATGTTAATTAATTAATTATAGTCATGGTTTTTTAATAATTAATTAATTATAAAGTCTAGTTAATATAAATACTTAGGTTAAAATTCATGATCTAATAATTAAGTTTATAACCTAAGTCATGTTAATCAAATTAATCATGTCAAGTTTTATTAATTTAATTTTTAACATATAACCATTAAAATCATAAATCTTAACATAAACAATGAACCGGACCGTGACTAGAAACCATGAACCGGACCCGTAATCAACACCATACCCCGAACCAAGGTCGGGGTACCCCTTGTATGCTGCTGTCGTGGGATCAACACCACCATACCAAGACCATAAGGTCTCGGTGGTGGGTAATAAGCCAAACCGAGACCCCTTAGGGGTTCGGTTAGGCGTCGGCTAGAACAAACACCCCTAAAAACCCTTGTTTTGATTTACCCCATAATCATAGACATGTTTTAATAAATTTTTTTAATTAGTTTTTAAAAACATCATGATTTTATGTGATTCAACAAATCAAAACATAAAAGGAAAAGGTTAAAAAGTTATACCGAATATGTGGATCAATTAAGGACGAACACACACGAATCCTTGTAATAATTCCAAGATCCAAAATCAAACCGAAACACCTTTGTGGTGTTCTTGAAAGTGGCGGCCAAAGAGAGGAAGAAAGGAGAAGGAGAAACTTTTTAGGGTTTTGTTATTTTTACTGTAATGTGAATTATGACCAAAAGATTTTACCTTAACCCCTTTTTGCTAGTTAGTTAATTTTGAATGGGCTAAGCCCATTTTTCCTCCCTAATTTCGTGGTATGGGGTCCACATGGGGTAACCCGTACTTTTCTCGAGTCTAAATATTATAGTGTGTGTTCGTGTTTTATCGTGTTCGTGTTTTATGTGTTCTAATTAGTTATTGATCGCGACTTAATATATTTATTCGTGTTCGTAATAAATATATCTACGTAAATAATATTATCTCGTGATTAAATTACGTTCATGCTTTCATGATCGCATGTTCGGGATTAATTATTGTTTAAATAATTATTGTGTCTTCATACGTAATAAATACTTATCGTGTTCTAACACGTACGCCATACTTAAAATTCTTATACGTGAACGTAATCATACCATAAAAGGAAAGTTTTAATCTAGTATGTACGATCTTAAGGGTACTATTCATGGTAAAAGCATGCGGGTTTTACAACTCTTCCCCCCTAAAAAGAATAATTCGTCCCCGAATTATAGATAACGTAACTGAAAGAGAAACATACCCGAATCAAACTGAGAGGGTATGTAAGATAAATGAACGTGCAGGTTTCCTGGCAGAAGGAACGCAGAACGTGACATGTCTTGAAAGGACATGGAACGTGACGTGACTTGAAGGATATATCTAATTGATAAGAGAAAAACGGATAAAAGTCCGGATGAACTTGTCCGTTTCCAAGTGGCTTCCCTCTTGGAACGGTTCCTTCACCGATCTTGACACAAATGATAAGTCTTGGTCCTCCTGACCTTGACTTGAAATACGAAGAAGTTTTTGGTTATCCACTTAAGGTAGGTCCCCTAAATTTTATCGAGGGAATAAGAATTAACGTGTAAGGGCAACTAAAACGTTATCGTGCAAAACACTTCTAACTTAACTGATAATTAGCAATGATGCGCGAGACCTAAGGAAACGTAGTACGTGAAATTTTTTGAACGTAATACGTGAAAAATTTTGAACGTGATACGTGGAGTTATGATGAGTGTAATATGAGTAAACATATCGTGATCCATGATACGTGTAACATATCTTGATCATGATATGAGGAACGTGGAATGAACATGACATGTGAAACATATCGTGAACATAGAATATAAGGGCGGCAACGCCAAACGCTACAAGGTGAGACATAAAATATGACGAGAAACGTCTATCTGAGGATAGGGAGTTATACTAAACTTGGGTTTGGTCTCTCAAGTTCTTGCAAAACTTCCCAGAACGAAAATGAACGTAAAATCGTAAGCCATGATACGATCATGAACGTGAATAGTCTCATGAACGCGAGCGCGAACGCAAGTCGTGGAATTAGAATGTAGACGTGAAGTAAATAAGGAGCACAATTTCAAATCTTTGTCTGACCCGATAACTGAGGGATTGCCAAGTGATCGGATGAGCCTTGGCTGGTTCTAAAATCCTTGCGGATGTAAGGATTCTGCAGACTTGATCAAACTGTTTACAATAAACCAGATAGCATCTTGCCTCTTCTGAGTTTTCGTTAAACTGGTAACCAAAATCCATGGAGATCTTGTACCATTTCAATTCACAATTTCAGATGATGAAAACATCCCAGTCTGTTGGTGTCCTATCTTAACCTGTTGGTATGTCAGGTACCTAGATATGAACGTAATTGTATCTTGCTTCGTAGAACTTGATACATAGGAGTTTGCGAAACTCTGAGTCTCTGAATCTAGACTTCTCCTAGCGTAGGATTTTCTAGAACACCTAATGTAGTGTAGGGTTCTCTCCTTTACGCATAAGCAGTGTCATGGTAAGATTAACCGTAGAAACCAATGTGATTCAGCATGTCACTGTAATCAAACAAAATTGATATGGGAAAAAAAATTCCAGGTAAAAATTTCTGTTGTCATAGAATTTGCAACATAGAGAAGATATGGTCTCCTGTTCTTCTCTAGACTTAGAGGAAATCAGGTTATCCTTAATGAAAACGCTGATAAATTTGCTTATGAGTTCATGGAAACTCAATTTATTAAGTCCATAATGCTGTTGGAGCATTGATGAGACTAATTCAAAATCATAAATCTAGCATGACCGAGTCGTGCACGAATAGCAGTCATGGACATGTCCTGCTCTTTCACCCGTCACTATTGGCAGCATGATCATGAATCCGATCTTGTCAATACGTGGAGGAGAGTAACGGTTGTAAATGGTGATTTGTTTAAAATATACGGTAGTCGACACATAATCCTATGTTACCGTCCTTCTCCTTGAAGGTTCTTCTGGAGTGTAAGGGAGAATTTTGGAATTATCCGTTGGTTATGCGTAAAATTACTTTAGTAGTCGTGTCTTACTAACAGCTAGAAAATTTTAGCAATCATGGCTAACAAAGCACGTTCTTGGAAAGCATAGATAATTTGTACAGATTTTCCTGATGGAAAATCAAACTGAATGAATTCAGGAGCCTGAACATTACTGCACATAATTATGAATCGTAGCATGGTGTGCTGTTCATAGTCCACAATTAGGATAACATTCAACTCGTGTCTGTCCGAGGAAATGCGATAGCAGCTTGGATCTCATCATTAAGCTGAAGGAAAACCTTCGTATACGTGGTAATACGAAAGGCGTCCTTCATGGTCATGAATCCATGAGCTATGGTTACAAGAATGAAAGTGTCATCAGGAAACGTGATGGTTCCCACTGATGCGTCGGTAATGGTACTGAAATCTTGTGGCCTGATTAATACCTGGCACAACAAAATGGATATACCCTTGGAGGGTACCCTGAATTTCTTAGAAATGTTCCATAATTAGACGTGAGTCATGTGTCTTGACTCGTGTGTTGGAAATATAAGCACGACATATGTCTTAACTGGTATCTTGACATGTGTCTTCAGAAAGTATACGTGAGACATGTGTCTTGACTGATGTCTTGACATGTGTCTCGAGACGTGAAACAATAGAACTACATTCTTATGTTACTATGCCAGAATTAGCAAATCGGTTGGACTACTAATCATTTGTATGTCTGATCACGTCCGCGGTCGGAGCCTCGGTTGCGATTTTTAGGATAGTTATTGTCATAGTAGTGGTTACTATCATCCTGTCTGTCAGTTCCATGACGGTCTTTCTCATGATTGTGATTCATGTAACTATTCAGCCGAGTGGTCGGCTGGTACCGATTTGCACTCATATGACTGAAATGACAACTGAATAACGTATGACAAGTAACTAAGAATTTGGGACAATGATTGATGAAAATCGTCTGATGGTGAAGCATCATCTCGTCTGATCGCTTTGATCTAACGCCTTTGTCTTCGTCTTGTAGGATCTCCAGGTTGTGAACAGCATCCGCATCTCGTAGCGTCTCCGAAGGTCAGCAGCATCAACCTTTAGTAACATCTCCAAGATATGAGCGGCATCAGCAATCTTGTAGAATATCAGCAGTTGAAAATACTCCTGAGATGATCTAGAATCGACTAGCGAATACTCGTGAAGTATTGCAAGTGGAATACACATGGATTAAGGTACGTGTAACACACATGAAATACGATACGTGGAGTACACGTGGAATGCACATGAAATGATCGGTATGGGGTCGATCATTTATCATGATTTAAGGGAAGTATATCGGTTAAACGGTAGGAAAAACCATCATGATAACCTGGCAGTATTAGCATAGACATCATTTTTATTATATCGAGAAACGTTAAAGTGTGGTTAAACAAAATTCAACGATGATTTGCCTGACAGCATGATCAGTGAAAACCAAACATGACTATCATGAAAGCAGGATTCAATGAAATCCAACAATGTCTTGCGTGAAGGCATAATAACAAAAGAGGCGTAAGACGTAATCCACATGAAGACGGAATTATCATGAAGAAATATGAAACGATTTAACATGAAGGAGTGTATAACATAATCAGCATGAAACTGAGTTTAACCATGACAGTATGAAAACATACTTGACATAAAAACATAGTAACTTATGAGGGGACATAAAAAAATTTTTATGCCAATAAATCATGAGAAAACTTTTATGCATGAAAAACAGTGCATGAATGCGTAATGTAGTTTATAAAAACCTTTATATGTACGAGGGGACGCCTATGGTTCGGTCCCAAAACAAAAGACATGGCGAGGGGACGCCTATGGGTCGGTCCCAAAGTTAAAAGTTTCGATAAAATCACATGCGACTAAATAGGGCCAGTCTTGTACCAACCATTACTTAGTCATAATCCCTGCAACAATGATACACGAAACATAAATAAATGAAACTCATCTGTCAAAACTTATCAGAATTTTTTTTATGTGACTAATTATGAACTACTGGGGTTCAGTCCACATAGCCACAGTTCACGAGGAACATTATGCATGAAACAATGACACATAACTAAATATGAATGACGGTTGTCCATCCATATTAGTAAAACAATATCGATGAAAACATCAAGGTTAAAACCTCAAGGTGATGAAAACATCAATACGTAGAATAACAAACGTTGGCTTAGGAAGCTCCTGGTGACTACCCACTAGTCACAGGTCAAGTTTTAGAGCCTACAGGTCGAAGCCTTGGCTCTGATACCATAATTGTAACATCCCATTTTGATAATGGAATGTCACGCATAATTATGGCGTGTCATCAAAGCATACAAGGATAAATTTCTAAAACATTACATGACCATAGGGATAACCGGAATCAAACATCGGTTCCCAAACATAAGCCCAGAACATAATAAAGCAAAAGAAATGAATGAAAGACTAAACAAGCATAAGTATATGAAGGCAAAAAGGAAAAGAAGTCTCTAGCAGCTTCCATCCTATGCACGTCCTCCAAATGCTCGAGTCTTTCCTAAGGTACCTGCCGTTTTGGGACATGGAAAGGAAAGTAACGGCTGAGCAAAACGCTCAGTGCACAGATATAGACATAGTATAAATGACAAACATAATAAAGACTTAATAGCAGCGGAAATGTATAAGTCTTGGAAAACCTGGAACATGTTCATAAAACTGGTTTTATAGTTTGAAAAGCCTTATGTTTATCTTATGAAAAGCGTTTAACATATTTTAGCATTAGCCAATATAGGTCATGAAAATCCACCGTGCATGAGTACTTGGAGGGGTGACCTCATCATGCAAGTTAGAGGGGCTGCCTCTAATTTAATATACTGGTTTTGGGTAGGAGGGATCGGCTCGTTGTGAAGGATGCAAGGCACACACCACATTCACACTGAGTAATCTGCTGAAAACATGTAACTAGGATGCACCCATACGCCCCACATGATAAATATAATAATATGGACAAAAGTTGAAGGGACGCCACGAGCAATCACTCCGTCGTAGGGAAGTCATAACCCCAGTGCCTCTAGTGTTATGGTTATGGTACCTCCATAACTAGGTGAAACTGGTCATGCATGTATATGGCTATAGGTACTCTAAATTAAACATAAGCAAATCAAACATATAAACTTATACTACAAGAAAACAGTTGGCTGCATACGGGGAAATCCTAATAAGAAAAGAATGTCCATACTGAAAGGACGGGAATCCGTACATTATGTCTAGTGAACGAGAAGACGAACTGAAGAGAGTCCTACTTCGGTATCACTAATGCTATATAAATACATACGTGTATAAGTATCTGATTACTAAATACGTAACTGGTTTTATGTCATGTCTTAGCTTATTTTATACGTTCATGTCATGTTTTACTGTTTTAAGCTTTAAACTGTGTTTATCTTATATTCTGTCTATTCTGATTAAGTATTACTGGTATTTCATGTATTATTATACTTACTGTGTAATAATAAGTAACTTTCTAAAAATAGCAGGTTTCCTAAAATAGAAAGTTTCCAAAAATAGAAAGTTACCAAAAATAGAAAGTTTCCAAAAATAGAAAGGTTCCAAAAAAATGGAAAGTTTCCAAAAATAGAATTACTGCTTAAAATAGATAAGTTTCTAAAAATAGAAAGTTTCCATAAATATATTAGCTGCCTTAATTAAATAAGTTTCTAAAAATAGAAAGTTTCCATGATTAGATATAAGCTGGTTAAATAAGCTAATTATATAAGCTTAAGTGTTTTCTGATTATTTTCTAAGTCATATTGATATAAAGTATAGTTTATTAATCATTACATGTAAATTAATTAAACTATAGGTTAAAAGTATTTAATTAAATATATCATGATTTTAATTAAATAAGGTAAAATACTTAGGTTAAAACATGTATTATTATTTATTAATAATATAACCTAGGTCATGTCAAGTTTTATTAATTTAATTTTTAACATATAACCATTAAAATCATAAATCTTAACATAAACAATGAACCGGACCGTAACTAGAAACCATGAACCGGACCCGTAATCAACACCATACCCCGAACCAAGGTCGGGGTACCCCTTGTTTGCTGCTGCCGTGGGATCACCACCACCATACCGAGACCATAAGGTCTCGGTGGTTGGTAATAAGCCAAACCGAGACCCCTTAGGGGTTCGGTTAGGCGTCGGCTAGAACAAACACCCCTAAAAAACCTTGTTTTGATTTACCCCATAATCATAGACATGTTTTAATAAATGTTTTTAATTAGTTTTTAAAAACATCATGATTTTATGTGATTCAACAAATCAAAACATAAAAGGAAAAGGTTAAAAAGTTATACCGAATACGTGGATCAATTAAGGACGAACACACACGAATCCTTGTAATAATTCCAAGATCCAAAATTAAACCGAAACACCTTTGTGGTGTTCTTGAAAGTGGTGGCCAAAGAGAGGAAGAAAGAAGAAGGAGAAACTTTTTAGGGTTTTGTTATTTTTACTGTAATGTGAATTATGACCAAAAGATTTTACCTTAACCCTTTTTTGCTAGTTAGTTAATTTTGCATGGGCTAAGCCCATTTTTCCTCCCTAATTTCGTGGTATGGGTCCCACATGGGGTAACCCGTACTTTTCTCGAGTCTAAATATTATATTGTGTGTTCGTGTTTTATCGTGTTCGTGTTTTATGTGTTCTAAATAGTTATTGATCGTGACTTAATATATTTATTCGTGTTCGTAATAAATATATCTACGTAAATAATATTATCTCGTGATTAAATTACGTTCATGCTTTCATGATCGCATGTTCGTGATATTATTGTTTAAATAATTATTGTGTGTTCATACGTAATAAATACTTATCGTGTTCTAACACGTACGTCATACTTAAAATTCTTATACGTGAACGTAATCATACAATAAAAGGAAAGTTTAAATCTAGTATGTACGATCTTAAGGGTACTATTCATGGTAAAAGCATGCGGGTTTTACACCCAACAATCAAGACTAAACCGCTAAGTTAATATTTATTAAGAAAAAAATATTTACAAGCGAAGGGAGAATAAGAAAACAGCGAGAATACATGAGTTTTTGAATGAATACGAGTACTCTACGCTTAGCATAGTAACTTATAATGAACCCTATCATTTCTCGTCCTCATTTAAGAGACTTAGCCTAATGTGAAGTTAAGGAATCAAAGCTAAGTGCTCAACACGCACGATCGAGTAAAAAATTAGTCTTATTCTCGCCATCGGAAAATCTACATTTGTGTCTTCAAACACTTATAAAACATGAGAAAAAAATTAAATTTGGCCATTTTTAGCTTTATTTTGCAACAAAACGATAAACAAAAAGATAAACTTTGGAAATCGTGAAGTTTTGGCAAGGCAAGTATCTATTCACCCCCCATACTAAAGTTAAACATAGTCCTTAATGTTTCGAGTCTAAGGGTGCAAAACACCCCCATACAAGAGACGTAGTCGAATGCCTAATCTAGCATGGAAAGGGTGTAACCATTAAATTTAAAGTCGTTTATGAAGTGTGCTATAAACATAAGGTTAGAACGTCAAAGGATATATCATGGATATTGAGAAAGTCTTCAAAGCAAACGATCGAGTGCTCCCATAAAACGAGCACGAGAGGCTCCAATCGTAAAGATAATGATCATCTAAAATCCACAATTCACAAACAACCACGGAACAAAGGTTGGAAGGGCACAAATCCCCACACGTTACTATATTAGAAAGCGATAATATGTACATACGATAAGCATGGGACTCCCCCACGAGGCACCTCGTTTTTTATTACCGAGTCATGAGCTCGACTCGATCCCCTCAATACTAATTATCATTGGGGAAAGTGATTTGGTCGAGGTAGTTCAAGGATGGAACTTCCCCGCCAAAGTAGTGCTTCAACCTATGTCCATTCACCTTGAAATTGGGGCCATCATTTTGAGCTAGCTCGATGGTCCCATATGGAAAAACTTGAGTCACAGTAAATGGACCGGACCAACGGGATTTCAACTTACCGAAAAAAGATTTTCAAACGAGAATTAAAAAGCAAAACTTGATCCCCAATGTTAAAAAACCGGTTTTTAATTTTTGAATCATGCAACTTTTTTATCTTTTCTTTATAAATCAATGAATTTTCATAAGCAATATCCCTTAATTCATCCAATTCATTTAATTGTATTTTCCGATGTTTTCTCGCGATCTCCATGTCATCATTACAATGCTTTAGGGCCCAATAACCCTTGTGTTCCAATTCAATTGGCAAGTAACAATTTTTCCCATAGACAAGCTTATAAGGAGTGCACCCAATGGGCGTCTTATGAGCGGTCCTAAAGGCCCATGAAGCATCGTCCAACTTATCCGACCAAGATTGTCGGTTTTCCCCAATCGATCTCTCCAAGATCCTCTTCAAGGCTCGGTTTGAAACCTCGACTTGCCCACTCGTTTGTGGGTGATAAGCCGTAGAAAACCGATGTGTAACCCCATATTTCATTAGGACCCTTTCGAATTGGTCGTTACAAAAATGGGTTCCACGATTGCTTATGATCGCACGAGGGGTTCCAAACTGAGAAAACAAGCTTTTCAAAAACTTGACTACCACACGAGCATCATTGGTGGGCAAAGCCTTAGCTTCCACCCACTTAGATAGGTAGTCAATGGCGACAAGGATGTACTTATTACCACGAGATGATGGGAACGACCCCATAAAGTCAATGCCCCAAACGTCAAAGATCTCACACACTTGGATGATATTTTGTGGCATTTCATCTTTTTGTGAGGCTTTTCCTTGTCGTTGGCATGAGTCACACGACTTCACAAGTTCATGTGCATCTCGGTAAATAGTAGGCCAAAAGAAACCGGCATCCAAAACCTTCTTAGCCGTGAGATTAGCACCGTGGTGACCACCCGTGGGTCCCTCGTGACAAGCTCTAAGGATGTTATAAGCTTCGGTACCAAAGACACAACGTTGAATAATTTGATCCGCACAAGTTCGAAACAAGTAAGGGTCGTTCCAAAAGTAGAACTTGACGTCACGAAAGAATTTCCGTTTTTCTTGAGTCGTCATACCCTTAATGATGAAGTTGCCCGCATGGTAATTTGCGAAGTCCGCAAACCATGGGGTGGAAGAATCAGCTTAGAATTTACTACACCAAGTGTCTCGAGCGGAAATGTTTTGGTGATTTCCTTAGTCTCGTAAACACTTTGTTGAGGATCTTCCAAATGAGAAAGATGATCGGCCACTAGATTCTCGGCTCCTTTTTTGTCAACAATTTTGTGATCAAATTCTTGAAGGAGGAGAATCCAACGAAGTAATCTTGGCTTTGCATCTTGTTTAGCCATAAGATACTTGATACTCGAATGATCCGTATACACTATGCATTTCGTCAAGACGAGATAAGGTCAAAAACTTTCCAATGCATGCACCACGGCAAGGAATTCCTTTTCTGTTGTAGTGTATTTTAGTTGAGCCTCGATCATCGTCTTGCTAGCAGAGTGAATAGGCAAGAAGTGCTTTTCATGACGTTTTCCCAATACTGTGAGACCCCCAGAATCTGACATGGAACAACTAGGCAACGAGGGGGTAACACGTCATAGTAGAAGAAACAATGAATTACGGTTCATACAAAGCTGATGAAATAAAAACATGTACATTACATCATAAAACGTCAGAGTTTTCAAGCATAGGTCCCAGAGTTTTAGAAGCAGAAAATTTATATTATTTCATCTCAATTTATAACAATAAGTTGCCCAAAAGATAGAATAAACTCCTGACAGTTTTTAATAAAAACAGTCTTTTAAAAGCATCACAGAAATCTCCAAGCTGCGATAATCTCCTGCGGGCTCCCATCCAAGCAAAGCTAAGTAATAATACCTGAGATTAAACATGTAAAATCGTCAACATAAAGTTGAGTGATATTCATAGGTTTAGCAGTAAAGGTGTGGAACACAAGCATTCATTTGTAAAACAAGTAGTATGGAGTATGGTTATATACCTCAACCATAGTCCGAAAACCATTATTCTTACAGTTCAGTTCATGAACCGAAGCTTAACTCAATGTAAGTTCTTCTAGGGAGTATTCAGCCTAAATACTCAAGTAATAAACAAATATCAGTGCATCAAGGTACTTGAGACGGGGATAGTCAATCCCAATGGATCCACCCACAACATTCGCGCTTAGTACTCGAAATTAACGGTTCATGATCGAGAGAGGAAACTCAAGGCTAGACTAAAAAGCAATAATAACATTGAAAACCTGAAAATCATACATGTTCTGGATAGCATACAAGTTCTTGATAGCATACATTTTTTTAAATGGTTGTGTTCCACCATGTAAAATCTCACCCCGTGTTTAGAAACCATGTACAAGTAAAAAGGGACTATGAACTCACCTTAGCCACGAGGTAAGTCAATCACGGTACTCAACAACTGAGTAGAAACGGTAGTGGTAGACGATCACCGACGATATGGATGCCCGGGAAACATGAAAACCGCAACCTATCAAAATAAGGCGCGCGTTAAGACTCGAACTAAAATATCGATATGGACCAAATATAATGTGACTAAATTTTTTTCAAAGTTTCCATGTTTCAAAACCATTGAAACGAACCAATTGAATCATTTTATCCAACGTTACTCTTTAAAACACTTGTACACTTGAAAATTGGCCCGTTGTACGACGCCAAGTTAACGCAAGTCAAACTATCCTTTACCCTTACTTGGACCAGTAGATAAGTCATTTATATAATGAATAAGCACTTGAATAAGTCATCATGTCCGATGATGAATACTCAAACTCACGCAACACAAACATTGAACTACGTGTCTTATATAAAAATCAGCAAGTACACCCCGAATGTACACACCGATCTACCCTATCTAGACTTGTCCATTTTAGATGAAAATTGGGGTCAAGGTCACTTATAACCTGTATAAGACCTCACCAAAATTTGAGCCAAAGTTCACACTTTAAAATCCATCATCTCGACACTTTACTCGACTCCAAAGTTGGGACAGATTTGTGCACTTGTTTTGTAAAACCGTTTGGACCACTTTAAAAGTGCTAACTCGATAATCCATCTTTTGAAAACACTACTAGACTCATCAAACTCAGTTTGTAAACTTTAAAAACCAGTAGATACATTTATCTAACCAAGCCTAAATTCCCCGAGAGTTGACCCAAAATCAGCCATAATTTCGGATTGTGCCGACTTGGGTCTCCCGGTACACGAAAACTAAAACTAGCATAACTTTTGACTCGTAATGACTTAGAAGCTCTATCTTATACCAAAACGACCGTCTCGGAAAACTCTACAATAATAACAAATAATCTTAGCTTTTCTCAGACTTTAAACCCACGAAAATTCTGATAAGGACCTGCTGTCCCAAAATAGCCTTTTAGAAAACAAGTCAAATCCATTTTTCAACCAAAACCAATCATTCTCATACCAATAGAATGACTATAATATCATTCCCATCAACCAAACACTCCTAAAAACACTTCTATGAAAAATCTAACAAAAATCAAAGATTAAAAACAAGACTTTTTATGATCAAAACAAGATAATCTTACCAAAAATGATACATGCATGACGATTAATACATCATACAACCATGAAATCATAAAGTTATAAAAACCTTGATGCGTGTATGAAATTTTTAGATCATAAGAATCACCATGAGATTCTAAGAGGTGGTCTTCAATTTGTTTAGTTAAAATCATGGTGGATGATGGTGTTTTGTGGTGGGAAGGTGGCGGCAACAAGGAGGTGTGGGAGGAGATGGTGGTTTTTCTTTATTAAAGTGTGAGTTGTATGTGTTTTGGTTAAATAAAGTGTATATATATGATAGGTAGTGGAAGGGTTATTGTTGCGAAGTTTGAAACTTGTGGACTTAAAAACCATTAATAGTTTTAAATGGTAGAAAATGGTAATTGGTAAATATTGAAAATATTTACGGGGCTCGGGTTACGTAAAAATACTTTTCAAAAGTTACAATGCATCATAAAAATGATTATATGATTTTCTAACACGACTTAATACGTAATTAAAACGAAATCGTCGAAAGTATTAATTATCGAAACAATCGATAAATTAACGTAAACTTTTGGGCATCCGTCGGTATCACTATCACTAGGAATTCTCGTTGTACATTGATTTAGAATAAACTCGTTGTAAAACGCACGCGGGTGATTTCAAATCAAAAACTTTGATTTAAAATATATATGGAAAAATAAAATAAGAATTTTATAATTCCATGCAAAGTATTTATCGATAATCAGAAAAATACTTAAAAGGTATAATTTAAAAATCTCAGGATTTACATATAGCAAACAAGAAAACGTAATACGTAGGAAAATTCAAGAAGCACGAATAAAAAGAATAAAATAAAGCTGGGAAAGTACGGGTTCTCACAGTCTTCCCCCTAAAGGAACTCTGGTCCCTAGGGTTTTCCTGAAAACGGTAAAAGATGCGCACAAGAGAAGGTAGAAAGTGTATAACAAAATTCATTGCTTCCCAGGAAATTTCTGCACCACGACGAATCTTAACGGTTAGAATTCACTGTGCTTCAGTTTCTTAACTCTTTTTCGTATAACTTTTCAGTCTTGGATTAGGATAACGATCTTTCAATACGGAGATACATCAAGAGATAGAGTTGTTGGAAATACGTGCGATAAACTAACAAGAATTAACACAAGAATCGCTTAAACAGGCAAAGTGTGATAAAATGAACCAAGATTGTAATTCAACAAGGGGTCGCAAGTCGTGCAACTGCAAAATGTGACAATCTTAAAATGTAAGAATCTAGTCACAAGCGAGATAGAAGGAAAAAAATGAATAACATATGATCATCCAAAATATAGGCTGTCAAAATCAGTTGTCTAGTATTTTGGTATTACTTTAAAACTTATTTTTAAATATTTTCTTTATTAAAAGAAAATTTTACCAAGGGTAGTGATTAAAAGTCAAACTCTATATAAAATGAGTTGGTAAACAGTTGTCAAATCTTTTTCTTGATCAGAATTTTCAAATCAAAAGTAACTCAGTTCAAATAGTTATTTTGATCAGCTTAATAGCTTTTCGGGTGACTGTATGAAATTGTCATTAAAAACTCAGGTTTATCGTTACTATTAGAGAAAATCAGATTTTCCAAGTTATTTAGAAGCATTGTTTAGAAACTATAATTTAATTTAATAATTTCATTAGGTTGACATTAAAGTACGATATAATCAATTACTTTAAAAGATACAGCTTGATATCCTTTTTAAATACTAGTTATAACTTTATTAAAGAGGATGTATAGATCCGGTACTTAACTTGAAACAGATATTTTGGTAATTTAAACATTTGACAAAATGTATAAAACGTTCTTAAAGATTCATAATAGTTTTTTTTAGAAATCCAAGAAGGCGATTAGGGTATCAAACGATAAACACGTAATATATTCTAGTTTTCAAAAGGTGACAAGACCGCAACGAATATGAATCATATAAAGGTCAATAATCTGTATACGAGCAATAACACAAGGGAATAAAACAAAAATCGTATCTATTCTTAACATGATAGAATAGACGTGTCGATAATAATAAAAATAATAAGAAACAAAGAATTCAGCAAGATTAATTCACGAGTGTGGTTGACATCACCACAACGGCTTATTAAGTTCTCGGGGGTTGATACACGATCGAAGGAGAAAAGCCACACAACGAATTTTCGAATCAAAGAAAATTCTTAAGAAGTCAACTGAGAGTAAATTCAGTAAAATGAAAACATTAGCAATGAAAGGCGAAATCAACACATAATTCAAATGAATGAATTTCAAGATGATGAAGTCTAACACACATCATGACAAATACACGTAATCATCGTTCACGTCCAGTCATAAATCATTAATCGCGTCCAAAGACGTTTCGTAGTTCTACCAAGATAGATATAGAAGGTCGATCATAGAAGCATAACAACGTTGAAACTTTCAAGTCTGGTATCAGTGGTGAGAATTTAGGCAAATGGTAACGAAAATTGTATCATGAGGATGATGAGGTAACAAGTAAAGCAAAGATCACTGAGTAAGGAAATATGTGATTGAGGCATGTACTTTTTGCAAGAAAGGATAAGGGTTCATATGTGTATGTCGTGAATTGTTGCTACTCGCATAAGGTGTAAAAGTTTTCAAAACTTTATTTTATCAAACTCTTTAAGGAACATAGTTAAAAAGTTGATTGTTGGTTAAATATTTAGGGCGACTACTATTTGGCCTTGCATGGCTCCTTCTAAATTAAGCATAGGTGATCAGGCCATGCATAATTTAGGACTAGCAATCCGATGCTCATCTACGTCAAATCAGTATTACAGGTCATACTATTTAATATGTATATAATGCCATCTGTAAAAACAGAAATCAAAATAGTTTATGAAACTATTCGCCAATAAGTTACTGGCTAGATATTTAATTCAACAATTGAAATGTTACAAGATTCTTTACAAGACCCAAGGTAGAACAATTTGTGAGAATACATTGTAAAATAAATATAAATTAATTTTATAAGATAGCATTCAATTATTTAAGAAAGCCCAAATGAAACGTTTTGTAAAATTATTCGCAAACAAGACCAGTTTGAGTTATATGGTAACATGACAATAGTTTATATGGTAACTTATAAATAGCGAGTGGGTTACATGAGGGTAACAAAGGGTAGTTCAAGACAGTCAATGAAATGGTTACAAGGTGCTAAGGTTTCAAGAAGTTTAGCAGGAATTGTCGAGAGACACATGTCAAGATGATAACGAACGATGAAAATAAGAACTTCAACCTCGGTCCAAATTAGTGGTACGATAGAAGCAAAGAAAGACAATGTAGAATGACAAGTAAGTCATATACAAAAGAAAGGATAAAGGAATCCGTATGTGTGCACATCGTGATATATTTGACAAAAATACACTTTTAATAAAGTAGCACATCAGTTAACAATAGTACAATTACTCCGAAAGGTTTCTACATTAGGAAGTTATCGAATTTCAAAAGTTCAAGATCTATGCATATGTATGACCGAATTCAAAGTTACTATTTTATACTTGTTCAAACGCAATCATTGTTTTTAGTTTGCAAAATATCATTAGTTAAAGTTTTACGAGCTCAAACGAACTTAAAAACTCTTGAAATCATATTTTAAAGTCTATCAGTTTTGACTTTTGGGTTTGACTAGACTAACTAACTCACTAAACGATATTTTAAGACTCAAAGTCTGATGCATTTCGATGTAAAACAATGTTTTGAACAACTTTCTAGTTTTACCCGAGACTTGAAACGGAATAAAAATGGACGAAAATGCCCTTGCGTTAAATCTATCAACAAAATGATATTTTAGCATTATTCAGAAAATAACTTCTTAGATTTTTACAATCTCAAAAGAGCGTAACTTGCTCGTTTTAAATATTTACTAACCAAATTTTATGTCCTAAACGGACGTCTCAACAAGTAGAAATATATATTTTTTTGTCTAATGTTATAAAAATATTTTCTCGATACTCTTAAATTCCTTGTAAAGTTTCTGTACAAAGTATATTTTTTTACAAATCTTGAAATTAAATCTAAATTTCATGATAAATCAAAATTAATGTACACACAAATTTAGTGGATTCCATAAAGACGAAAGAGAGTAAACTGTGTAATTAAACATGTAAAGAAAACACAGTATCAAAACGGGTCAAGAATGCCAACGATAATCTGAGAGATCAAAACGACGCATATCATCCGTGTCTTCGGCTACAAGATGCAATACAGAAAGGTCTTTTGGTGGCATGATTTCCAAAATCACAAGGCATATCGAGAAAGAAACGGGACATTAACGGCACACTCCTGGAGCGAGGAGGTTCAATAAAAAGGGAGGATACAAGTAGGATCGTATTCCAAAACAATCGTCACATAATAAATGACGATCATGTGTTCAAGGTACAACGGATGTTGTAAGTCGAAGTCGAAACGTAGAATGGTCAATGAAATAAGATGTAATTCATGCACAATTGTCGTGTAAAACGGTGGCGTAAAGGTAAATCAAGATTATGAAACCCACGATATTATTCAGGTACTGATTCAACGAATGCATCGAGATGTGTGACTCACATGGTGTCCTTTAGTCTTTTCCGGAGACATATTGAGCTACACAATGGTCTATAGACTAGACATTCAATTACGATGGTCAGAAAGAAAATCTGCGTATCTAAATAGATATTTTAAGGGAAAAACAATGAAAGCAACATGCACGGTAGTAAGAACGAAAATCAGGAGTTTTATCGAAAACAACACTTCTTAATCCTGAAAAATGGTATCTCGAGAGTATGCACAACACGTAACAGCGAGTCGAGAAAAACAGACGGTTCAAAATGAACGAGCATACAAGATCAGTCGTATCACACATAAATGAAATAGCAATAGTACTCAGAAAAAATGAGTATGAAAAGTCGGCAGCATACACGCTCTGAATACAAGTATGTAACGTCATGACAATATAAAATCATTGTAACAGATCGATTCACAAGAACAAGAATTCGAGAAATGCAGTAAGAGCATAAGTAATCAAGTAATATTGAATGATAATCCATGAAGCACAAGGCTTTGAAAAGACATAGTAATTATCGTCATTAAAGTAAAGTAATATTTCAAAATGAAATCAAGAGATGAAATACTACAACGATAATTAAAAGTAAATAATAAGGATTTGAGAGTTACCCGCGCAGATATCGAACAACAATGGCAGATTCTGTAATTGTGATGAGACTGCTTTTATACATAGTCTCATCGTCCAAATAGGGCTTAAAATGCATTAAATATCATCAAAATACCCAAATATATGCTTGTGTTGTTGCTTGTGTATTTTAGGTACGGATATTGAGAAAATGACAAAAGATCACAAGAATCAGTCAAAAACGAACACGGGAAACGAAGCCGCACGATGAACCAACCCCTAATGAAGAATTTTCCAAGAAAACCCTTGAAGATTTGAAGAATTATGAAGAAGGGTCCTCTAATATGGAAGAATTGACACTTTATACCCTTGTATCTTCATAATTACAAGTTTGGTCCCTAAAGTTTGTCAAAATTACAAAAAGGACCCTTAACTTTGAAGAATTGGCAAATTTAGTCCCTCAACAAAACTAAATTGTCAATATTGGTCCTCCAAGAAGTCAACAATCAAGTCAAACCTTGAAGAATGAAGAAAATGCCAAAATCAGTCCTTCATATATCATCAAATTGCATGTTTAGTCCTTAAAACAAGTTTGAAAATAAGTTGTGCCAAATTTGACAAGAAGGGCAAACTTATTATAAAGGAAAAGTGGTTTGGAGTTGATTATTGCAAAGTGAAAAGAACAGAAACCTTTGGGGGCCATTACTGCCCAGACAACCTAAGATATACCCACCACTCACAAGCCTCCACGTCACCAACCTTAAACAAACCACCAATCAGACACTCCCCTCCTTCCATGTCACGTTTCCACCCACACCATTTAACTTAATTAATCCCTTCCCTCCAAACACCAAATTTAAATAATTAAACCCCCATTTCGGATTAAACCCACCTTAATCCACCTTTAAACCCTAGAGAAACCCAGTTCCAATTAATCACAAACAAAGGGTTTTCCCCTAAATCTTTCCAGATTGGCAATTAACCACACCCTAATCCCAAACCCAACTCCCAAAAACGTCCCCCTCACCCTCACATGGCTCTCCAACCCTCCCATGACCCACATCCAAGCTTGAAGACAAACTGAGGACAGCAAATCAACGCCCATTAGCATTTTCGTGCTCCCAAAGAAAATATGGACGTCCAAGATCTTCTTTTCACCACTGGCATCTCACATACATCCAAGAATCATCACATGGGTTCTTGACCAAGTTCAAAAATTGGCATCTTCCTGGCACCAAAAAGATTTGACAAGGGCAATAGTGGAAGTTTATATCATTAGGGTTTTAGTTTCCATTCAGTTCTAGAATGAATTTGTAGCCTCTATATAAAGGCATATAGGACTTTCATTTGTTCTTGTTCTTTTTCATTCTCCTTGGTCAAAACCTTGTAAAGCCAGTTTTGTTTAATGAAATGAAATGGTACTGAGTTGTTGACGAGAAACAAAAGAACCACATTTACTTTCCATTGCAAGTTTACATTTTCAAGTTAAAATTTCATTTTCAGTTTTTGGTATTGATTGGAGAGTCAAGTTTTAAGATTCATTGTCCAAGCTTTTTAAGTGATCATATGAGCCTGATATTCTTGTTGAATATCAAGCTCAAGTGAGGTTGGATTGTTTGTTGATTTGGTAGTTTAGATTTTCAGAAAACCATAAAAAATCAGTTTTTTTACTTTAGTCAAATAAGCCATGAACAGCTTAACTAATAAGCTGGTTTGTTACCTTATTTGCCTTGTGAACAAGCTTACCCCTTTTGTTTACTTACTTGCTTAGCAGGTTTATAACACCCCATCCATTGGAAGACATATTGGGTGTGTGTGTCAACTGTGACCACCACCTTCACTTCTCTACTAGCCACCTTGTTCAAGGTTCAGCACAAGCCACCAGCTTGTGGGAGGTGACTTTCCAGTCACTGTTGGGCCTGGATGTAGGCCTAACAAGGTAGCACTCTTGTTATAAGTTTTTAGTTTTCAAAAGTGTATGATTTTGCTCATTTATGTGATTTATTGATTTGGCATGAAATTTGTTTAGATGTTTGTTTAAGTGTAGAATATTGCTTAAATTAGGGTTGTATGCATGTTAGAAGTATTTTGATTCAGTTTGGATTAGATTTGAGTAGGGTTGCTTTGTTAATTTTTGCATTTCAGTAACTAAAAGGGGTGTTCGGATTTGCATATTAACTGATATCTTTAAAAGATTTTTGGGGTACAAATCAGTTTGACATACTCACTAGGTAGTTGTTAAGTTGTATGCTAGTTGGTTTTCAGATTGGAAGAGTTTTAAACAAAGTTGCATGTTAAAAGTTGAGTAAAATCAGTAACTCACCATTGATGCTTGTTTTGTGTGACTTTTACATTCAAGTCTTGTTAAGCTGCTAGGATTAAGTGCTAGGTAGGGTCTGTGATCTCTTGTATGCTAATTGATATCATTGTGTACTAGATCTTGAGGCTTGAAATCCATTTGTGTGTCATTTGAACCAGCAAAACTCTTTCAGTCCTTGACCAAGTTTATCAGTAACTTCTTTTGGTGATTTGTGTGTTATTTGAGTGTAGACTTGTGTGTTTTTTGTGCTTTAATTGACTCCCTACACTCCAACTGAGTGTAGGGGTGCCCTTTTGTCCATAAAAAACCAACAAGAAACCAAGATCAAGCTCCTCTTGATCAGTCTTCACAAGTGAAGATATCACATTTTCTCTTTGTGTTCATAAGAACTTAACTGGGCACGTTTTTCATTTTGTAAGGCTTAAATTGGTTTGATTTGGACTAGTGTTAGTGTTTTTGAGTTTAAAAGAGTTACTGGATTGAGTTTTAAAAAGTAAAAAAAAAAAAAAAAGTTTTCAAAAAAGCTCCTTGGCCTGGACTCGAACACGGGACCCCTCGTTGGAGGACTATACGTGTTAACCAGTGACCCAAGTGCCTTTCTATGCATATCTAGCTAATTATTATTCTTTTATCATCTTTTTAATTGTGTTTAGATAAATTAAGCCGTAGCTTAATAAGCTTATAAAAGCTTATTGGAAAATCTTTTTTGCTTGATTTCATTTTTCTTGTGTTCTCATTAGGGTTTAAGACTTTTTGGTTTAAAAAGATTATTTTTCACGTGCTTAATTAATTTTCTAGGATTATTTTTAGTTTAAATTATGAAAAGTAATTTAAAAATAGAAAAAGGTATTTTAAAAATCTAAAAAAATAGTTTTTAGGTTTTTAATCATATTTTTGAGGTTTACAGCTAAAAAAGTTTTCAATTTAACTTATTTTTGATTTTATAGGATTTTAGGGTTTTTAACCAACTTTGAAATTTAATATAAAATTATTAAATAGGTTTTAGAAATTTTTAATTGCATTTTTGTCTTAGTTACATTATTATAGATTTTTGGTAATTTTTTAGAATTTTTTTATAAACTTTGAATTTTTTTTAATATTTTAATATTATTTTATTATTAAAAATTGAGAGTTTGATTTTTTAAGTTTTTACATTTTTCCTAGATTGTAGACACTTAATTAGGAGTTTTGTAACTTTCCAAATATTTTTAGGGCTTTTCAATTATTTTCTAGAATTAATTTAAGTTTTAATTGATTTTAATAGTTTTTAAGTGTTTAAAAATAGTTTTATTTGGTTTTAAAATTTTAAAAAATACTTTTTAGCTTAATTAGGTTATTTTTGAGGTTTACAAACTTTAAAATCTTGTTTAGGGCTTTTTAATAATTAATTGTGATTTTTAGGGCTTTAATTAGCATTAAAAAGTCATTATCTAATTAATTAAAAGGTTTTAGCAAGTTTGGATTTTTTGTAAACTCTTAGAATATTATTGTGGATTTTTAGTAATTTTTAGGAATTTTTAGGTTAAAATTTTAATTTTTGCACTATTTACGGTTTTGCGTGATCGCCTTTTTCGTCTTATTTTAATCCGTCTTCGTAACCGTCTTTCTCTTCTAATCCCATTTCTTTCTTTCTTTTTCAATCATATAATCACAAATCAAAATCATCTCTTAACACAACGCACTTGCCTCCTCGAGAACGAACTTGGACTTATTTGGTCATTAGTGCTCGGTTTTCCTAAACCGACACTTAATACTTGCCACTTTTGCTCTCTTTTCCTAAAGAGTAGTAAAACCACAACATCATTTTGGCGCCGCTGCCGGGGAGGCGTGTTGTGTTTTGATTTGAACATTGTTGTTTTTTTATATAGCCATAATTAGTATTTGTATTAGTAGCACTCTACTAATACGTATTATCGGTTTTTCGTTTTTTGTGAATACTATTACTATATTGTATACGTAGAACAATAAATTTACAAGTACTCCAAATACGTGAGAAGTCACAACCTTGACTTGGGAGGTCATTACCCAATCATTGTATTCGAATCTCAAACCAAAGAAAAAGGCAAAAATAGATAAATACTTTCGTGAAGCTCGATTTTGAAAGATACAAACTATAAGGTGGGTATAAGGTGGTTGTATTTCATGACCTAAAGGAAAAAGGCTCTTAAGTGCTTCGCGCCGCCTCATTTCCTCCGCTTGCTTGTGCGTATTTTGAGATTGAAAGCTAATCGAGGGTTTTGCCGCCCAAAGTATTACTTAAGTATCATATATATTTTCTTGGTTTCTATTGATTAAACCCTCTTGCACGATTTGGTGTTCCACCATCGTTCTAAAGTCATCAAAGACGTTCACTTCACGTGATCGTTTTCATTCCTTGAGGCTTCTTTAATCGAGAGATTTGATTAAGGAGGAGATTTGTAGATTTGTGTCTACCTAATACATTCCACAAAATCCAAAAAAAAGTAAAAACAATCAAAAACCACAAAAAAATTGAAAAAGTAAAAACACCAAAAAGAATCTTCTTTGCTCACCTTCTCGTTGTACGTGACGTTTATGCAAACTCGCTCCAAAGCAAGACGTGCTCGTTGATACACGGTTTTTCTATGGGTTCAGATTAAATCTCGGAATCCTCTCGAATTGATCTCGGTCTTTAGTGGAATGATTGTTCTTGGTTACTAAATAAAAGGGTTTGGTTTTCTAATCTAATAAAAAGGGGAAATGAAAATTTGAATCAAAGATAGTTACTTTAATGACAATTTAAAAAAGACTTGAATTAAAATTGAAATTAAGATTAAAATTAAACTTAAAGTTAAAGTTGAAGTATGAAAAGTAAAGAACAGATAAACAGTAAAACATAAACACTAACAAGAAATTGATTCGGAATTTTTAACCTTCATTCGGAAGTTTTGACAAAGGGATTGATTCGGAACTTGTAGACTCATTCGGAAGTTTTCCTTCATTCGGAACTTGTAGACTCATTCGGAAGTTTCTGATTCGGAAGTCTTTGGTTCGGAAGTCTGAAAATTGGTTCGGAACTTTAGCTTCGTTTGAAAGTTTTGGCTTGATCCGGAACTTACTGATTCGGAAGTTCTGTAAGTTCCGATTCGGAACTTTTGGTAAATAAATCGGTTCGGAACTTTTGCCTTGGTTCGGAAGATAAAAATCGGTTCGGAACTTATGGATTGGTTCGGAAGTTATGGGTTGGTTCGGAACTTTCTGCTTCGTTCGGAAGTCTGGGAAAACCCAGAACAGTAAGAATACCCGAAGAACAAGGAAACTATTTTTAATCCAAAAATCACCAAGTTTTTCACCAATAATTTAAATAAATCAATCACAAAACTTCTACTAACCATAAACTACAATTCCCATCAAGAAAAACACAAATCCCAACAACTTTTGAAGATCAAATCAAGAAAATAAAAACTTAAAAACTTGAAGATAAAGATGATGATGAACAAGATAAAATTGAAAGATTAAACAAGAACTTAGTATTGAATGATTAATGTTTTAACAAGGTTAAACAAAGATTAAAACAACAAGATTGGAAGAACAAAGATTAAAATCATCAATCACCCTAGTGGTGATTGTGATGGAACGAACAAGAAAGGAGAAAAAAGGGGAGGAGAGAAAACTCCAGACTAGCCCTCTAAAATGTGTGAGGGGCTCCTTTTATAGGCTTGTCCTTTGGTTGGTGAGTGGGCTTTCTCCCGTTCTTCTTGTCTTTTCGTCTTTTCAGAAAAGTTTCCGTTTTCGATTCTGATTCGGGATTTGTCGTCGATTAAATTCAACTCGTCTTTTAATTTCTTCGTTTAATAGACTTGAGTTTCTTCGACTTATATAAATCTTCCATCTTTGGTCCTTTTCTTCGATAAATCTTCGAATAGGCCCAGTGACTTCAAATCTTTTGCATCTCTTGGACAATAGACTTTATCTTGAGTCTTTTTCTTCAGTAAAACCCGTGCAATCCCATGTTTTCTTCAATATTCATCCGGTTGGCTCTGAAAACACAATAAACACAAAAACCACGCATAATTCCAAACAAATGATATTAAATACGTGTTTTGGTCTCATTTTAGCCCGAATTAAGTGGTAAAAGGATGGGTGTTTACACACCTATCAAATCCCCTACACTTAACCATTGCCATGCCCTCATGCAATGCTTAGTGATAAAGCAATTTTACACTTTTATCATAATTAATCAACCTTGGCCTTATTTAAATTCTACTAAACAAAAATTAAAGAAATAAAACTTTAAAGGTAACAAACGATAGAAAACCATTTTCACTCGAAAATAGCTACATGGAAATAACTTGCAAAGAAATCGATGACTTACATTAGGGCTTTGGTGCCGCGAAGATTTATCACCCTTAAGTTTCACGTTCCCCAAACTAAGCTTAAAAACGAGATCATTGTTATTATAAGTTAGCAATTCAAACACTTACACACATGGCTTAATTAAATGCTTAAACTCCCTTATTCCTAGGTGTATCTCTTATATTTTATTTTTGTCTTAGAATGATCATGAAGATGCATTTTTGGACTTATTTCGATAGTTTATTAGGGCTGAAAGCAAAGTAGGACGATTTGATCAATAGTTAGCTAAAGGACAAAATCTCTTAAAACTGCTTCTCGGGATATCAAAAAGTTCATATCTTGGCATAACTTGGTTCACGATTTGAGACCTTTCTCGGGCCGATATTTGGCATGTACTTCATACTTCATATCTTCGAGAGACGTTCTTGAGATAATGGTCTTCTCATCATAATAGAGTTTCTTTACTTGGAGACTTTTGAGGGGTACTCCAACTTTGTTGACCACGACTTCATGATTATTTCTTCAATCTCTAATTGGGATTTTGAGATACAACGATCCGCCTCCTTTTCGGACTTGGATCTATTTATCCTCATACCTTGTTAGGGTCTTTTCGGATAGACTTCTCCATGATCTTTATGGGAGTTGATTGCTTTTCGTCGTGAGTCTTGATCCTTCATATTGATTTTAGGAATAATGCTTTTCACATCACTTTGGATCTTTAGCAATTAAATGGAATCCTCGTGCCTTGTTAGGGCCTTTTCGGACTCGCCAATCTTCGCACCCCGCTTCATAAGTTATGCCTTGGCTATGAACTCTTATCATTACCGAGCAACTTTTAAACGATCTTGGGCTAGAAGCTAAGTAACTTTTCAAATCGTACAACCTTACTTATTGCAGATAAATTATTAGCAAGTGATGGGAGAATAGGCAAATAATTACACCAAGTGAGCTTGTGCAAGAATACCGACTTATAATTGACTCTATCATTTCTCTTCCTCCACAGTTTAAAATCTCAAGTAATGAGACTCGTGGACACTTAGCCTAATAAACCAATTAAGGTCTACATGGTTAAGGATACTAGCTAGAATAAACTTAGATAAGTCTATTCGGGTTGAGTCAAAATAAACGCAACGGGCCTAATATGTCAAAAGATTTCAAAACTAGCTACACCACTTTATTAATATTTTTTTACTTTATTTGCGGGATATATACATATGAAAGCAAAGATAAAAATTTAAAAATTACGACTAAATGGCCAAAGTTAATAAAAAATTTGAAAAATGTTGAAAAATATGATTTTCCGGTTAAATGAAGGCATTTTCATGGAAAAGTCCACTTAAAACTTCGATAGAAGTCCCCCCTACACTTAAGATAAACATTGTCCTCAATGTTTAAGCATGTGGGAAAAATCTCCCCTACACTTATGACATTGTGCACGTTGGTTAACTCAAGTTAAGGAAGAGACGACTAAAGTGATCAATTTCAAATGTGAGTATGAAGAAAACTGAATCACGATAGTTGAGAGATAGAACCGGATGTCGGATAACACGGGAGCACGGTTCTTCAATTCCAAGAGTGCACTTATCCCTGTAATCACACCACACAAAGACAAACACGTATAGAAGTCCCCCCTACATTTAGGGGATTAAAACATAAAAGGATAGATACTCGGGCTGCCTCCCGAGGAGCGCTTGTTTTTGATAACCGAGTCACGAGCCTGACTCAACCCAAAATTAGTTCATGGGGAACGTGGTGAGGGATGGAATCACCTCCTGAGAGGTGTCCTCACCAAAGTACAATTTCACTCGTTGGCCATTCACCTTAAAATTTGGTCCATTAGGTTGAGCGAGCTCGAGAGTACCATATGGAAAAATTTGGGCAATGGTGAATGGGCCGGACCAACGAGATTTTAGGTTGCCCGAAAAGATTTTCAACCGAGAGTTAAAAAGTAAGACTTTGTCTCCAACATGGAACTCTTGGTTTTTGATCTTAGAGTCGTGAATGAGCTTAGTCCTTTCCTTATAGATTAAAGAATTTTCATAAGCCTCATTACGGAGTTGATTGAGCTCATTGAGTTGGATCTTGCGTAGGTCACCGGCTTTGTTTATATCAAAATTAGCCCACTTCAAGGCCCAATAAGCCTTGTGCTCCAACTCAATGGGGAGGTGGCATGCTTTCCCGTACACAAGACGATAAGGCGTACAGCCGATCGGGGTCTTGTAAGCAGTACGGAAAGCCCACAAAGCATCATCAAGTTTATCAGCCCATGAGGCACGATGCTCTCCCACGGTTCTTTCAAGAATTCGCTTCAGCCCTCGGTTGGATATTTCAGTCTGGCCATTAGTTTGTGGGTGGTAGGCTGTGGAAAGACGATGATTTACACCGTACTTAGCCATGACTCTAGCAAATTGGTCATTGCAGAAATGAGTCCCACGATCACTAATAATGGCGCGAGGCACACCGAATCTAGCGAAAAGAGCTTTCAAAAAGTTACAAACCACCCTTGCGTCATTAGTAGGTAAAGCTTTGGCTTCAACCCACTTTGAAACATAGTCAACGGCTACAAGGATGTATTTGTTTCTTTTAGAAGAAGGGAATGGCCCCATAAAGTCGATACCCCAAACATCAAAAATTTCACACTCTTGAATGAAATTCTGAGGCATCTTGTCTTTATGTGTGATTTTGCCTTGCTTTTGGCAAACATCACATCGCTTAACCATATTGTGAGCATCACGATATATGGAGGGCCAATAAAATCCCGAATCAAACACTTTTTTAGCGGTGTAGTTGGGACCAAAGTGACCACCGGTGGGTCCTTTGTGGCAAGCATCAAGGATTTCCGACGCTGCCGGTCCATCAACACATCGGTGAATAATCAGGTCGGCACATTGTTTGAATAGGTAAGGGTCGTCCCAAAAGTAAGTCTTGATGTCGGTGAAGAACTTCTTCTTTTGTTGGGACGTCAACCCTTCCTTGAGAATTCCACCCGCCAAGTAGTTTGCAAAGTCCGCAAACCACGGTGTTTCATTCGGCTTCGAGTTTATAGACATTAAGGTCTCCAAGGGAAAAGAATCATTGATTTCTTTGGTCGGATGATCCCCTTGGTAAGGATCCTCAAGTCTGCTGAGATGATCCGCGGCTAGGTTTTCTGCTCCTTTTTTATCGCGAATTTGGATTTTAAATTCCTGGAGCAGCAAAACCCAGCGAAGAAGTCTTGGTTTGGAATCTTGCTTTGTCAACAAGTACTTCAGCGCGGAATGATCGGTGTACACAATGGTGGTAGAAAGGACAAGATAGGGGCGGAATTTTTCAAAAGCATAGACAACAGCTAAAAGCTCTTTTTCGGTTGTCGTATAATGCAATTGTGCCCCAGTCATTGTCTTGCTAGCGTAATGGATCGGTTGGAAGTGTTTGTTCTCTCTTTGTCCAAGAACCGCTCCAATAGCAAAATCGCTAGCATCGCACATCAACTCAAAGGGAAGTTCCCAATTAGGGGTAACCAAGACGGGTGCCTTAGTTAGCTTATCCTTAAGCGAGTTGAAGGCTTCAAGACACTCTTTGGAGAAGATAAAAGGAGTATCTTTTTCCAAGAGGTGGGTCATCGGGCGAGCGATTTGGGAAAAATCTTTGATGAATCGACGGTAGAAGCCCGCATGACCCAGGAAACTTCTCACACCCTTCACGGTTGAAGGTGGAGGCAACTTTGCGATAACATCGACTTTAGCACGGTCTACTTCAAGACCGGCTTTCGAGATCTTATGTCCAAGCACGACGCCTTCTTTTACCATAAAATGGCATTTTTTCCCAATTCAGAACTAGGCGAGTGTCTTCGCACCGCTTGAGCATACGTTCCAAATTGGCAAGGCAAGAAGAGAAGGAATCCCCGAAGACCGAGAAATCATCCATGAAGACTTCCATGGTTTGTTCAACCATGTCATGGATGATAGCTAACATGCACCTTTGGAAAGTCCCGGGCGCATTACATAAGCCAAAAGGCATTCTTTTGTAAGCAAATGTGCCATAGGGACAAGTGAATGTCGTCTTCTCTTGATCTTGGGGATCGATGGGTATTTGAAAATAACCCGAGAAACCATCAAGAAAGCAGTAATATTCATTACCGGCTAAACGTTCGAGCATTTGGTCCATAAAAGGTAGAAGGAAATGATCCTTTCTCGTGGCATCATTGAGTTTGCGGTAGTCTATACAAACTCTCCACCCAGTAACGAGACGAGTGGAAATTAACTCGTTGTGTTCATTGGGAACAACGGTTATTCCGCCCTTCTTAGGCACACAATGGATTGGACTAACCCACGGGGAATCCGAAATAGGGTAAATCATACCCGCATCAAGAAGTTTGATAACCTCTGTTTTGATGACTTCATGGATTTTTGGATTCACCCTTCGTTGGCTTTGAATTGTGGGCTTAAAGTCGTCCTCCATGAGAATTTTGTGTGTGCAGAAGTGAGGATCAATTCCACGAATATCCGAAATTTTCCAAGCAATAGCCTTCTTGTGAGCTTTCAGCACGGCAACGAGGCGAGTCTTCTCTGCATCTTTCAAATCCTTCGCAATAATGACGGGTGACTTCTTGTTGTCGTCAAGGAACACGTACTCGAGATGTGGCGGCAACTTCTTAAGTTCCAAATCCGGAGGATTTTCGACGGGAGGCGTTTTCAAAGTCGGAGTATCGATAGCAATGACCGTGGGAGATGGAGGCAAAGGATTGTCTTCGGTGAGAAGATTGTCAAAGAAATTCATGTCTTCATCCCCATCGATAGGAGAATCATTAGTATCTAAATTCGCATCTCCCATGGTATCTTCAAGATTGTTCCAAAATAAATCACTATCTCCAAATAGAGACAACGATGAATCAATAGAGGACACGGTCTCAACATTAGGAAGAGAGGTAGGAATACTTTTGCAAGCATCATTAAAGTGTTCTTCACAAGCCTCATCAAGAACATCAATACAATTAACGCTCTCATATGAATAAGGCTGTTTAGACAACTTTCCCATGTTGAAGACTACTTTATCGTCACCCACTCTCATGATAAGCTCACCGGCTTCAACATCAATGAGAGTGCGACCGGTCCTAAGGAATGGACGACCAACAATCAGTGGTACACGGGGGTCCATCTCGTAGTCGACGACAACAAAACCAGCAGGGAAGGTGAATTTGTCGACTCCTACAATGACGTCTTCAGCTATCCCCACTGGATAAGCAACCGTACGGTTAGCTAATTCCAAAGTCATTTTTGTGGGGACTAGCTCTGGGAGAGATAATTGCTTCCAAACACTTAGAGGCATGAGATTAATACTGGCACCTAGATCGGCTAGGGCCATGCAATTCTCTACTCCCGGGAAATTGCAAGGGATAAGAAAACGACCCGGATCACCAAGCTTGGTTGGCAATTTCCTTAAGAGCACTGCAGAGCAGTTCTCATTAAGTTGGGTGTTGGCAATATCGAGGAGCTTTTCCTTGTCGCTCAGAAGATCTTTAAACATTTTGGCGTATTTGGGCATGTGAGCGAGAGCCTCAGCGAAGGAGATATTGAAATTCAGTTGTTTGAACATTTTAAGGAAATTCGAAACCTGAATATCATCCTTGCTCTTTTGCTTCTCTTTCCTCAACCTTGAAGGATAAGGTATATTGGAAGAAGAGGAAGGCTTTAGAAGAATAGGATCACTCACAACCACAGGTGGAGGAGGGGTAGAAGGAAGAGGTGGAGAAATTGGTGAAGGAGAAGGATGAGGAATAGGAGCAGGGGACTGGTTCTCCTTAGTCACAACCACCGGTGGAGGTATAGGAAGCTCGGGTTCCTTGGTACCTTTACCACTTCGAGTAGTGATTGCTTTCATCTCCCCTCTTGGGTTCGCAACGGTGTTACTCGGAAGAGTACCCGAAGAAGAGGGTTGATTACCTTGGAAGAAACTAGCCATCATGTTCCTCAGATCATTAGTTTGGCTATCCAACGTGTTTCTCATGTCGGCTCTCAAATCATTTCCTTGCTTGACCAAGTCTGCCTTCAAGTTGCGCACTTCCTCTTGGAGATTTCCCACTATCACATCATTGGTTCTCATGTAGGTTGCAACCTCTTGGTGTAATGCAGTGGTGGTTTGGTTGGGAGGAGCATTGTATGCAGGTGGTTGGTAAGCAGGTTGTTGGTAGACTTGATTGTTACGTTGAGGTGGTTGTTGTTGCTTGTGAGGTGGAATGTATGGTTGTCGAGGTTGTTGTTGTTGTTGAGGAGGGCGGTTAAGGTTTTGTTGTTGGTTTGGGTTGTTTGGGGGAAAACCGGGTGGTGAGAGGTAGTTGTTGGAGCGGTAGCTAAGCAAATTACGGTCACCTTGAGGTCTAGCTTGATAAGCAGGTTGTTGGTAGGTGCCATATGCCGCATTCACATTCTCAGCAGGGTAATCTTGGGTGGCGGTACAAGTTGTGTAAGAGTGAGGACCACCGCATATCTCACAAGGTTGGCTGACAGCGTTCACTTGAGCGTTTTTGGCGTTGTTGCTGTTGTTGTTGCTGACGGTGTGGGTGACAAGCGATTCAAGAAGCGTAGTGATTTTGTCCAATCGCTTGTCGCTGTCACTAGTGCTAGCACTAGCAACATTGGTCCTAACACTCTTGGTTTGCACACGAGATTTGTTCTCAATGATATCCCAAGCAGCATTGGAAGTCTTAGCCAATAGATTACCCCCCGAGGCACTGTTCAGTGAATCTTGGTCACTCATGCTTAAACCATTGTAAAAAGTATTGATTTGATGTACTTTGGTAAAACCATGTTGTGGGCATTTTCTTAAAAGATCTTTAAAGCGATCCCAAGATTCACTGAATGACTCATCGTACTTTTGTTCAAAATTTATGATCTCATTCCGCAAAGCGGTAGTACGAGAGGGTGGAAAAAAGTAGTTGATAAACTTTGTTTCCAAATCCGTCCACGAGAGAATACTCTGTGGCGGTTCCTTAGCAAGCCAATGCCGGGCTTGTCCCTCTAAAGAAAAGGGAAAAAGTTGTAACCTTATAACCTCTTGTGGAACACCATTGAATTTGACCGTGTTGGTGAGTTGCAATAATCTCTTTATATGGTGATGTGGGTCATCAATGGTTCGTCCCAAGAACGGTTGAGCGGAGACCATCTGGATAAAGCCTGATTTTAGATCGAAATTGTTGGCGGCAATTGGTGGTATAACAATTGGATCCGTATTGCCATCGACATGAGCTTGCAGCAATTCAATCATCGGGCGATTATCCGGAAGGGGCTCATTGTTGTTGTTATTGTTCATGTTGTTGTTGTTATTATTGTTTGGAGGTGGTACACCAGCCATGTCTAAGTGATCGAGAGGCTCGGGCTCTTGATATGACGTGGATCGACTGCGCATACACCTGCAAAAGAACGAACAAAGAAAAACAAGGCAAAAATATTTTTGGTTTTTATGTTTTTTAATTTTTTGTATTTTTGAAAATTTTATATTTTTTTAGTTGTTTTTGAAAATTTTCGTGTAAAAGTAACGTTCACGGGGAACGGATCCCAAAATCCAAGTTCTCACAAAAAACTTTTGATCTTAACGAGAAGAGCCGGCAGCGGCGCCATTTGATACACGGTTTTTCTATGGGTTCAGATTAAATCTCGGAATCCTCTCGAATTGATCTCGGTCTTTAGTGGAATGATTGTTCTTGGTTACTAAATAAAAGGGTTTGGTTTTCTAATCTAATAAAAAGGGGAAATGAAAATTTGAATCAAAGATAGTTACTTTAATGACAATTTAACAAAGACTTGAATTAAAATTGAAATTAAGATTAAAATTAAACTTAAAGTTAAAGTTGAAGTATGAAAAGTAAAGAACAGATAAACAGTAAAACAGAAACACTAACAAGAAATTGATTCGGAATTTTTAACCTTCATTCGGAAGTTTTGACAAAGGGATTGATTCGGAACTTGTAGACTCATTTAGAAGTTTTCCTTCATTCGGAACTTGTAGACTCATTCGGAAGTTTCTGATTCGGAAGTCTTTGGTTCGGAAGTCTGAAAATTGGTTCGGAACTTTAGCTTCGTTCGGAAGTTTTGGCTTGATCCGGAACTTACTGATTCGGAAGTTCTGTAAGTTCCGATTCGGAACTTTTGGTAAATAAATCGGTTCGGAACTTTTGCCTTGGTTCGGAAGATAAAAATCGGTTCGGAACTTATGGATTGGTTCGGAAGTTATGGGTTGGTTCGGAACTTTCTGCTTCGTTCGGAAGTCTGGGAAAACCCAGAACAGTAAGAATACCCGAAGAACAAGGAAACTATTTTTAATCCAAAAATCACCAAGTTTTTCACCAATAATTTAAATAAATCAATCACAAAACTTCTACTAACCATAAACTACAAATCCCATCAACAAAAACACAAATCCCAACAACTTTTGAAGATCAAATCAAGAAAATAAAAACTTAAAAACTTAAAGATAAAGATGATGATGAACAAGATAAAATTGAAAGATTAAACAAGAACTTAGTATTGAATGATTAATGTTTTAACAAGGTTAAACAAAGATTAAAACAACAAGATTGGAAGAACAAAGATTAAAATCATCAATCACCCTAGTGGTGATTGTGATGGAACGAACAAGAAAGGAGAAAAAAGGGGAGGAGAGAAAACTCCAGACTAGCCCTCTAAAATGTGTGAGGGGCTCCTTTTATAGGTTTGTCCTTTGGTTGGTGAGTGGGTTTTCTCCCGTTCTTCTTGTCTTTTCGTCTTTTCAGAAAAGTTTCCGTTTTCGATTCTGATTCGGGATTTGTCGTCGATTAAATTCAACTCGTCTTTTAATTTCTTCGTTTAATAGACTTGAGTTTCTTCGAGTTATATAAATCTTCCATCTTTGGTCCTTTTCTTCGATAAATCTTCGAATAGGCCCAGTGACTTCAAATCTTTTGCATCTCTTGGACAATAGACTTTATCTTGAGTCTTTTTCTTCAGTAAAACTCGTGCAATCCCATGTTTTCTTCAATATTCATCCGGTTGGCTCTGAAAACACAATAAACACAAAAACCACGCATAATTCCAAACAAATGATATTAAATACGTGTTTTGGTCTCGTTTTAGCCCGAATTAAGTGGTAAAAGGATGGGTGTTTACACACCTATCACTCGTAAACGTAGAAACAAATCAACCACTCCTTCTAGTGAGGAGTCTCCTATTGACGAACCCATTGTAGTGAAAGGAGCACCCATGGCTAATCGAACTATGATGGAGTTGCTTCAAGCACCCACCGAGGGTTATGGAGAAGCGATTGTGATTCCCGCTATCCTTGCGGAGAATTTTGAGGTTAAGACGGGTTTGTTGTCCATGATTCAAAACAACAAGTTTCGAGGTGACGAAAAGGACAACCCTCATAACCACATTCGCCAATTTAATCGTCTCACCGCCACTTGCAAGTTTAAGGACGTCTCTAACGACTCGATTAAGATGATGCTTTTTCCATATTCCTTAGCGGGGCCCGCAAAAATTTGGTTAGAGAAAGAGCCACCCAATTCTATATTGACGTGGAAGGATCTCGTTTCAAAGTTCGTGAACCAATTTTTTCCGCCCTCTAAGACTACGCACTTGAAAAACGAGATTTCAAAGTTTTCGCAAGAGTATAATGAGAGTTTTTCAACGGCTTGGAATAGGTTTAAGGAAATGTTGCACGAATGTCCTCATCATGGTTTTTCCGACTTGCATCAAATTGACACGTTTTACAATGGCTTGAACGATCATGAGCGTGATTATCTTAATGCCGCCGCGGGTGGTAATTTTTTGTGTAAGACGGTCGAGGAAGCATTGTTAATCATTGAGAATAGGTCTAAGGTCTATAGTCCTCGTAGCACGTCGAGTGTTCGTAAGACTTCGTCTTCTCCTTCGCCTTCATTGTCACACACAGTTGATGCTTGCCAAATCGAGGCTAATTTGGAGAACAAGATTTTTGATAAACATAAGGGATTGTTAATTGAGTTTAATGTTGGTGAACAACCCACTCCCGCTACGGCTAAAGCGGTTGAGGTTTCTTGTATGTATTATGGTGGAGCTCACGATTACTCCGAGTGCATTACCAACGGTGGTAACACTTCGAGTGCCTTCGCGGCCGCGGGAACTTATAACCAAAACGGTCAAGTTCCCCGCACTGATCAATTGACTCCACCAGGTTTTCCACCAAATCAAAATGCTAACAATTATCGAAACAATCAAGTTGGTTACCAAAGCAATCAAAGGAACAATTACAAGGGTAATAACAACTATGGGAATCAAGGAAGTAGTAGCCAATTGCAAAATCAAAATCATAACCGTAATTTTCAAAACACGAGTCAAGGTCTTCAAAATGTTTACACTAAAGAACTTCCAATGGACTTTTTGAATTACACCACGGCAAATGATAAGATTTTGGAAAACATACAAGAGCAATTGGCTAGTTAAGCTAGGGACACGGCTAAAAACACCAAGGAGTTGGCTAATTTTGTGAAGGAAAATCTTAACATGAGAAATGAATTGAAAAATGATTTTGCTAATCAAATTAGAGGTCAAAACAATAAAATTGAACAAAGTCATGCTAGGCTTGAACAAAGAATTGACCAAAAAGCCGCTAGTCAAGATCTTAAGTTTAATAGTCAAGATGCTAAGCTTAATGCCATTTTAGAAGCCGTCATGGGGAACAAAGCCTCTACTTTGGGAAGTTTGCCTAGTAACACCGTATCAAACCCGAAGGGAGAGATGAAAGTGATTACCACACGAAGTGGTAAGGCACTAAAAGAACCAACTCCTCAACCAATTACTCCAACGGTGGAGGAAATTGAGGAAGAACCCGAGGTGGTGGTCGAAAAGGAGCATATCTCAAGCCCACAAAGTACCGCTCATGCCACACCTACGGTCGACCCTTTACCAACATTGGAACCCGAGATTCCAAAGGCTATGCCTATGCCCCAACCCACACCACCCTTGCCTTACCCATCGAGACTTAGGAAGGAGAAACGACAAGAGCGCGACAACTACCAATTTGAGCTTTTTATGAAAATGTTTCGTGAGTTGCACCTTAATGTGAGTTTCGCCGATGCTTTGGTCATGATGCCTCGATTTGCCGTTAACTTTAAGAGTATGTTGAATAACAAGGAGAAATTGCACCAATTGTCTAGTTGATCGTCGGTTTATCTTAATCGCATACCTCAAAAGTCGGTGATCCCGGTAAATTTTTGATCCCTTGTGCAATTCAAGATATGGAAGAATGCTACGCCTTGTCCGATCTTGGTGCTAGCATTAATTTGATGCCACTTGCAATCTTCAAGTCGCTCAATCTTCCTAATCTTACTCTTTCACTAATGTCTATCGAGTGGGCCGACCATTCCACGATTCGTGCATGTGGTTTGGCGGAAGACATTTTTGTGAAAGTGGGGAAGTTCTACTATCCCGTAGACTTTATCGTTGTCGATATTCCCACGGATCCTCAAGTTCCTCTTATTTTAGGTCGTTCGTTTTTAGATACGTCTATGGCTTTAATTGATGTGCATGCTAGAAAGATCACCTTACGTTTCAACGACGAGGAACTTGTTATAAACGCAACTCAAAATTCTCAACTTTCTCATGTTTATTCCGTTTCTACCATAAACCTCGTTGATATGATCGACGTGGTTTGCGAGGAATTTTCACAAGAAGTTTTAGGGTTTGGTGATGAAGAAACTAGTGGCAATCCAACTATGTTAGATCCAATTCTTGATAATTCGACACCAACCTTCACTCCATTTGAAGGTGGTGGTTTTACGTTGGAAGAATGCAATGTTCCACGTACTTGTGACGAAGACCTCGACAACGATGAGGACTTCTCGATTATCAAGGATTTTCTTAACGATTTCCCATTTCCTCCACCTGAGGAGGTTATGAGTATCGAGCCCAAATCTTCACTTGAGGAACCACCTATCCTCGAGTTGAAAGATTTACCTCCTCACCTCGAATATGTCTATTTGGAGGAGGACGACAAGTTGCCGGTTATTATTGCGAAGGAACTTTCGAATGATGAAAAAACCGCACTTGTCGATGTTCTAAAGGATCACAAAGGGGCGATTGCGTGGAAGTTATCCGACATTAAGGGAATCGATCCCAAGTTTTGTACCCACAAAATTTTAATGGAGGAGGATTTCAAGCCCACAATCCAAAGTCAAAGGAGGGTGAACCCCAAAATTCACGACGTCATCAAAAAGGAGGTCCTTAAACTCCTTGACGCGGGAATGATTTACCCTATTTCCGATAGCCCTTGGGTGAGTCCTATTCATTGTGTCCCTAAAAAGGGAGGGATGACCGTTGTGCCAAACGATGCCAACGAGTTAATTCCTACTAGACTCGTGACCGGATGGAGAGTGTGCATTGACTATCGAAAGTTGAATGAAGCCACTCGAAAAGACCATTTTCCCTTGCTCTTCATGGACCAAATGTTGGAGCGTCTTGCGGGAAACGATTTCTATTGCTTTTTAGATGGTTTTTCCGGTTACTTCCAAATTCCCATCGATCCTCGTGATCAAGAAAAAACTACGTTTACGTGTCCATATGGAACGTTTGCCTATCGTAGAATGCCTTTCGGACTTTGCAATGCACCGGGAACCTTTCAAAGGTGCATGATGGCTATTTTTCATGACCTGATCGAGAAAACGATGGAAGTCTTCATGGATGACTTTTCCGTATTTGGTGATTCTTTCACTTCGTGTTTGTCGAACCTTGAGAGAATGTTAAAACGTTGTGAGGAAACCAACCTTGTGCTCAATTGGGAAAAATGTCATATTATGGTTAGGAGTGGAATCGTCTTAGGGCACAAGGTCTCGAAAGCGGGGATTGAGGTAGATCAAGCTAAGGTAGACGTCATCGCCAAATTACCTCATCCCAAAACCGTTAAGGGAGTTAGGAGTTTCCTAGGCCACGCGAGCTTTTATCGTCGATTCATCAAGGATTTTTCAAAGATTTCTCGACCCATTACACATCTTCTTGAAAAAGAGGCACGTTTTGTCTTTGACGAAGATTGTGTACGAGCCTTTGAAATCCTTAAGAGGAAACTTACTGAAGCTCCCATTCTTGTTGCTCCCAATTGGAACCTCCCCTTTGAGCTCATGTGTGATGCTAGTGATTACGCTATAGGGGCCGTATTGGGGCAACGTCATGATAAGCACTTCTTGCCTATTCACTATGCTAACAAGACGATGACCGAAGCTCAACTTAAATACACTACAACGGAAAGGAGTTCCTTGCCGTGGTGTATGCATTTGAGAAATTTCGACCTTACCTCGTCTTGACGAAATGCATAGTGTATACGGACCATTCGGCTATTAAGTATCTTATGGCTAAACAAGATGCAAAGCCGAGATTACTTCGTTGGATTCTCCTCCTTCAAGAATTTGATCACAAAATCGTTGACAAAAAAGGAGCCGAGAATCTAGCGGCCGATCATCTCTATCGTTTGGAAGATCCTCACCAAAGTGTTTACGAGCCCAAGGAAATTACCGAAACATTTCCGCTCGAGACACTTGGTGTAGTGAATTCTAAGCTTGATTCTTCTACCCCATGGTTTACGGATTTTGCAAATTACCATGCGGGCAACTTCATCATTAAGGGTATGACGACTCAAGAAAAACGAAAATTCTTTCGTGACATCAAGTTCTACTTTTGGAACGACCCTTACTTGTTTCGAACTTGTGCGGATCAAATCATCCGACGTTGTGTATTTGGCACCGAAGCTTCTAACATCCTTAGAGCTTGTCATAAGGGACCCACGGGTGGTCACCACGGTGCTAATCTCACGGCTAAGAAGGTGTTTGATGCCGGCTTCTTTTGGCCTACTATTTACCGAGATGCACAAGATCTTGTGAAGTCATGTGATTCATGCCAACGACAAGGAAAAACCTCACAGAAAGATGAAATGCCACAAAATATCATCCATGTGTGAGATCTTTGACGTTTGGGGTATAGACTTTATGGGGCCGTTCCCATCATCTCGTGGTAATAAGTACATTCTCGTTGCGGTTGACTACCTTTCTAAGTGGGTGGAGGCTAAGGCCTTGCCAACCAATGATGCTCGTGTGGTAGTCAAGTTTTTGAAGCAATTGTTTTCTCGGTTTGGAACCCCTCGTGCTATCATAAGCGATCGTGGAACCCATTTTTGTAACGACCAATTTGAAACGATCCTAAGGAAATATGGGGTTACACATCGGCTTTCTACGGCTTATCACCCACAAACGAGTGGGCAAGTCGAGGTTTCAAACCGAGCGTTGAAGAGGATCTTGGAGAGATCCGTTGGGGAAAACCGACAAACTTGGTCGGATAAGTTAGACGATGCTTTATGGGCCTTTAGGACCGCTCACAAGACGCCCATTGGGTGCACTCCCAATAAGCTTGTGTATGGAAAGAATTGTCATTTTCCTATCGAATTAGAACACAAGGCTTATTTGGACCTAAAGCATTGTAATGATGATATGGAGACCACGGGAAAACACCGGAAAATGCAATTAAATGAATTGGATGAATTGAGGGACATTGCTTATGAAAATTTATTGATTTATAAAGAGAAAACTAAAAAGTTGCATGATTCTAAAATTAAAAACCGGGTTTTTAACATTGGGGATCAAGTTTTGCTTTTTAATTCAAGATTAAAAATCTTGTCCGGTAAGTTGAAATCCCGTTGGTCCGGTCCATTCACCGTGACGCAAGTATTTCCGTATGGGACCATCGAGCAAGCTCAAGATGATGGTCCTAACTTCAAGTTGAATGGACATAGGTTGAAGCACTACTTTGGCGGGGAAGTTCCATCCTTGAACTACCTCGACCAAGTCACTTTCCCCAATGATAATTAGTATTGAGGGGATCGAGTCGAGCTCATGACTCGGTAATCAAAAACGAGGTGCCTCGTGGGGGAGTCCCATGCTTATCCTATGTACATATAATCGCTTTCTAATGTAGCTTACGTGTGGGGATTTGTGCCCTTCCAACCTTTGTTCCGTGGTTGTTTGTGAATTGTGAACTTTAGATGATCATGATCTTCACGATTGGAGCCTCTCGTGTTCGTTTTATGGGAGCACTCGATCGTTTGCTTTGAAGACTTTCTCAATATCCATGATATATCCTTGACTGTTCTAACCTTAGGTTTTTAGCGCACTTCATAAACGGCTATTAATTTATTGGTTACACCCTTTCCATGCTAGATTAGGCATTTGACTACGTCTCTAGTATGGGGGTGTTTGCACCCCTAGACTCGAAACATTGAGGACAATGTTTAACTTTAGTATGGGGGGTGAATAGATACTTGCCTTGCCAAACCTTCACGCTTTCCAAAGTTCGTATTTTTGTTTATCGTTTTTGTTGCAAAATAAGGCTAAAAATGGCCAAATTTTAAAATTTTCTCATGTTTATAAGTGTTTGAAGACACGAATGTAGATTTTCCGATGGCGAGAATAAGAGTAATTTTTGACTCGACCGTGCATGTTGAGCACTTAGCTTTGATTCCTTAACTACACATTAGGCTAAGTCTCTTAAATGAGGACGAGAAATGATAGAGTTAATTATAAGTTACTATGCTAAGCGTAGAGTACTCGTATTCTTTCAAAAACTCATGTGTTCTTGTTGTTTGCTTATTCTCCCTTCGCATGTAAATATTTTTGCTTAATAAATATTGACTTAGCGGTTTAGTTAGGATTGTTGGGTTTCTAGTCGTTTCTAGTAGCTTCCGTGTAATTAAATTGGGAAGACATTTGTTAGCACTAAAATGTGAGCGCCATTTACGGAATTACATTAGTTTGATATAGCCACACACGCAGGGACTAGTTTTGTTAAGTTAGAATAGTTCGGTGTGACAAGGCTATATATACCCCTCCATACTTCCATGGAGGGGTGAGGTTTTTCTCTTATTTTGTGTATTTCCCTTTCTCTCTCTAAATACACACACTACATTTCAAGCTTTACTTTCTCTCTCTAAAATGTCTAAACATCTCTTTTATCCTCCCCGACCTCCGGATCACCTCTTGTTAGCTTGAATCTTATATGGTTAACAATTGGTATCAGAGCTAACCGGGGGTGTTTTGTGTTCGTGTTTGCTTATATTATGGTGTTTGGTGGCAGATTCAGCCTATTTTGTATGCGTATGTTTTTAGCTGAATATGGTGTTGCGTATACATCCATGTGTCCAAAAGTTATTTTTTTTAATGTCTCTGTCTAATATGTGTCGTCTAAATCTGTTACTCCATTTCTTTGACACAGTTTCCCGTGGTTTATTTTATAATCTTTCTTTTTCCTTGTCCTGTTTTCTGATCCATCAGATTTGAAAAAAAAATATAAGGCAGATCTGAAAATCGAGATCCACCATTTTCGGGAATATCAAGAAATGGTCAAAACCTTTTGCGATGCACTTTCAGATGGCATATTCAGATGGGATACAGTTACATTCCGACGTCTTCTTTTTCGGATTCATTCCGATGGGTTATTTTTTTGACACATTACGATGGGTTTGACTGACTCATTGCGATGGGACCCATTCCGATGGGACTCATTGCGATGGTGGTTTGACTCATCGCAATGGTATTCTAAGTCGTCATGCTGCTGGATTTTTTAAAACATTCCGATGGATGTTTGGGAATCATTGCGATGGAGTGGAACTGAACATTGCGATGATGTGTTGACTGAACATTGCGATGACTAGTTTTAAAAGAATACATTGCGATGTGAATCATGTATTAAACCATTGCAATCATGACCTAAATAACCAAAAATGCCGGACCATAAAACCTTTTTCAAACCGACTCTTATCTAATCCCAACAATCGAAACCAACAACAACCAACTCCATCTAATCCTAATCCCATCGTCACTTTGACTCCACCATCACATCTTGACTCAAAACAGAAAAAGAACAAAGATCTCAGAATCATTTCGTGATTTGACATGCATGCCAAGATCTTTAAAGATCTATACATACGAAATAATCATCACTAATCATTGTTGGGTTCAACCCTGTTTTTAATTTACGAAATCAAATACTGATTTATAACAATAATGTTATAATCGATTTATTTGTTTCGATTGGGACTCAAAACAAAAAAAAAAGAAAAAAACAATTGAACCTGCCTGAGATCTTTTTAAGATCTTGAAGCCGTAATCGACTTGTGTTCTTCATGGTTTTCTGATTCGGTCTAAGCATAAGATAAGAAAGGGTGTTTCTAATATGTGTTTAAGGTTGTTCGCAGATTGTGGGTAATATGGGACGGAGATTAGATTTGATATATGATCTGAGATTAGAAATGATAGAGATGGGGACGGAGATTTCAAGGGATAAGAAAGAGAGGCGGATAAATTTAAGAAATGTGATCAGGTTTCCTAAAGATTAGGGTAATATGGATTGGGACTTATACCGTGTGTTTTTCATGGATCGGGTATGTTGAAAGCTGGCAGATAGGAAGTTGGTTATAGTTTGTGATGGGCCTCATTGAACTCACCAGATCACTAAATGAAATTTGGGCCTAATATGAGAATTTTTGGTTGAGCTTTACTGGACCAAATAATGGATTCGGGAGACTAATTTGGAGCTACGTTGACATTCATTTTGACGTCGGGTATTCACTATGTTTCTATCGATCGAAAGTGCTTCAACGACTAAGAAAATTTTAGGTTTTAAACCTAATATTTTCGAAAAAAATAATAGACATTTTCGACGACCTCACCGCGGAGGTCGATCCGCGCATCAGGTGGGTATATGACTGACGTTGAGCTTAAATGACAAGTTATCTAGACAAATTGTCCATCAATGATATTTTATCATTTGTTCTAGTTAACGACATTCACAACACAACACCAAAGCAAACAAAACACTTAACGCTAAAACAATCCGATATAAGATTCACTTTAACGACAACGGCTAGTTTTGATTCTACAAAGACAAGTGATCACGAAGTGGATTTCGTATTCTTTATTTGAAGTTGAAGTGGGATTTCATGAAGGCGTCTACTTATTTCATCATCGAGCCTTCCTTCTATTTTTCTACCCCTTTTCTTCAAACCCAGTCTATCGATTGATGACTTGCTTGGGCGATAAAATTTATGATTGAGACTTGAATTATCTAGTTTCCACTGTCAAGGGGTGGATGGTCGACGACATGGATTACTATCACTTTTGGGCGTCACACGCAGTTGCTCGTGTGGATAACTTCAAGAGGTATAAGAGACTTGTTTCTGCACCGTTCTTCAATCGACACAAGTGCAAGCTTAAGTAACAAATTTGGGGGATTGTACTTCAGTTTCAAGTTTGGAATATTGGGTTTACTTCACATGTGGTCACAACAAATAGCCGAATGAATTCGAGGTTGGTAAGTTAGACAGAGAGAGATGGAATCAGCAATCAATTCTCATGGGATATTTATGAGCTTCACTACGACAATGGTACTTCATAGTCTAAGCAAAAATTTTCAAAGTTTCTCAATGACTTTCAAAACTTTTCAAGACATTTGCTTAAGACTAAGAACTTCTCGAGTATATGGACGTCCACGATAATGATGCTTCCGAGAGTTCGAAATCATCATGGGGGAAGATCGTGTACTTTGAAGTAATCGGATCAACTTCCAGGGGGAAGTAGTGTACATGGAATGGTATCTACTTCACTTTATATGATTTTTATGAAGTATTTTGCAGGCGTGAGAAGAATTGTTGCTGATTTCCTGCATGTTACCCCAAACGGATTATCACCAAAACATAAACGACATGAAACAGTATAAAAGCAGTGTTATTTGGTGTGGTTCTTCTACAAATTTCTGCTGTGCACTTAAACCGATGAGCTAGAAGATTGTTCAAACTACACCAAAGTGTTAGAATCTGCTTAAGATACAGATATTGGTTTGGGGGGAAGCTGATTCAGAAACTTCGTCAAAAAGAAGTCTATGAAGAAAGTTTTTCAATACATGCTGCATGAATTAGGGGGAAGTTAATCCAAATCATGCATATTACAATTGTTCCACAGCAAGCAAAGACAAAGAGGATTCAAGCTGAGGTACAAGTTATGAAGACCTGAAGACTTATAAGACATCCTCAGCATTGGAAGCGCCTTGGAAGACTTTATTTTGTTGTATTTGTACTTGTTAGGAACATTGTAAGTAATTCCGTATGTCTCCACATTGGGGGAAGATTGTTAGCCCTAAAATGTGAGCGCCATTTACGGAATTACATTAGTTTGATATAGCCACACACGCAGGGACTAGTTTTGTTAAGTTAGAATAGTTCGTGTGTGACAAGGCTATATATACCCCTCCATACTTCCATGGAGGGGTGAGGTTTTTCTCTTATTTTGTGTATTTCCCTTTCTCTCTCTAAATACACACACTACATTTCAAGCTTTACTTTCTCTCTCTAAAATGTCTAAACATCTCTTTTATCCTCCCCGACCTCCGGATCACCTCTTGTTAGCTTGAATCTTATATGGTTAACAACATTAATGTATCGCCAGCGTCACGGTTTTGAAGTATTGGCACCCTAATAATCAAAAGCTTCACCCAATAATAAGATTTCAAGTGCTCACCTAAATCTAGCAAACAATTTGAAGCCCCACAAGGCCTAAAATATATGCAAAATTGAAAGTGAATCCAGCCTTAATCTTCGAAGCTTTAAAGATCCAAAATTCGCTTTAGCGTGAGGATATACGTCTTTGGCTAATAAAACCACCGATGAGGCGGATAATAAAAGGCAAGGCAAGATCGAAGTCATAATAAAAGCTTCATGGCGAAGTTGAATAAAATATGGAGGTAAACCAAAGATAATAAGGCCCTTCCGTTAGGCGGCGTATAAAAGTCTTGGTAATAAGTCTCATGTTCAAAACCGTTATAAAACCGTGTTTATCGATTCTTCTTGTCAACTTAATTTTTTAACATCGTTGTCTATCAGGGGGGTTATTGATTTGATGGTCTTAGTTACACCGTTAGGACTCTATTTTTAGACCTAAATCTCTATTATCGCATAAGTCAAACAATGTATCCTCGTGAAACATTCAAGACAAAATAAAATATAAGAGATACAACTTAGGAATAATGGGAGGATAAGTACGTGATTAGGGCATATGAGTAGTGTTAGCATTACTAACTTATAATGACAATGATCTCGTTGCACGCTTGGCATGGAATTAGGGTGAAAATCGAGGACGATGAAATTATTTCTAACGAAGCATTCACGTGTTCTTATTCTATGAACCTAAACGTCCCATTTTGCGATGAAAATCATACATTATGTCTAAAACGCAAGTAGTAGTAATAGTAGTAGTGTAGCTAGTTTATCATTCCAATAAAGTGAATAAAAATGAATTTTGGAGGTGCTACGATACTTTATTCTAGCATTGCGTGAGGGCACGACAATGGTTTAGTATGGGGGAGTGATGAGACTGCTTTTATACATAGTCTCATCGTCCAAATAGGGCTTAAAATGCATTAAATATCATTAAAATACCCAAATATATGCTTGTGTTGTTGCTTGTGTATTTTAGGTACGGATATTGGGAAAATGACAAAAGATCACAAGAATCAGTCAAAAACGAAGCCGCACGATGAACCAAGCCCTAATGAAGAATTTTCCAAGAAAACCCTTGATGATTTGAAGAATTATGAAGAAGGGTCCTCCAATATGGAAGAATTGACACTTTATACCCTTGTATCTTCATAATTACAAGTTTAGTCCCTAAAGTTTGTCAAAATTACAAAAAGGACCCTTAACTTTGAAGAATTGGCAAATTTAGTCCATCAACAAAACTAAATTGTCAATATTGGTCCTCCAAGAAGTCAACCATCAAGTCAAACCTTGAAGAATGAAGAAAATTCCAAAATCAGTCCTTCAAATATCATCAAATTGCATGTTTAGTCCTTAAAACAAGTTTGAAAATAAGTTGTGCCAAATTTGACAAGAAGGGCAAACTTATTATAAAGGAAAAGTGGTTTGGAGTTGATTATTGCAAAGTGAAAAGAACAGAAACCTTTGGGGGCCATTACTGCCCAGACAACCTAAGATATACCCACCACTCACAAGCCTCCACGTCACCAACCTTAAACAAACCACCAATCAGACACTCCCCTCCTTCCATGTCACGTTTCCACCCACACCATTTAACTTAATTAATCCCTTCCCTCCAAACACCAAATTTAAATAATTAAACCCCCATTTCGGATTAAACCTACCTTAATCCACCTTTAAACCCTAGAGAAACCCAGTTCCAATTAATCACAAAACAAAGGGTTTTCCCCTAAATCTTTCCAGATTGGCAATTAATCACACCCTAATCCCAAACCCAACTCCCAAAAACGTCCCCCTCACCCTCACATGGCTCTCCAACCGTCCCCTGACCCACATCCAAGCTTGAAGACAAACTGAGGACAGCAAATCAACGCCCATTAGCATTTTCGTGCTCCCAAAGAAAATATGGACGTCCAAGATCTTCTTTTCACCACTGGCATCTCACATACATCCAAGAATCATCACATGGGTTCTTGACCAAGTTCAAAAATTGGCATCTTCCTGGCATCAAAAATATTCGACAAGGGCAATAGTGGAAGTTTATATCATTAGGGTTTTAGTTTCCATTCAGTTCTAGAATGAATTTGTAGCCTCTATATAAAGGCATATAGGACTTTCATTTGTTCTTGTTCTTTTTCCTTCTCCTTGGTCAAAACCTTGTAAAGCCAGTTTTGTTTAATGAAATGAAATGGTACTAAGTTGTTGACGAGAAACAAAAGAACCACATTTACTTTCCATTGCAAGTTTACATTTTCAAGTTAAAATTTCATTTTCAGTTTTTGGTATTGATTGGAGACTCAAGTTTTAAGATTCATTGTCCAAGCTTTTTAACTGATCATATGAGCCTGATATTCTTGTTGAATATCAAGCTCAAGTGAGGTTGGATTGTTTGTTGATTTGGTAGTTTAGATTTTCAGAAAACCATAAAAAATCAGTTTTTTTACTTTAGTCAAATAAGCCATGAACAGCTTAACTAATAAGCTGGTTTGTTAGCTTATTTGCCTTGTGAACAAGCTTACCCCTTTTGTTTACTTCCTTGCTTAGCAGGTTTATAACACCCCATCCATTGGAAGACATATTGGGTGTGTGTGTCAACTGTGACCACCACCTTCACTTCTCTACTAGCCACCTTGTTCAAGGTTCAGCACAAGCCACCAGCTTGTGGGAGGTGACTTTTCAGTCACTGTTGGGCCTGGATGTAGGCCCAACAAGGTAGCACTCTTGTTATAAGTTTTCAGTTTTCAAAAGTGTATGATTTTGCTCATTTATGTGATTTATTGATTTGGCATGAAAATTGTTTAGATGTTTGTTTAAGTATTGAATATTGCTTAAATTAGGGTTGTATGCATGTTAGAAGTATTTTGATTCAGTTTGGATTGGATTTGAGTAGGATTGCTTTGTTAATTTTTGCATTTCAGTAACTAAAAGGGGTGTTTGGATTTGCATATTAACTGATATCTTTGAAAGATTTTTGGGGTACAAATCAGTTTGACATACTCACTAGGTAGTTGTTAAGTTGTATGCTAGTTGGTTTTCAGATTGGAAGAGTTTTAAACAAAGTTGCATGTTAAAAGTTGAGTAAAATCAGTAACTCACCATTGATGCTTGTTTTGTGTGACTTTTACATTCAAGTCTTGTTAAGCTGCTAGGATTAAGTGCTAGGTAGGGTCTGTGATCTCTTGTATGCTAATTGATATCATTGTGTGCTAGATCTTGAGGCTTGAAATCCATTTGTGTCATTTGAACCAGCAAAACTCTTTCAGTCCTTGACCAAGTTTATCAGTAACTTCTTTTGGTGATTTGTGTGTTATTTGAGTGTAGACTTGTGTGTTTTTTGTGCTTTAATTCACTCCCTACACTCCAACTGAGTGTAGGGGTGCCCTTTTGTCCATAAAAAACCAACAAGAAACCAAGATCAAGCTCCTCTTGATCAGTCTTCACAAGTGAAGATATCATATTTTCTCTTTGTGTTCATAAGAACTTAACTGGGCACGTTTTTCATTTTGTAAGGCTTAAATTGGTTTGATTTGGACTAGTGTTAGTGTTTTTGAGTTTAAAAGAGTTACTGGATTGAGTTTTAAAAAGTAAAAAAAAAAAAAAAAAAATTCCAAAAAGCTCCTTGGCCTGGACTCGAACAGGGGACCCCTTGTTGGAGGACTATACGTGTTAACCAGTGACCCAAGTGCCTTTCTATGCACATCTAGCTAATTATTATTCTTTTATCATCTTTTTAATTGTGTTTAGATAAATTAAGTCGTAGCTTAATAAGCTTATAAAAGCTTATTGGAAAAGCTTTTTTGCTTGATTTCATTTTTCTTGTGTTCTCATTAGGGTTTAAGACTTTTTGGTTTAAAAAGATTATTTTTCACGTGCTTAATTAATTTTCTAGGATTATTTTTAGTTTAAATTTTGAAAAGTAATTTAAAAATAGAAAAAGTATTCTAAAATTCTGAAAAAATAGTTTTAGGTTTTTAATCATATTTTTGAGGTTTACAGCTAAAAAAGTTTTCAATTTAACTTATTTTTGATTTTATAGGATTTTAGGGTTTTTAACCAACTTTGAAATTTAATATAAAATTATTAAATAGGTTTTAGAAATTTTTAATTGCATTTTTGTATTAGTTACATTATTCTAGATTTTTGGTAATTTTTTAGAATTTTTTTTATAAACTTTGAATTTTTTTTGAATATTTTAATATTATTTTATTATTAAAAATTGAAAGTTTGATTTTTTAAGTTTTTACATTTTTCCTAGATTGTAGACACTTAATTAGGAGTTTTGTAACTTTCCAAATATTTTTAGGGCTTTTCAATTATTTTCTAGAATTAATTTAAGTTTTAATTGATTTTAATAGTTTTTAAGTGTTTAAAAATAGTTTTATTTGGTTTTAAAATTTAAAAAAAAAATACTTTTTAGCTTAATTAGGTTATTTTTGAGGTTTACAAACTTTAAAATCTTGTTTAGGGCTTTTTAATAATTAATTGTGATTTTTAGGGCTTTAATTAGCATTAAAAAGTCATTATCTAATTAATTAAAAGGTTTTAGCAAGTTTGGATTTTTTGTAAACTCTTAGAATATTATTGTGGATTTTTAGTAATTTTTAGGAATTTTTAGGTTAAAATTTTAATTTTTGCACTATATACGGTTTTGCGTGATCGCCTTTTTCGTCTTATTTTAATCCGTCTTCGTAACCGTCTTTCTCTTCTAATCCCATTTCTTTCTTTCTTTTTCAATCATATAATCACAAATCAAAATCATCTCTTAACACAACGCACTTGCCTCATCGAGAACGAACTTGGACTTATTTGGTCATTAGTGCTCGGTTTTCCTAAACCGACACTTAATACTTTCCACTTTTTCTCTCTTTTACTAAAGAGTAGTAAAACCACAACATCAGATTGACACTTAGAAACAATAAAATATTTGAACTTTCGGTTATAGATTAAGTTTTTGAAAACGACTCAGTTCCCTATAACCATCGCTCTGATACCACTTTATGAGACCCCCAGAATCTAACATGGAACAACTAGGCAACGAGGGGGTAACACGTCATAGTAGAAGAAACAATGAATTACAGTTCATACAAAGCTGACGAAATAAAAACATGTACATTACATCATAAAACGTCAGAGTTTTCAAACATAGGTCCCAGAGTTTTAGAAGCGGAAAATTTATATTATTTCGTCTCAATTTATAACAATAAGTTGCCCAAAAGATAGAATAAACTCCTGACAGTTTTTACTAAAAATAGTCTTTTAAAAGCATCACAGAAATCTCCAAGCTGCGATAATCTCCTGCGGGCTCCCATCCAAGCAAAGCTAAGTAATAATACCTGAGATTAAACTTGTAAAATCGTCAACATAAAGTTGAGTGATATTCATAGGTTTAGCAGTAAAGGTGTGGAACACAAGCATTCATTTGTAAAACAAGTAGTATGGAGTATGGTTATATACGTCAACCATAGTCCGAAAACCATTATTATTGCAGTTCAGTCATGAACCGAAGCTTAACTCAATGTAAGTTCCTCTAGGGAGTATTCAGCCTAAATACTCAAGTAATAAACAAATATCAGTGCATCAAGGTACTTGAGACGGGGATAGTCAATCCCAATGGATCCACCCACAACATTCGCGCTTAGTACTCGAAATTAACGGTTCATGATCGGGAGAGGAAACTCAAGGCTAGACTAAAAAGCAACAAAAACATTGAAAACCTGAAAATCATACATGTTCTGGATAGCATAAAAGTTCTGGATAGCATACAGTTTTTTAAATGGTTGTGTTCCACCATGTAAAATCTCACCCCGTGTTTAGAAACTATGTACAAGTAAAAAGGGGCTATGAACTCACCTTAGCCACGAGGTAATTCAATCACGGTACTCAGCAACTAAGTAGAAACGGTAGTGGTAGACGATCACCGACGATATGGATGCCCGGGAAACATGAAAATCGCAACCTATCAAAATAAGGCGCGCGTTAAGACTCGAACTCAAATATCGATATGTACCAAATATAATGTGACTCAATTGTTTTCAAAGTATTCATGTTTCAAAACCATTGACACGAACCAAATGAATCCTTTCATCCAACGTTACTCGTTAAAACACTTGTACACTTGAAATTGACCCGTTGTACGACGACAGGTTAACGCAAGTCAAACTGTCCTTTACCCTTACTTGGACCAGTAGCTAAGTCATTTATATAATGACTAAGCACTTGAATAAGTCATCATGTCCGATGATGAATACTCAAACTCACGCAACACAAACATTGAACTACGTGTCTTATATAAAAATCAGCAAGTACACCCTGAATGTACACACCGATCTACCCTATCTAGACTTGTCCGTTTTAGATGAAAATTGGTGTCAAGGTCACTTATAACCTGTATAAGACCTCACCAAAATTTGATCCAAAGTTCACACTTTAATATCCATCAACTCGACAATTTACTCGACTCCAAAATTGGGACAGATTTGTGCACTTGTTTTGTAAAACCGTTTTGGACCACTTTAAAACTGCTAACTCGATAATCCATCTTTTGAAAACACTACTAGACTCATCAAACTCAGCTTGTAAAATTTAAAAACCAGTAGATACATTTATCTAACCAAGCCTAAAGTCCCCGAGAGTCGACCCAAAATCAGCCACAATTTCGGATTGTGCCGACTTGCGTCTCCCAGTACACGAAAACTAAAACTAGCATAACTTTTGACTCGTAATGACTTAGAAGATCTATCTTATACCAAAAGGACCTTCTTGGAAAACTCTACAATAATATCAAATAATCTTAGCCTTTCTTCGACATTAAACCCACGAAAATTCTGATAAGGACCTACTGTCCAAAAATAGCCTTTTAGAAAACAAGTCAAATCCATTTTTCAACAAGAACCAATCATTCCCATACCTATAGAATGACTATACTATCATTCCCATCAACCAAACACTCCTAAAAACACTTGTATGAAAAATCTATCAGAAATCAAAGATTAAAAACAATACTTTTTATGATCAAAACAAGATAATCTTACCAAAAATGACACATGCATGATGATTAAAACATCATACAACCATGAATCAAAAAGTTATAAAAAACATTGATGCATGTATGAAATTTTTAGATCATAAGAATCACCATGAGATTCTAAGAGGTGGTCTTCAATTTTTTTAGTTAAAATCATGGTGGATGATGGTGTTTTGTGGTGGGAAGGTGGCGGCAACAAGGAGGTGTGGGAGGAGATGGTGGTTTTTGTTTATTAAAGTGTGAGTTGTATGTGTTTTGGTTAAATAAAGTGTATATATATGATAGGTAGTGGAAGGGTTATTATTGCCAAGTTTGAAACTGGTGGACTTAAAAACAATTAATAGTTTTAAAGGGTAGAACATGGTTATTGGTAAATATTGAAAATATTTACGGGGCTCGGGTTTCGTAAAAATACTTTTCAAAAGTTACAATGCATCATAAAAATGATTATATGATTTCCCGACACGACTTAATACGTAATTAAAACGAAATCGTCGAAAGTATTAATTATCGAAACAATCGATAAATAAACATAAACTTTTGGGCATCAATCGGTATCGCGATCACTAGGAATTCTTGTTGTACATTGATTTCGAATAAACTCATTGTAAAATGCACGCGGGTGATTTTAAATCAAAAACTTTGATTCAAAATATATATGGAAAAATAAAATAAGAATTTTATAATTCCATGCAAAGTATTTATCGATAATCAGAAAAATACTTAAAAAGTATAATTTAAAAATCTCAGGATTTACATATAGCAATACAAGAAAACGTAATACGTTGGAAAATTCAAGAAGTACGAATAAAAAGAATAAAATAAAGCTGGGAAAGTACGGGTTATCACAAATACGGCCCCAATAGCATAGTCACTAGCATCACACATGAGCTCAAAGGGGAGGTTCCAATTGGGAGCAACAATAATGGGAGCTTCGGTAAGTTTCCTCTTAAGGATTTCAAAGGCTCGTACATAATCTTCGTCAAAGACAAAACGTGCATCTTTTTCAAGGAGATGTGTAATAGGTTGAGAGATCTTTGAAAAATCCTTGATGAATCGACGATAAAAGCCCGCGTGGCCTAGGAAACTCCTAACTCCCTTAACGGTTTTGGGATGAGGTAATTTGGCGATGACATCTACCTTAGCTTGATCTACCTCAATCCCCGCTTTCGAAACCTTGTGCCCTAAGACGATTCCACTTTTAACCATAAAATGACACTTTTCCCAATTAAGCACCAGGGTGGTTTCCTCACAACGCTTCAACATTCTCTCCAGATTCGACAAACACAAAGTGAACGAATTTCCAAACACGGAAAAGTCATCCATGAAGACTTCCATCGTCTTCTCGATCATATCATGAAAAATAGCCATCATGCACCTTTGAAAGGTTTCCGGTGCATTGCAAAGTCCGAATGGCATTCTACGATAGGCAAACGTTCCATATGGACACGTAAACGTAGTTTTTCTTGATCACGAGGATCGATGGAGATTTGGAAGTAACCGGAAAAACCATCTAAAAAGAAATAGAAATAGTTTCCCGCAAGACGCTCCAACATTTGGTCCATGAAGGGCAAGGGAAAATGGTCTTTTCGAGTGGCTTCATTCAACTTACGATAGTCAATGCACACTCTCCATCCGGTCACGAGTCTAGTGGGAATTAACTCGTTGGCATCGTTTGGCACAACGGTCATTCCTCCTTTCTTAGGGACACAATGAATAGGACTCACCCAAGGGCTATCGGAAATAGGGTAAATCAATCTCGCGTCAAGGAGTTTAAGGACTTCCTTTTTTATGACGTCATGAATTTTGGGGTTCACCCTTCTTTGACATTAGATTGCGGGCTTGTAATCCTCCTCCATTAAGATTTTGTGGGTACAAAATTTGGGATCGATCCCCTTAATGTTGGATAACTTCCACGCAATAGCCCCTTTGTGATCCTTTAGAACATCGACAAGTGCGGTTTTTTCATCATCCGAAAGTTCTTTCGCAATAATAACCGGCAACTTGTCGCCCTCCTCCAAAAAGACATATTCGAGATGAGGAGGTAAATCTTTCAAATCAAAGATAGGTGGTTCCTCAATTGAAGATTTGGGCTCGATACTCATAACCTCCTCGGGTGGAGGAAATAGGAAATCGTTAAGAAAATCCTTGATAATCGAGAAGTCCTCATCATTGTCGAGTTCTTCGTTACAAGTACGTGGAATATCGAATTCTTCCAACGTAAAACCACCACCTTCAAATGGAGCGAAGGTTGGTGTCGAGTTATCAAGAATGGGATCTAACATAGTGGGATTGCCACTATTTTCATCATCAACAAAACCTAGAACTTTTTGTGAAAATTCCTCACAAACAACGTCAATCATATCAACGAGGTTTATGGTTGCAACGGAACAAACATGAGAAATTTTAGAGTTTTGAGTTGCGTTTATAACAAGTTCCTTGTCGTTGATACGTAAGGTGATCTTTCTAGCATGAACATCAATCAAAGCCAAAGATGTATCTAAAAACGAACGACCTAAAATGAGAGGAACTTGAGGATCCGTGGGAATATCGACAACAATAAAGTCTACCGGATAATAGAACTTTCCGACTTTCACAAAAACGTCTTCCGCCAATCCACATGCGGGAATCGTGGAATGGTCGGCCAACTCGATAGACATTAGTAAAGGAGTAAGATTAGGAAGATTGAGCGACTTGAAGATTGCAAGTGGCATCAATTTAATACTAGCACCAAGATCGGCCAAGGCATAGCATTCTTCCATATTTTGGATTGCACAAGGAATCAAGAATTTACCAGGATCACCGACTTTTTGAGGTATGCGGTTAAGCTAAACCGATGAACAACTAGACAAATGATGCAATTTCTCCTTGTTGTTCAACATACTCTTAAAGTTAGCGGCAAATCAAGGCATCATGACCAAAGCATCGGCGAAACTCACATTAAAGTGCGAATCACGAAATTTTTTCATAAAAAGCTCAAATTGGTAATTGTCGCGCTCTTGACGTTTCTCCTTCCTAAGTCTCGATGGATAGGGCAAAGGTGGTGTGGGTTGAGGCATATGCATAGCCTTTTGAATCTCGGGTTCCAATGTTGGTAATGGGTCAACCGTAGGTGTGGCAGGAGCGGTACTTCGTGGGATTTGGACATGCTCCTTTTCGACCACCATCTCGGGTTCTTCCTCAATTGCATCCTCCGTAGGAGCAATTGGTTGAGGAGTCGGTTCCTTGAGTGTCTTACCACTACGTGTTGGAATCACTTTCATCTCTTCCTTAGGGTTCGATATGGTGTTACTAGGAAGACTACTCGAAGACGGTTTGCACATAATTTCCTCAAACATAGATGAAATTTTGTCCTCAAACATGGATTACCTCTTCTCGACCTTAATCATTTCTTGCTTAATTTCATGTTGCCCTTGTTCCATTTTTTGTTGGTTTTGTTGTAACCTAGTTACATTTCCTTCCATTTTGTTTGTATGGATTTTAAGCTCATTTGCTAACTCATTTTTCAACTCTTTCTTCAAGTCGTTCTTAAACTCGGATCTTAGGCTAATGATTTCTCTTTGAATGTTGTCAAACCTAGCATTGTTTCCATTAGCGTATTCAACAAATTCATTTGGAAGATCTTTCAAAGTTTGCAAACTCTTGTTGTTGTTTTGAGAATCACTTTGATTTTTGTTTGAAACTTGATTATTAGCCCCATGATTCCCATAGTTTCCTTTGTAATTGTTTTTGAAACCAACTTGATTGTTTCGATAGTTGTTGTTAGCATTTTGATTTGAAGCAAAACCCGGTGGAGTCAATTGATTGGAGTGGGTAACTTGACCGTTTTGGTTGTAAGTTCCTGTGGCCGCGTAGGCACTCGAAGTGTTACCACCATTGGTAATGCACTCGGAGAAATCATGACCTCCACCACAATACATACATGAAGCCTCAACCGCTTTAGCCGTAGCGGGAGCACTTTGTTCTCCAACTTTGAATTCAATTAAAAGTCCATTAAGCTTATCAAAGATTTTGTTTTCCAAGTTCGCTTCAATTTGGCAAGCATCAATGGTATTAGACAAAGAAGGTGAAGCCGAAGACGAAGCCTTACGAACACTCGACGTGCTACGAGGACTATACACCTTAGATCTATTCTCAATTATCAAATCTTCCTCAACCATTTTACACAAAAAATTACCACCCGCGGCGGCATTTAGATAATCCCTTTCATGATCATTAAGTCCATTGTAAAACGTGTCAATTTGATGTAAGTCGGAAAAACCGTGATGAGGACACTCATGTAACATTTCCTTAAAACTATTCCAAGCCGTTAAAAAACTCTCATTAAATTCTTGTGAAAATTTTGAAATCTCGTTTTTCAAATGCGTAGTTTTAGAGGGCGGGAAAAATTGGTTCACAAACTTAGACACAAGATCCTTCCACGTCAATATAGAATTGGGTGGCTCTTTCTCTAACCAAATTTTAGCGGGCCCTGCTAAGGAATACGGAAAAAGCATCATCTTAATCGAATCATTAGCAACATCCTTAAATTTGCAAGTGGCGGTAAGACGATTGAATTGGCGGATATGGTTGTGCGGGTTGTCCTTTTCATCACCACGGAATTTGATGTTTTGGATCATCGACAACAAACCCGTTTTCACTTCAAAATTCTCCGCAAGGATACCAGGAATTACAATAGCCTCTCCATAACCCTCGGTGGTGCTTGAAGTAGCTCCATCATAGTTCGATTCTCCATGGTTGGTTTCTCTCTTACAATGGGTTCGTCAATAGGAGACTCCTCACTAGAAAGATTAGGAGTAGGTGTTGACTCCTTTCGGTTTCTTAGTTTACGTGCACGTCTTGCTTGGTTGCGGGTTTGCATAAACGTCACGTACAACGAGGGGATGAGCAAAGAAGATTCTTTTTTGTGTTTTGTATTTTTCCAATTTTTTGTGGTTTTTGATTGTTTTTACTTTTTTGGATTTTTTGTGATTGTATTAAGTAGACCAAAATCTATAAATCTCCTCCTTAATCAAATCTCTTGATTAAAGAAGCCTCAAGGAATGAAAACGATCACGTGAAGTGAACGCCTTCGATGACTTTAGAACGTTGGTGGAACACCAAAACGTTCAAGATGGTTTAATCAAATGAAACCAAGAAAGTATATATGATACTTAATAATACTTTGGGCGGAAAAACCCTCGATTAGCTTTTAATCTCAAAATACTCACAAGCAAGCGGGGAAACGAGGCTGCGCGAAGCACTTAAGAGCCTTTTTTCTTAGGTTATATTTTATAATACCCGCCTTATACCTACCTTGTAGTTTGTATTTTTCAAAATCGAGCTTCACGAAAGTATTTATCTATTTTTGCCTTTTTCTTTTGGTTTGAGATTCGAATACAATGATTGGGTACTGACCTCCCAAGTCAAGGATGTGTTTTCACACTTTTGGAGTACTTGTGAATTTATTGTTCTACGTATACAATATAGTAATAGTATTCACACAAAAAACGAAAAACGATAATAAGTATTAGTAGAGTGCTACTAATACAAATACTATTTATGGTTAGTATATAAAAACAACAATTGCCAAATCTAAACACAACATGCCTCCCCGGCAGCGGCGCCAAAATGATGGTTGTAAATTTACGTCTTTTAGGAAAAAGAGCGTAATTAGGGCAAGTATTAACAAGTGATTTAGGAAAACCACAAGCTATGACCCAAAGTGGGGATCGTTCTCAAGGAGGCTTGGTGAGTGTGTTAAGAGATGATTAATGATGTGATTATGATTATGTGAAATGAAAATAGAAATGAGATAAGAAGAGAATGACGGTTACGATGACGGATTAAACTAGGTCGATAAATTCGTACACGTAAAACCGTAAAAAGTAGCAAAATAAATAATTTAGCCTAAAAATTCCTAGAAAATTGCAATAAATCCAAAATAATGTAATTAGATTTTACAAAAAATCAAAAATCACTCAAACCTTTTATTTAATTAAATAATATTTTTTTAATGCTAATTAAAGCCCAAAAAATCAATTTAACTAACAAAAACCCAAAATGAGATTTTTTCAATTGTAAACCACTAAAATGACCTAACTTAATTTAAAACTATTTTTGAAAATTTTAAAATTAAACAAAACTAAATAAAACAATTAAAAACTATTAAAACTTAAAATGATTATAAAAATTAATCGAATGACACTAAAAATATTCTAAAAGTTGAAAAATTACTAACTTAATGTATTTAACCTAAGAAAAATATAAAAACTTGAAAAATCTAAATTTTAATATTCAATAATAAAATAATATTAGAAATCCAAAATTTATAAAAAATTCAAAAAACTTGCAAACTAGTTTATTTTAACCTAATTAAACAGAAAATGAACTTGAAATACCAAAAATACCCCTAATGGGCCTTCAGATGGGCCAAAGTCCAAAACAGACCCTTATTGGGCCAAAATAAGCCCAATAAAAAAAATGTTTATAAAAATGGCCCAAAAGCTCCTATCTGACTCAAAATTTAATTCTCAACACAATTTTTCGAAGGCCTAAAAGCTGAAAATGTGATTTAAGCTGGCTTATTTCAAACAGCTTATTCTTAATGGGCTTTTTGGCCCATTAAGCTATAAGCTGATGCCATAAGCTCAAATTAGACACACAACCTTCTTTTGAGTTACTTAAGACTTCTATAAAGAGAAATTTGAAAAAAGTCCAAGGAATAAGCCTGAAAAAGCAATAAGCTATCTTCACAAAACGACAAAATAGTTGTTTTCGAGTTCTAGGCCACCCCAAGAGTTGATTCAAGTTTCAAAAGCTTTTAAATGACTTAACTAAGCTTAATCAACAAAAAGTTTTCAAATAAGTTCACTCAATAAGCTGGAATAAGCAAATAAGCACTTTATTAAAAGTCAACATTATTAGTTTTCTAGCAAAAAGTCAAAGTCTGATAAGCTCCAGTTCAAACAAATGGGTCAAATGATGAAGATTGATCACAAAAAGTAAGTTGTTGCAGGTCTGGATAAGCCAATATGGCTTATTAATAAGCTAACTGAAAAATTACACTAGCAGGGGCTAGTTTTGGTGTCTGAGCAGTGGAAACTTTTTCCACTGCTTGATTTAATTGACTTTTTGTCTTTAGTGACTTTTTTGTGGATTTAAGTTACACAAAGGCACCCAAATGATCAGTGTATCATAAGGAGTCAATAACAACAAAGAAATCACAATCACAATCAGCCAATTAGTACAGTTAATTAAGCACCAGATATAGCCCAGACATGAACAAATAAGCAGTTATGGTTCAATAAGCACTTATAGCACAATTCAGCCAGCCAAGCTTCACCAAATACATACAAAAGCAATAATAAACTTAAATGAACAAGTCTAAACAAGTTTCATGCAATGGTACAAAGTATAGATCAAGATTCAAGCACAATAAGTTACTAATGAACACTAACACAAGCAGATATGAACACTTGCAGATGCAATTAACCAACAAGACAAATTCAAACACTCAGATCTATCACATATGTTGTATAAACAATGATTTAACAACTTTCAGCCCTAAGCATGCATATATTCTAGATATTACCAAATGCCTAGGTAAAAAACAGTCAAAATCAATGAGATATAGCATAATGTTTGATTCAAATGTTTATGCCCAATAAATTGCAGCAAATAGCACTCAACCAAGTAGATAACAGATATAAAGCACAAACACAAACTTCTAACAACACAATATCAACTTATGATCTTAAACAGATTAACCCAAACACCCCTTTAAATTTTCAAATAAAATTTTTCAAATCAAAAGTGTATTCCAAGGTTACCCAAGCCCATTCAAACACATTAACAAGTATAATATGCATTATTGAACAAGATTAGACCATAAAATCAGCAAGAACACAAGCAACACACAAATTCACCAAAAATCCAAATTTTTAACAGATTTTGAGTAGAATGGTGTGTACCTCATGGATGTACATCCACACCCACGAATTTTGAGCTTATGTGCTAGCAAGAACAAGCCCAAGCTTCCACAATAAATCCTGCTAAGATTCAACAAGGTTAAGAGCAAAATATCAAAATCAGAAAAATGAAAATCCTTGATTAATGCAACCTTAGTTCCCCACACTTGATTATCCCAAGTTGTAAGCTTCACCACACCTTGATAACACAATATCAGGATGCTATGATCAGCTTTATAGCCCAATAATTCCAAGGTTTGAACAACACATAGCAAAATATCAAGATTAATGGAAAATGTGCAAACTTTTGCACACTCCTTTGAAAACAAGTTTTATGATTCAAGAACAATAACATCAAACAATAATAAACAGATAATAAGGTTGGCACTTGATTTTTCTTCACCAAATTCAAACACATTTCATTACTGAATATATGATTTACATATTTGTGAACAATGGAAAATTCAAGAGCAGAGTTAAATGTAAATGGTCCTATGCCTTATATAGGCTACAAGTGAAGTCTAAGAAAGCTTAAAACGAAACCCTAATGCTTGGTGAATTCCCAGAAATGCCCTTGAGGGTTTTGAAGTTAGCTTTATCATGTGACGATTTCTTGTTTTGTTGTGGAGCTGGCAAGGATCAAAGTGCATCCAATGGCTTGTAACAAGCTTAAAAAGTAAGCTTCAATGTGGATGGTTGGATTGCTGTCCAAATTTTGGCAGTATGCACAAGGGTGTAGCAGGGGAATCTCATGTGGGGTTGATGGGTGGTGAGGTGGCCAATATTAAGGTTGGGTTATGTTGATAATACCCTTAATCATAAATCTGCACAATCTTAGGGCTTAATTAGAACAGGATTAGGAAAACCCAAAATTGTTCTTGAGGTGAATAGTTGAGTGTTTGATTTGGATTTATGTTTAAATGGGGTGTTTAGCGCCACATTTAACTAATTAAATAATTAGTTAGTTAAATGGTGAATGGGATGGTGATGTGGAGTCAGGGTGAAAGCTGATTGGTGGAGTAGAGTTAATGGGGCACGTGTCATGTGGAGAGTGGTTAAGGTAACTTCCCTTGTCTGCCCAATTCATCCCCTCACCTTCTTAATTCCTTTCACTTGCAAATAAATAAGCAAAATTCGGATTCCCTTTGTTAGCAAAGTTTCCAACTTCACACTTTTGCCCCAAATACTTTTCCAAAGTATTTTTAGGGGTATTTCTTGCCAATCTTTGATTCTTGAAGGACTGATTTGGCATTTTCTTCATTGATAATGGTCTTGACTTGTTTGTTTGACTTCTTGGAGGACTGAATTTGCCAAGTCATGATTAATGAGGGACAATTTTTGCCATTTCTTCAAACTCAAGGGTCCTTTTGGTATGTTTGACATTATTAAAGGACCAAACTTGTAATTTCTTGTAACTTGAAGTCCTTCATGGTATGTTTGACTTTGAGGAGGATTATTATTGACATTATAGTTTTGTTGAGGGACTAAAATTGCCAATTCTTCTAAGTGGAGGGCCCTTTTTGCAATATTGACAAACTTTAGGGACCAATCTTGTTATTATGAAGATACAAGGGTATAAAGTGTCAATTCTTCAATATTGGAGGACCCTTCTTGCATAATCTTCAAATCTTCAAGGGTTTTCTTGGAAAATTCTTCATTAGGGCTTGGTTCATTGTGCGGCTTCGTTTCCTGTGTTCGTTTTTGTATGATTCTTGTGATCTTTTGTCATTTTCTCAATATCCGTACCTAAAATACACAAGCAACAAACATAAGCATATATTTGGCCATTTTCATGATATTTTATGCATTTAAAGCCCTTTTAGACGATGAGACTATGTATAAAAGCAGTCTCATCAATTATTATACTTGTTGTATTATAATAAGTAACTTTCTAAAAACAGTAGGTTTCCAAAAATTGTAAGTTTCCAAAAATAGAAAGCTTCCATATTTAGTAAGTTTCCAAAAATAGAAAGTTTCTTTAAATAGTAATAAGCATGATTAATAAGTCCAAAATATAAGTCAGTGCTTAATAGTCATAATTTAAAAGTCATGATGATTAAATAGTAAAGTTTATTAAATTAAATACTCTAGTCAAACTGATTATTAATTAATAATAATGCATGGTTTCATTTAATAACTTTACTCTAGCTTGTAAGAATAATTAAGGTAAGGTTTAATTTAGTTATGTCATGACAAAATACTTAGGTTAATTCATGAATTATTACATTTAATAATAATAACCTAAGTTGTGGTTTATATAATTAATATGACATGTAATTAAAGTAAATAAACTAATAAAATGGTATAGCAAAAATTATCCTTGTGTAAAGAGCCCTTAACCCGAGCCTACCGAGACACCCATGTCTCGGTCGTACTTAAACAAATCAAACCAAACACCAATCATCACCACAGCCTGATTAGCGACAGTAATTTCTGTCGTTGTGCTGTCGTTGTTTTGTCGCGAATCTGACTCTGGGAATCTGCTACAGAATCTTCTGTCATTGATTCCGTCGCTAAAATAGAGAATAAATCATACCGAGCCCCCTGTTGGGGTTGTATGTTGCGGCTGACCAAGCCTAAACAGCCCCCGACTGTTGGTTATTCCCATTGAGAATCTTGAACTCTCGGTTCCCTTGATAAACTCGAACCAATCTTGATCATTCTCTATTTTAATTTGTGTTTTACTTCTACAATCATGTTCATATGATGATTAAATGATATAAAATGATTTTTAGCATGAATGAATAACAAACACGAAGAACACCAAAACGAAATCAAAACCGACTCTTTTCCTTTTGTTTTTGTTTTCCAGCCGGCGGCACACAAGCTCCAAAACCCTAGGTTCTTGATTTATTTTTCTTTTGATAAAATGTATATGTTTACTCAATCCCCTGGTGGTTAATTTTTGTTAGACGGGCTGGGCTTAAAGCCCATTCTTTTCCTCCTTAATGAGCCAAACCAAAACAGCCATTATATATATTTTTTTGGTTTTTCGACCTGATGTTGATTTCCTTTGGGAAGAAGGTGGGCGCTGAACCCCCTTATGAACCGAAACCGAAACTGAACACCACCTTAAATAATCACCACCATGAACTTCAAACCAAACAGTATACTCGAACCAATTTTTTTATTATAATTTCCCAGTGGGGAAAATTAACACCACTTTTTATTATCAATAATATTTAATTTAAAAGAGATTAAAATTAAATTGCAATTATATTAAATGAATTAAAGAGACAAAAATTAAACCGAATGTAAATTTTATTAATCACTGAAAATTAAGTACAATACTTTAAAAAAAATTACAATATTAAATCTAATCTAAATGTGTAGAAATTAAAATTAATAATAAAAAGTGCACTTAAAATTATAGATGAAGGGGGTTTTTATAGGCAAACCCCAAGCCTTTGTTGAGGAAGCTTCTCGATGAAGAAAACAAATCCTAGCCGCTCTTTCCTTCATTTTTCTTCTCTTTCTTCAATTTGCTTGATCAAACGGATGAAGACACACTAAAGGGCACTTGGATCGCCAGCCTGGATAGGATTTATGTTACTTGTGTTTGTTGAAATATGATGTCGAGTGATTCTATTGGTGAAGGGGTTATGGTGAGGTGGTTAATCCAATCACGAAAGGGGATTAAGCCACGTAGGAAGGAGAGATGAGGACCACCATGGTGTTTGCTTCTGATTCTTATGGGGATTTATTTAGAATTCGTGTGAATCACATGAATTGGGTAAAACCCCCAATTTTTGGTGGGTAAATTTTGTTTATGGGTGAATTAGGGTTTGGGTAAAAACATGGTTGCTGTGTTTATTTTTTGAGAGAGAGACGAGGGAACAGTGAGTGCATTCTTGTTATTATCGAACGGAGGTGTGGGGGTAGGGTAAAGTTGTTTTATAAAAAAACATGTGAGTGGGAGCGTTTATTTATTGTGAATAAAAGTTGACTGTTTGTTGAGTTTGACTAGATTTTTTATAAACTTCACTTAAACAATTGGGCTTTTGACCCAATAGCAAATAATTCATATCCATAATTGGGCTTTAAGGCCCAATAAGAACATGTGGGTCCCATAAAGCCCTAATGCCTTTCATAGGATTAAATCCACCAAAATCAAACCCGATTTCGGTTTTCTTGTTCATTTCTTCAAAACCGTGTCAAATTGCCGGTTTTCGTGATCTTTGGCACACTTTTGGTCTTTGACTTTGTCTTCGTCTCTTTCTTGGACTTATCTTCAACATTTGACCGTGAAATCCCGTGTTTTCTTTCCTTTTGATCATTTGTACTTATTTAACACAAAAACACAAAACCACGCGTAATTCCGACTTTTACGATATTAAACACATGATTAGGTCTTGTTTTTCCTTGGTTTTAGTGGCAAAAGGATAAGTGTTTACACACTTATTAAATCCCCTACACTTGACCATTACAATGACCCCATGCAATGCTACGTTTTTCTCATAATTAATCCATCTCGGCCTTTATTAAGATATACTAATACTACTACGATAAAGATAAAAACTTAAAAGGAAACAAAAGTTATAACAATTTATGAACTTGGAAATTATTTGATGGAAGAAACTTGTAAAGAAATCTAAGACTTAAATTAGGGCTTTGGTGTTATGAATATTAATCACCCTAAAGTTTCACGTTCCCCATGCCAAGCTTAAAAAACGAGATCATTGTTTACCATAGGTTCTTAAGTTAAAACCACTTATATAAGATAATTGTGTAATACTCTTTCTCCAATTCCTACGTTGTATCTCTAGATTTTATTGATTGTCATTCACCCGTAGGCTCATTTGACTTATTTGATAATTGTTAGTCCAAAAATGAAGGCCAAACGGTGCAAACCCGACACTCAAAACCTAACCTCGTCCTCAAAAACGTTGTCACTAAAGTAAGCCCACATCAAGGATGATTTAACACGATTTGGGGAATAAATTCCCGGACCCAAAATTTGGCCAATAGTACTAGTTTATTAATTATTCCTCCAAAGTCATGTAGACTTTATGTGGAGTTTAGCAAGTTCACATCATATACCCTTAGTCTCTTTAAGATGTAAAAATGCTTCTCATCTATTGTCCACACCCTAAGGCTCCTTGAACGATAAACGAGGGAATTGATTTTTGATCAATTTTTATTCAACACTTACCATGCCATACACCCTAAGGCTCTAATGACAAGGTTCGTGCTACATGCCCCACACCCTAAGGCTCCTTGAGGTCATGTTTTAATCTTATTCTTCTTTATTTATGATATATATAGTAGACCAAATTCCGCGGTCCCATGGTCTGAATACCTCCTACTTAGTGGTTATGAGCCACCTTAGTCGGAAGTCCACAACGCTGGCACCCTCAATGTGTTCATGCTTTAATTACAAGGAGAATAAAGATTTGGCTAAGAGTTAAGATATCGAATCTACGCCGCAAAAATCCTCATTTATTAAGCAATTAAATATACAAGCGGGAACAAAGAGCCACAAAAGCTCATATAAGCAAGAATTAACCCTTAAACTTATTATCAACTCTATCATTTCTCATTCTCCACAATATAAAATCTTAAGGAATGAGACTCGTGGATGCTTAGCCTAATAAACCAATTAAGGTCCATATGGTTAAGGATACTAGCTAGAGTAAACTTGGACAAGTAAACTCGGGTTGAGTCAAAATATTCACGACGGGCCTAATGTATCAAAGATATCTAAACTTGTTAAATCCATTTTATTAATTTATTTATTTTTGACTTTATTCTTTAAATGTAAATTACTAATACGATGCGATGACAAAAGGAAAGAAAATAAATGAAAATACTACTAGGCCAAAATAGATCAAAAATTTGAAAAACGTTGAATATTTTTTAAATTTTCCGGTTAAATGGGGTCAAATTCATGGAAAAGCCCACTAAAATTTCTATAGAAATCCCCCCTACACTTAATATAAACATTGTCCTCAATGTTTAAGCATGTGGGAGAATAAACTCCCCTACACATAGGACATTGAGTACGTTGTTTAAATCGAGCTAAGGAAGAGACAACTAATGTGATTACATTTATTCGTTTTATTTATATACATGTATGAATCACAATAGCAAAAACTTATCGAAGGAACCGGGTACACGGGAAACACGGGTCACGGGTCGCGTCAAAAATACCAAAAGTGGATCATTAAAGCTCATGTCCCTGCACACAACATCACAACACACAAACAACTTACTTGGCTCCCCCCTACACTTATTTGGTGAAAATAGGTGAAGGCGAAAAAGGGTGGAAAAGGGTAAAAAAAGGTAAAAATCTAACCTAGTTATATGATGCTTGATTTATTTATCACGAGTCTCTAGCTCGACTCGATTTCCAGAATGTCATCATTCAAATGGGAAAATCATGGAAAAACCGAGATTTCCAAGGGAGAAAAATCTCTCTATGATAAAGGTGAAACAAAGTCATATAAGGCATACCCCATGAAAAATCCACCCGGGTCAAACACATAATTTCCATCACAAAAGGAAATAAACCCCGAGGTGGTAAAATCACGCAAGTCAAAGAAGAGTGGGGTATCCTTGGTCAAAAGTCTGTTATAAGTAAGGGTAAGGTGATTTGGAAATGATAGCACTAAAGTCTCTATTTCGGGATCAAACACCGGTTCCTTAATGGGAAAATAGCAAGAGGTGTTGACATTTAAGCTCAAAATATCATCAAAATCCATAGTGGGAAACTCGTCTTCTTCCAAACTTGATGTGAAAACATAAGTATCATCTGAGTCATAGGAAAACTCTTCCTCATGAGGAAAATAGGTATTTAGAAAGATATCTAAATCCTCCTCAAATGGAATAACCTCTAAATTAGGAATGATCTCTAAGAGTGGAGGATCCTCCTCAAAAGTCATGACTTCTAAAATTGGAGTATAAAAGTCAAAAGGAGTCTCCATGGAAGAATCACTCATAGAGATATGAGGTGCATTAAGTTCATGGGGTGGGTCATCAAAGTTAATGAGATCACTTATCGATGTGTCATCATCGTAGGTATCAAATATTGTTTGATCAAAAATGGGTCAGTCAAAATTGGGTGGGTCAAAAGATAATTCGTCTAAACCGAAGATAGTGTGATCACTCGAAGAAGTGTCATCACTATAGGTATCATAAATGGGAGTATCAAAAATTTGAGGCTCTAAGGGAAGGGATGAATTTATCACAAAATCATTTTGATTAGACTTTTCAATTCCAAGAGGATTAATAAAAATCTCATCATTATCATAATTAAGAACATCAATCATATTGATCGACTCTTTTCAATTTGATTTTGTTGTGATTTTTCCCATTTTAAAAACTTGTTGTTCATCCCGAACCCTAAGAATTAACTCACCTTCGGCCACATCAACTAAAGCTCTTCCGGATCATAAGAATTGTTTACCAAGTATTAACGGAATATGAGGATCCATCTCATAGTCGACGACGACAAAGTCCACGTGAAAAGTGAATGTACCAACTCGAAGAAAAACGTATTCGGCAATACCAACGGGGTATGCGAGAGTTCTATTAGCTAATTCGAGAGTCATGTGAGTCGGTACAAGGTCGGGTAATGATAATTGTTTCCATACCAAGAGTGGCATAAGATTTATGCTAGCGCTGAGATCCGCTAAAGCCATACAATCATCAATTTGAGGAAACGAGCAAGGTAACACGAATCGTCCGGGATCTCCTTGCTTTCCGGGAAGCTCTTTGAGAAGGATCGCGGAACAATTCTCATTTAAACGAGTGTTCACGAGCTCAACCATTTTTTTATTTCTTTTTAAGCAAATCTTTAAACATTTTGACAAATTTTGGCATTTGAGGAAGTGCTTCAGTAAGACTAATGTTAACATTCACATTGGAAATCATTTTCAAAAGTTGGAGACATGAACATCATCTTTGGTGAGCACTTTAGCCTTGTCTAACCTAGAGGGATAAGGGAAATTGTGTTTAGACTTTGAAGGTTGAGAAGAAGAAAGACTCGCTTCTTGAACAACCGTAGGCATAGGCTCTTTCAGCAATGGAGCACTAGTACTAGGAGTGGTAGTGGGAGGAATCACTGAAGGGGGAGTAGGATTACTCATTATGACCTCCGGGCCTTGCTCTCCTTTATGGGCGAAGAGATGGAAGGTCCCACTAAAGTGGCTCCACTTCGAGTAGTGATAACACTTACATTAGCACGAGGGTTAATCTCGGTATTAGAAAGTAAGGCTCCTTGGGGTCTAAGGGCTTGAATCATTGTCAAAAATCTCTTATCGGTCGATTCTTGCATCTCTCTCATAATTCGCTCATGGTCGGTCAATTTTTGTAGAACCAAGTCCATTTGAGGATTATGCATGTTCATTTGATTATACCCTTGATTAGGAAAAACTTGATAAGGAAAACCTTGGTTTTGATATTGAGGTTGAAAACCGTTGTTATTATGAAAACCTTGGTTATTATTTTGAAACCCTTGTTTTTGACCATTAAAATTCCCTTGATTAGTATTCCCTTGAAATTTACCCATTTGAGGACCTTGGTTCCTATTTTGTTGTTGGGTATTTTGGGTGGGTGGGGGTGGTCTTTGTGGAGCTACAAAACCCGGGGGAGCCAAATAATTAGTACTCTTATAAGACAAATGGTTAACATCAACATTTGGATTAAATTGAACCCGTTCATTAGCAATTAAAGAACAAACTTTTTGTTGTTGATTGTAAACCTTGTCACAATTAAAATATGAATGAGGTCCACCACAAATCTCACACGTTTCACTAGTTTCTTTCAAGGCATTAACTTGACTATTGAGGGCTTAGATTTTTAGAGCAATTGATTCAACAAGCGAAGTAAGCTTATCAATTCTTTTGTGATTCTCACTAGAACTAGTACTTGACATAGTGGCCCTAACACTCTTGGTTTGCACTTTTGCCTTGTTTTCAGTTATGGCCCAAGCCTCATTCATTGATTTCACAAGTATATTGCCCCCCGCGACACTATTAAGTGAGTCTTGGTCATTTAGAGTTAAACCATTGTAAAACGTATTAATTTGATGCACTTTAGTGAAACCGTGTTGTGGACATTTTCTTAAAAGCTCTTTAAATCGATCCCAAGACTCACTAAATGTTTCCCCATATTGTTGTTCAAAAGTGATGATTTCATTCCTTAAAGAAGTGGTCCGTGATGGTGGGAAAAAGTAGTTAATGAACTTGGTCTCTAAATCCATCCATGTAGTAATACTTTAGGGTGGTTCCTTATCAAGCCAAATCCGGGCTTGTCCCTCGAGGGAAAAAGGAAAGAGTTGTAAACGAATAGCCTCTTGTGGCACCCCATTGTATTTTACGGTGTTGGCTAATTGTATGAAACGTTTGATATGAGCGTGTGGGTCATCATTAGTACGGCCTAAAAATGGTGTAGCGGAAACCATTTGAATAAAACCCGTTTTAAGTTCAAAATGATTTGCTCCAATATCCGACACCACAATCGCGTCATCTTTTCCTTCAACGTGAGATTGGAGAATCTCAATCATTGGTCGATTATCTGTTGCCATTATATTGTCGAAAGCACGATTCTCGGCTGAAGACACACTAAAGGGCACATGGATCGCCAACATGGATAGGATTTGTATTACTTGTGTTTGTTGAAAGATGATGTGAAGTGATTCTATTGGTGAAGGGGTTATGGTGAGGTGGTTTATCCAATCACGAAAGGGGATTAAGCCACATAGGAAGGAGAGATGAGGACCACCATGGTGTTTGCTTCCGATTCTTATGGGTATTTATTTAGGATTCGTGTGAATCACACGAATTGGGTAAAACCCCCAATTTTTGGTGGGTAAATTTTGTTTATGGGTGAATTAGGGTTTGGGTAAAAACATGGTTGCTGTGTTTATTTTTGAGAGAGAGAGATGAGGGAACAGTGAGTGCATTATCGTTATTATCGAATGGAGGTGTGGGGGTAGGGTAAAGTTGTTTTATAAAAAAAACGTGTGAGTGGGAGCATTTATTTATTGTGTGTAAAAGTTGACTGTTTGGTGAGTTTGACCAGATTTTTGATAAACTTCACTTAAACAATTGGGCTTTTGACCCAATAGCAAATAATTCATATCCATAATTGGGCTTAAAGGCCCAATAAGAACATGTGGGTCCCACAAAGCCCTAATGCTTTTCATAGGATTAAATCCACTAAAATCGAACCCGATTTTGGTTTTCTTGTTCATTTCTTCAAAACCGTGTCGAATTGCCGGTTTCGTGATCTTTGGCACACTTTTGGTCTTTGACTTTGTCTTCGTCTCTTTCTTGGACTTTTCTTCAACATTTGACCGTGAAATCCCGTGTTTTCTTTCCTTTTTATCATTTGTACCTATTTAACACAAAAACACAAAACCACGCGTAATTCCGACTTTTAGGATATTAAACACATGATTAGGTCTGGTTTTTCTTTGAACTGACAGTCGGTTTTCATGCATTCATCATTTGCATGCATACATATATATGTCATTGTCGCAGGTTTATGACTAAGTAATGGTTGGTACAAGACTGGCCCTATTTAGTCGCATGTGTTTTATCGAAACTTTAAAATTTAGGACCGACCCATTGGCGTCCCCTCGCCATGTCTTTTGTTTTAAGTGAACTGACCATAGGCGTTCACTCTCGAGCATAAAAAAGATTTCATAAAAACTACATCATGCATTCATGTACAAATTTTCTTGCATAAAATTTTTCTCATGATTTATTGGTATAAGTTTTTTTCATGTATATAGTTTATGTTTTGATCAGTTTAATCATGTATTTTATGTTATATTGTCAGATGGTTCTCACACGCGAGCAGGAACAACTGAATGCAGCAATCCAAGCTGCAATGCAAGCTATGCTTCAATCAGGGCTGAGGTGGAGGCTGCCAACAACCAGCAGCAACACCCAGTACCTCCTCCTCCTCCTCCAGCAACATTGGTCACATGGCTGGAGAGATTCAATAAGCTACACCCTCGAGCTTTCAAGAGAACAGATAGCCCCAGTGAAGCTGAAAGCTGGTTGGCTCACATTGAGAAGATTTTCGATGCTATGGGCTGTGACCCTGTCTTCAAGTCGAGGTTGGCCTGCTATAGGTTCGAAGGTGATGTGCTATCATGGTGGATGGCACTGAAGCAGTCTGAGGGAGGTGATAATTGGGTGGCTGGTTTGACTTGGGCTCAGTTCAGGGATTTGGTGATGGGACAGTTCTTTCCCAAGGCTGAGCAAGACAAGCTGAAGAGAGAGTACCATGGAATCAAACAGAGAGCTGGAGAGAACAGCAACGAGTTCATGCAACACTTTCTTCGTTTGGTTGGTTTTCTTGCTGCAGTAGTAGGTACTCCCGAAGAGCAAGCATACCACTTCCCGTGGGCTCTTCGTACATCGGTCGCAAAAAACTTGGTGTGTGCAACGTTCAACACGGTAGCACAAGTGGCCGATGCAGCACTTAAGCTGGAGATGCTGTAGGAAAGAGATGAGTTCGGGGAAGCAGAGAGACCCGACAAGAGGTAAACATTCATATTCAAATGGTGACCAATCCGTATTCTTTTAGTACATGTCAATATTTCATCTCTTTTAAACTGTATCTTCCAGGCAGAAGACTGGGGACCGGTCTCATCCGGCTACTCAGCAACAGATTACTCAGCCCAAGGGAAACGGTCAGACTCACGACCGTTCTGCTACGGATAGGCATGGCGGTAATGATAATTACCGTAGCAACGTTGGACACTCCAACTGTAACACCCCCAAATTTATACAATTCAATACAGCGGAAGACTCGTTGGTGTTACGGAATAGCACATTACTCACATCATAGACAACGCATAAAAATCGCGTCGTTTAATAATAAATCATTTCCATTCATAAACATCAAAGTTACATCGGTCCCAAGTCATTACATTTCATACAAAAGTTTTACAAAGTGTTTGAATGGAAAATATTGTTTAAGTGCGGGCCATGAATTCTTGTCGTCTTCCCGAGAATTACCTTCAAGTACCTGAGATAAAACATGTTAAGAGAAAAGGTCAGCGATAACGCCGAGTGAATTCATAGAGTTTAATAAATTCCATCAATATAACTTTGGTATAAAATTAGTACCAAAAAATCAATACGTACAAATCATTGTAATAGGCCGTAAAATAGCCAAAATCATTTTATACAAATCTTTGTAATAGGCCATAAAATAGCCAAAGTCATTTTTATACAAATCCTTATCGAAAACCATAATATAGGCATTTGCCTTAAAAATCAATATACGAGCCAATGTCGTAAAAACATCATACAATACGTTTCGCAACGTTGTATAGATTAAATAAAAACCGTTATAAGAATATGGTTATGAAAACCAAAACACGAACATAATATTAGTAGTATGACCCTGTATTGCTAGTCAGGCAATACATCGTAATTCGAAGCGTCTAATAGTATTTTGGTGATTTGGATTATTATAAGCCGCATGACATTGTTACCTTACTAAACCAAAAAGGGTAGCTAACCCGATACAAATTTTTGCCCATCTAAAGTAGCGTGTCGTCACAAAGGTCACGCTATGGAAATCTTCTCATACATAAATTCGCTTACCAATCAATGTGGCACGACGGGGATCAACTGTCAAGGCGCGAACTGGGGTGATCGTCCCCAAATAGTACTATTAAATGCATAAGCGTCTACCAACTCCCGGTAGTTCACAATTCATGCTAATGGGACTTTTAGTGACATAACCTAACTTTAATAATCCATTTTATTTCATCTATCGGGTCCATTAATCATTTATCAGGTCATACAATCGGGTCATTCAATCATTCGGGTCCAAATCAATAAACAAACAATTGGGACAAATAGTGTCCTATTTGATAAAAACTAACATGTTATCTCCCTCGCGGGTTTATAAATCATTTATAAAAACATTTAAAAGAGTGCGAGGCTATGAACTCACGTTGATGTGGGAAGGCGATTATCGGCGATTTGGATGTACGGTACGTGCTTCAATCACGGAAACCTAGACAAATAATACTCGGTCTTAGACTCATGTCCAATGACTTTAAAAATAACATTTATGTATACATATGATGATTATATATATATGATGATCAAGTGGGTTTACATATTCTCGTTTACTTATTTTAGTGTTATATGTCGATAACTTTTATACTAGTTCACTAGTTTTACTTATTTACACGTTTTAAGTCCTATAAGCTTATTATAAGTTCTTTAGCTTGTTTTAATCCTTGTTATACTTATTTTATCAGTATGTATACTTTCCATGTTGGGCCCAAATGGGTTAAGCCCAATAAGTTCTTTTTACAAGTTTTTATCTTATTTAGTCCAATTATTAGTCCAATATGCTTAATTAGCTCGTAAATGTCCGTATTTCTTATAGTTCGGGTTTTATCGGTTTTTACTTGTATTAGATACTTATATATCAGTATATGACTTTTATAAACTTTACATTAGACGGGTTTGGTCGTCTAAGTTTTATTTGGCGAAAAACGTTAATTTTACGGCGATAGCCGAAAAAGTCGTAAAAACAATGTTTATAGTTTTATAACTTATAAGTATTATTTCACTACCATTTATATAAGTTATTCATTCATTTATCCTTTTAAATATTCATATAAATAAGTTTTATAAGTTAGTGGATTTTAATTTATATTTTATACTATTAAATTTTGAGTTCTTATATAATAGTATTATTCTTTAATTTCCAAAAATCTGATTTTTATCTTCACTTTCACCAAAACTGCCATATCTTGAGTTCTATATGGAGATAGAAGCTCCAATTTTTATCACATAAACTACATGATATGTGCTACATTTAACTCTTCTATAGCTACTGTTGAAGCATCTTCTAAATATTTTCTAAAAATCGTCCAAAACAGTAACCTCAGATTTATACCCTAAACTTGTTTTGATCATATCTCACTCATTATAATGATTCCATTGCATGGCCAACTCTCACATGTGTACAAGACCCATAGCTTACTGTAAATCGATTCCACTTCATCATTTTATCAGTTTACCATATGGTTCTTTATTGTTTTTATACAGCCATGTAAATTAATCAAGATTTTAACCTTGTTTCTTATAGTTTTTCACCTTTTTAATCATATTTATCAACACCAAATCCTCACATAACATTTTTATCATCATATAATCATCATATACATATACAATAGGAAATAAAATACATGTTCACATAATCAAAATAACAAGAAGTTGAGGAGGACAATCTTTATACCACCATGATGATGTAGGTTGATCAAAACATGGATTTTTGATGGAGAAACTTGTGGATATCCATGACCATCTTCAAGACCACCATGCTCCAGGAACTCCTTGTGGAAAATCAGCCCTACTACTTCATGAAAACTCCTCCTTGGATGTTATGAGCACCACCAATCAATAGGGTTTCAAAGTGGCTTCAACATATGTGTAAATAACACATGATTTTGTGGTGGAATCAAGATCAAATTGGATGTTTTTGGGGAGAAATGGGACGGCTCAAATGAGTGTGAGAGAGAGAGGAGAGTTGTTTTTGCATGTTGTAAATGGGAAGTATGTGAAGGTTTGATGGTTTTAGTTTATGGTAAGCTTAACTAGTAAGCTTAGTAGACAAGTGTGGTGTAGTTGCATAATAACTTGACACCTCATGTGTTGAGGCAAAAGTTGGCCGCCCCATGTGTGCTAGTGGGGTGGGACAATGTATTTTGTCCCATCTCACTAGTTTACGGGTATTCCTAGATTCTAGTTTCCTCGATTTGCGTGCCCTCGGGTCGTTTTACGAAAAACGTTTTTATAATTTATGAATCGACGTCACAAAACGAATCCAATAAAAATTGTTTCATCAAAAACGGAGTTCGAAAACGTAAATACGTAATCCTAAGGTTTCCGGTTTAGTCGTAAAGGACGTTAAAATAAAATCGTAAGTCCTAATCTCTTCTCGTAAATTTGTGAGTTTATGAACCAACACAAATTTAAAACTCCAAAATAATATTCACGGATAAATTTATTTTCTGAAATGTCTGACTGTCACCAAAGACGGTGTATGTAAACGTAAGCACGTAACGTTAAATCCTCCGGTTTAGACGTAGTCGATGCTACTCCAAGACGTAAATCCAAATTTCTTCCCAAAAATAAGTGAGTTCATAAAATAATATTTTCAAATAAATATTGAGAATAAAATATCAACCATAAATTGACGGATTGTCACATCATTTACCCCTAAACAGGATCTTTGTCCTCAAAGATCATCTTACCTTACTACTCGCTTCTTATAGAGTTAAAGCCATGTGGGTATTTCCTCCACATTCGGTCTTTTCTCACAAGTGCAATTCAGTACAATACGCGAGTTTCATCAAACATATCTACGGGAATAAGATCAGGCTTAATGTTGACTTACTTTCTCTATCCATGATGTTCACGGGTTTTTTATGAATGCAACTTTTCGCCGATCTAAGCTCTACTACGAATAATCAGATTCTCACTTGATAGATATTCCATCAAGTTCGATATACGAAACATAATTCATGCAGTCTTTGAAGTCCTAGGGTAGATCCAACTTATATGCCTTTTTAAACCAATCTTTTATACCATCTCAATGGTCCCATACAACGGGGACTTATATCCCATGATTTGTCAGATCATGAATTCATTTTTTTCCAAGTTTTTTAAAAATTGTGGCATAACTTCGCTACCCATTTGGCACTTCAAGATCTACATTTCATATTCACATAACCTCTTGCCCACTATCGGCAGTTAATAATCAAATCCTAATTTCAACAACCATTTCAGATCTCGCGGGTCAGGTATTTTGCAAGGTTAGGTTCGCCATCATAGGAAACCTTAAACCTAAAAGACATGTCCAACTCACAATGGGTGTATGTCGGGTGTCTTTATCTCAACTCCTGCTTACAAATGCTCTAAGATTTAGATCTTAACAAGATTCGATATCAATCCTAATACGATGATTATCAATGATAATCTCTCCAAAGGAAAACGATTATACGGTCTATTACCAAAGGTCAATCATTCAAACATAAAACAACACTTATATTACTTTGTATCGTTACTTTACCTCGTCCCTTCGATTGGGGTGGTACATAGTACTCTCATCAAGGTTCGTTCTCAATGACTTCTGAGCAAATCTCTAGAAATTCGTTGCGAAGCGAGGATCTTGATATAGATGTTTGATACAGGCACACTATGTTTACATAACTCTTTTGCAGTTATCATTAATCGGGAATGATATTAGCAGATTTGGTCAGTCTGTCGATGATGACACAAATCGAATCAAATTCAGATGATGACCTTTGCAATAGCTAGACGTTTACTAATGTATGAGGCGATGTCTGCCTTCATAATTGTCATTAGTACAACTTCTTCAGACAAGGATACTTTTAGTCAAAAATGACATACATATAATACTTATACTTACAAATTTCAACATAACTATATCTCAAAATCTTCAAATTTGGGCAATCACAAGTGGCCTTTAAAATATTTTACGCTATCGGCTTCTCAATTCTAATGGTTCACATTAGCCGCGAACCTCTTTTATAATCTATATTATTCCTTTTTACAAACATCGGCTATTTTATATTGTTCGGCACTTTATTTTGCACCTTCATTATTAAGGAACATGTCCTAACTGGTTCTTTATCTTTTCTACATAATGCGTCGGTATCTATATTCACTTCTCATGATGATATAATTATCATGTCCACAATTCACTTAGATATTCTTTCTACATTATGCGTTAGTAATTATGTTTACCTTCCTGATGAAATAAATATCACAACCGTATTTATTCAAAATTCCTTCTTCATATCTTCTATGTTTCAGTTTCGTCTTTACTATCATTTTTATCCGTTTTACTCAATCTGACGTCTAAAGCGTCAATAATTATTACAACTAATTAAATAATAAACATTTAATTTTTTTATGAACATAACGTAAAAATTTTAATTTTCTTAGTTCGACCAATTATAAAAATGTTCAAAAATAAATTTGAATTTAATTAACAAGATTTTCGTTGATTTATTGAAAATAATTATTAAGATTCGTAAATGTTCGAAAAATCTTTGGTTATACTTTGGTCAAAATTTTCTTAGTTGAAAAGCAAAAATTGTCGTTTTAAGTTTTTAGGTTATGGTATACATGGTTTTACTCATTCCTTCTTAAATTATCTTGAGGTATACACAAACATTTACCCCTAAACAGAATTTTAGTTAAATGGTTTGTGTATAAGGGAATAATCCCTTAAAATCCTTTGTTAAAACATTTGTCAAAACATATTTCCATTTCTTTTTGGTAATATCCAAAGTCTTAAAAGGGCTCTTAATTTTTGAAGAGTCTATATGCATACATCTTACCATTATTAATCCAACGGTCATTTTATGTAAAGGATTAAGTTTTTAATCAATAAGCGTTAATGGTTCTAATCTTTGAAAAGTCAATAGAGCTTCAATTATTTATTAATCACACGGTTAAATCATGCAAGAATTAAGTCCTTAATCACATGTTAAATATTTAAGGTATAGGTTTTCATTGTTTAGCCAATTCAGGGCAATTTATAATTAATTATTAACTCATTATTATTCTTATATACAAACAATTAGTCCTTAATGATCGCAAGCATGAATTTATCAAATTACAGCCTACACACGTGATTCATCATATTTATGAATGCTACATGTGCATTGGTCAATCCAAACGACATCACGTGGAACTCATAATGTTCATTACAAGCACCGGATGTAGTGATTGGAATAGATAATCTCTTTCGCAGATGCGAAGTTGATGATAACCATGCTATGGATCAAATTTGCTAGAACCTTGTAAATGATCGAACAATTCTTCCATTTCGAGTTATGGATATCGTTTTCGATTGTCAATTTACTCAGTCACAGTAATCTATAAATATAAGGAAAGATAACACCATAGCTCTTCAGGATGACAGGCTTGGTATAATAAAATCTTTCTCCGACAACTTTCTCAGTTGTACGGTAATTCCTTTAATTTAGATGGTGCTGACGTACAGTGCACAAGCCACAAGTGCAGCACCGGAAACATAATCAATACCAATTTCTACTTGCCTTAATGGCGAAAGTCTAGGTAATTCATCAACAAATACTTCCTAAAGTTTCAGATAACCGAAACATCTTTTTATAAATTCATATTAGGTTCTTTCTAAATTATAATATCTATGACTAATTTACAACCAATCACAATATAATCTCAAGTCTAAATGCAGGATATGGTCATCCGTCAAGAATTATTTATATCACTTTTGATAATCAACATCTTATCTTTTAGGGGAATTATACTCGAGTTCCCATCAATTAAGACAATGTCATCATGTCATAATCAATCAATCATTCTACTGGCACTGTCAACTTTCCAGTTTTATTGCCGTCAATAAGATGTGAACTTCTCAAAAGTCTAATAATAACTCACAATCCTTCACAAATTCAAGGATATTAGGAGACATAACTAACCTTAAAAGAGTAAGGTCCACGCATAATCTATGCGAGAGAATTTCAAATCAGATACAGACGAAAACATTTAACAAATATGAATATATCCCATGTTTTTCAGAATTTGAGTACGCATTCGAAAGCTCCTCGGATCGTTGCCCAGGTCATTCAAATGAAATCAAATCATAAGAAATGATAGGAACGTCGATACATCCAGTCGGGTATCAACACTCGATAATCAGATACTTTTCCTAAGAATCTCACTACGGGGAAATTGGACAAGAAGGGAATATCAATTGTCAAATAAGACAATTTCCACAGATGAGTAAATTCAACACAGAAGAATAGATGCTACAGGCACATATGTAGGTGTCCCTAACATTATGTCCTTATTTTTCACTTCTTGCAGATCTCATTAAAATTTAATCTTTCACAATCTTCAAAGAAAATGTAGTGTTTATTCATTAGTTTTATGGTGACTACTAATCAGTCTTGCATAGTCCATTCCAAATTCTATGTAGGCGCGCAACTATATACAATTTCAAGATTAACGATGCAATACTCAGTTCGTCAAAATTTTATCATCCATGTTTATAGTAAAATCATTTTCATGCTTAATTCTTAGATAAGAATCAAGAATAAATTTACAAAGATTTTCTTTGTTATGAAAACAGTTAAGTTTTCCAAAGTGTTTCATAAACAACTTCATTTTGATATCAGTCACTTTTAAATCTCACTTTGAATAATCCTTATTGTGATGAAAATTCAATTTTTCTCAAGGGATACTGTTTTAACTTATAAAAACAATTAGTGATCTGCAAAAGAGTGATGAAAAGTTGTTCACCAAGAACTAACTACGATATGATAGGAAATGAGCTTAGCCAAATAATCATGAGGTTCATGATCTCGATGGCACTCAAAAAGAACAATCCACAAAGTAACTCAATTCAAGATGAGTACTTGTTCAATGGTTGCATCACTAATGCGAACATTAGGATGAAGCAAGAAAAGATAGATAACATCGATACATGTAGAATTTAGCAATCAAAGGTAGTCTTTTCATTAATCACAAACAAGTCAAAATTGTACCGTAACACATTACGTGTCACTATGTCATACAATTCTCAGAACTCATCCTACCAACTGATATCTCAGTTAAGTTAGGGATTTTTAAAAGATACCACAATGAATACTAATCTACAAGAGTCATTAGGTGTTCCACATGTCCCGGAAGATCCATCGGTCCCAATTTAGAAGAAGATTTCTTCAATTTATTTCTTGGACACTGGGCATCCTCATTAGTGGACAATGGCCTAGGAACAAACCTTAACACGAATCAACAATCAATTAAAACCTTATAATTCAATCACAGAACTTAATGACTTCCTCTTACAATCTTATATTCCATACGGGTTAAATTTTACTTTATTCAAGTTCCAACCAATTTATACTCAATGCGATATTCTACCTCATTCTTCAATACTTTCAATCTTATTCTTCGGCCTTGTAAAGGCAATACGATCTCAATATGAATCAACACTTAATTTCCAATCCTATTAGATCTTACAACAACAATTCTCAAATGAGTCATTAATATGAAATGACTTGATCATTCAACTAGACTTCTCGGAAAGGTATTAGTGGCATGAGGCTTTTGGGTAATGGTTCCAATAACAGCCTCAAGTGCAACATTCACCCTTTCGATTTCAATTTAAGAATTGGATGACAACGAATCAGATGACATCTTTCTAGGTGGTAATGTTTTGTCAAACCCCACTCTATAAGGAAAGATCGTCATGACATCGATATCAGTTTTAATCTCGCCAATTCTTTTTCAATATCACAATCAACTAATATCTACATTTCTACGAATATCAATCATTTGTTGGGATCATAAATATCCACAACTTGGTTTAGATCTAGGATAGCTAGAATTCCTACGAGAATAGCTTCGATTAATTTACTAGGGGATTTAGGGTACATTGTGACAATCTACGTCGTATAAATACCTCGTATAAATATCAAAATAATCATCAAACAATCGTGTAATAAAATTACATCATACATATATAATCCAAGTTATATATATATATTAAAATAACACTTCTCAGGCTTGGCCTTGTCGGTAACTCGGGAATTCTTCGGCACCGTTATAGTCAAAAGATTTTTAGACATTTTTGGAAAAATGTTTATAGTTAAAAGATTTTGAAATGTTTTATTCAAAACCTTGGTTTTTAAAAAATCTTTTGTTCTTTATAACGAGAGCTCTGGTACCAAACTGTAACACCCCCAAATTTATACAATTCAATACAGCGGAAGACTCGTTGGTGTTACGGGATAGCACATTACTCACATCATAGACAACGCATAAAAATCGCGTCGTTCAATAATAAATCATTTCCATTCATAAACATCAAAGTTACATCGGTCCCAAGTCATTACATTTCATACAAAAGTTTTACAAAGTGTTTGAATGGAATATATTGTTTAAGTGCGGGCCATGAATTCTTGTCGTCTTCCCGAGAATTACCTTCAAGTACCTGAGATAAAACATGTTAAGAGAAAAGGTCAGCGATAACGCCGAGTGAATTCATAGAGTTTAATAAATTCCATCAATATAACTTTGGTATAAAATTAGTACCAAAAAATCAATACGTACAAATCATTGTAATAGGCCGTAAAATAGCCAAAATTATTTTATAAAAATCTTTGTAATAGGCCATAAAATAGCCAAAGTCATTTTTATACAAATCCTTATCGAAAATCATAATATAGGCATTTGCCTTAAAAATCATTATACGAGCCAATGTCGTAAAAACATCATACAATACGTTTCGCAACGTTGTATAGATTAAATAAAAACCGTTATAAGAATATGGTTATGAAAACCAAAACACGAACATAATATCAGTAGTATGACCCTGTATTGCTAGTCAGGCAATACATCGTAATTCGAAGCGTCTAATAGTATTTCGGTGATTTGGATTATTATAAGCCGCATGACATTGTTACCTTACTAAACCAAAACGGGTAGCTAACCCGATACAAATTTTTGCCCATCTAAAGTAGCGTGTCGTCACAAAGGTCACGCTATGGAAATCTTCTCATACATAAATTCGCTTACCAATCAATGTGGCACGACGGGGATCAACCGTCAAGGCGCGAACTGGGGTGATCGTCCCCAAATAGTACTATTAAATGCATAAGCGTCTACCAACTCCCGGTAGTTCACAATTCATGCTAATGGGACTTTTAGTGACATAACCTAACTTTAATAATCCATTTTATTTCATCTATCGGGTCCATTAATCATTTATCGGGTCATACAATCGGGTCATTCAATCATTCGGGTCCAAATCAATAAACAAACAATTGGGACAAATAGTGTCCTATTTGATAAAAACTAACATGTTATCTCCCTCGCGGGTTTATAAATCATTTATAAAAACATTTAAAAGAGTGCGAGGCTATGAACTCACGTTGATGTGGGAAGGCGATTATCGGCGATTTGGATGTACGGTACGTGCTTCAATCACGGAAACCTAGACAAATAATACTCGGTCTTAAACTCATGTCCAATGACTTTAAAAATAACATTTATGTATACATATGATGATTATATATATATGACGATCAAGTGGGTTTACATATTCTCGTTTACTTATTTTAGTGTTATATGTCGATAACTTTTATACTAGTTCACTAGTTTTACTTATTTACACGTTTTAAGTCCTATAAGCTTATTATAAGTTCTTTACCTCGTTTTAATACTTGTTATACTTATTTTATCAGTATGTATACTTTCCATGTTGGGCCCAAATGGGTTAAGCCCAATAAGTTCTTTTTACAAGTTTTTATCTTATTTAGTCCAATTATTAGTCCAATATGCTTAATTAGCTCGTAAATGTCCGTATTTCTTATAGTTCGGGTTTTATCGGTTTTTACTTGTATTAGATACTTATATATCAGTATATGACTTTTATAAACTTTACATTAGACGGGTTTGGTCGTCTAAGTTTTATTTGGCGAAAAACGTTAATTTTACGGCGATAGCCGAAAAAGTCGTAAAAACAATGTTTATAGTTTTATAACTTATAAGTATTATTTCACTACCATTTATATAAGTTATTCATTCATTTATCCTTTTACATATTTATATAAATAATTTTTATAAGTTAGTGGATTTTAATTTATATTTTATACTATTAAATTTTGAGTGCTTATATAATAGTATTATTCTTTAATTTCCAAAAATCTGATTTTTATCTTCACTTTCACCAAAACTGCCATATCTTGAGTTCTATATGGAGATAGAAGCTCAAATTTTTATCACATAAACTACATGATATGTGCTACATTTAACTCTCCTATAGCTACTGTTGAAGCATCTTCTAAATATTTTCTAAAAATCGTCCAAAACAGTAACCTCAGATTTATACCCTAAACTTGTTTTGATCATATCTCACTCATTATAATGATTCCATTGCATGGCCAACTCTCACATGTGTACAAGACCCATAGCTTACTTTAAATCCATTCCACTTCATCATTTTATCAGTTTACCATATGGTTCTTTACTGTTTTTATACAGCCATGTAAATTAATCAAGATTTTAACCTTGTTTCTTATAGTTTTTCACCTTTTTAATCATATTTATCAACACCAAATCCCCACATAACATTTTTATCATCATATAATAATCATATACATATACAATAGGAAATAAAATACATGTTTACATAATCAAAATAACAAGAAGTTGAGGAGGACAATCTTTATACCACCATGATGATGTAGGTTGATCAAAACATGGATTTTTGATGGAGAAACTTGTGGATATCCATGACCATCTTCAAGACCACCATGCTCCATGAACTCCTTGTGGAAAATCAGCCCTACTACTTCATGAAAACTCCTCCTTGGATGTTATGAGCACCACCAATCAATAGGGTTTCAAAGTGGCTTCAACATATGTGTAAATAACACATGATTTTATGGTGGAATCAAGATCAAATTGGATGTTTTTGGGGAGAAATGGGACGGCTCAAATGAGTGTGAGAGAGAGAGGAGAGTTGTTTTTGCATGTTGTAAATAGGAAGTATGTGAAGGTTTGATGGTTTTAGTTTATGGTAAGCTTAACTAGTAAGCTTAGTAGACAAGTGTGGTGTAGTTGCATAATAACTTGACACCTCATGTGTTGAGGCAAAAGTTGGCCGCCCCATGTGTGCTAGTGGGGTGGACAATGTATTTTGTCCCATCTCACTAGTTTACGGGTATTCCTCGATTCTAGTTTCCTCGATTTGTGTGCCCTCGGGTCGTTTTACGAAAAACGTTTTTATAATTTATGAATCGACGTCACAAAACGAATCCAATAAAAATTGTTTCATCAAAAACGGAGTTCGAAAACGTAAATACGTAATCCTAAGGTTTCCGGTTTAGTCGTAAAGGACGTTAAAATAAAATCGTAAGTCCTAATCTCTTCTCGTAAATTTGTGAGTTTATGAACCAACACAAATTTAAAACTCCAAAATAATATTCACGGATAAATTTATTTTCTGAAATGTCGGACTGTCACCAAAGACGGTGTATGTAAACGTAAGCACGTAACGTTACATCCTCCGGTTTAGACGTAGTCGATGCTACTCCAAGACGTAAATCCAAATTTCTTCCCAAAAATAAGTGAGTTCATAAAATAATATTTTCAAATAAATATTGAGAATAAAATATCAACCATAAATTGACGGATTGTCACACCAACAACAGCAGGTCCTTATACTTACTAATTTTTCTTATGATTACTTTCTGTAAGTCTTAATTCTGACACATTAGAGAATATTCTACCAGGAATCATGGTAACGAGAGGGACCAGAACCAGAGAGGTTCACAGCCTAACCGTCAAGCTATCACTGGTATTGCATCTTACGATTTATCCGCATTGTCCTTTGTACCTTTCATCATGTCTCATGTATATTGTTCTTATCAGACTCTCAGCCAGTCAGGACACCTGCTGGAGGATATACGCATCCTCTTTGCACTACTTGCCACCGTAGGCACACAGGGCCATGTCGCCGTGACAGCGGCGCATGTTACAAGTGTGGTCTTCCTGGCCATCGCATGAAAGACTGCCGCATGGGCGAGATGGAGGGCACATCAGGACATGCTGATACCAAGCTGCCTCCTACTAGTGGATGAGTTTACACGACATCTCGCGATCAGGCCAACAAGTCTACAGGTACCATCACTGGAATCCTGTATATGTATGGTCAAGCTGCATGTGTTCTGTTTGATACGGGTGCTACTCACTCGGTCATTTCTACTACTTATGCCAAGAATGTTAGGATACTCCCCATGCTACTATAGAATATATTGAGTATTTCCACGCCTTTGAGAGACTCTATACGTATAAACCATGTGTACAAGATCCTTCCCCTAGAGTTTGATGACAAGATACGTCCTGTTGACGCACTTTCGCTGGACATGAATGATTTTGACTTGATTTTGGGCATGGATTGGCTATCCAAGCATCATGCTACCATAGACTGCCATTCATATCGAGTCATCTTCGGTGATGTTAATGCGCTAGAGTACATTCACAACGGGTTCGTACCCGAAAGGTCTATACAAATCATATCAACCCTGTAATCATGTGCATTACTTTCACATGGTTGTGAGGGCTATCTAGCTATTATTCATGACATGGAAGCTGAATCCCCATCAATTCAGAATCACCCGATAGTGTTAGAATTTCTAGATGTATTTCCAGAAGAGCTTCCGGGCATACCACCTGCACGTGAAGTAGAATTTAATATCGAGCTCATCCAAGGAGTTGAGTCGATTTCCAAGGCTCCTTATCGCATGGCTCCCATAGACTTAAAGGAGCTGAAGGATTAATTGCAAGAACTTCTGGAGCTAGGATTTATTCGACCGAGCGCATCTTCATGGGGCGCACCGATTTTATTCTTTAAGAAGAAGGATGAGAGTATGCGTCTTTACATAGACTATCGCGAGCTCAACAAGATTACCATCAGGAATAGGTATCCACTACCCCGTATAGACGATCTGTTTGACCAACTCCAAGGGGCCAAACATTTCTCCAAGATTGATCTACGGTCGGGCTATCATCAGCTACGGGTTAAGGAGCAGGACATCGCCAAGACTGCTTTCTGTACACGCTATGGCCACTACAAATTTGTAGTCATGCCATTCGGCCTTGCTAATGCTCCAACAGTGTTTATGGATCTGATTAATAGAATCTTCCATGAATTTCTAGACAAATTCGTCATTGTCTTCATTGACGACATCCTGATATTATCTAAGTCCAAGGAGGAACACGAAAACCATCTTCCTACAGTACCACAGATTCTTCGCCAGAAGCAGTTGTATGCTAAATTCTCAAAGTGTGAGTTCTTGTTAGACAAGGTGGCATTCTTAGGTCACATTATATCAGCAGAAGGAATCATGATGGATCCAACGAAGGTTGAGGCTATTACCAAGTGGCCAAGACCGACATCAGCGACTGAAGTCCGCAGTTTCCTAGGCTTAGCTGGTTGTTACGGTAGGTTTGTGGAGAACTTTTCCCGTTTAGCACTACCATTGACCAAACTGATGCGGAAAGGGGATAAATTCGTCTCGACTGAAGAAAGAGAGAAGAGCTTTGAAGACCTAAAGCATAAGTTAGTATCTGCACCGATTCTTACTCTCCCATCTGGTACAGGTGAATTTTAGATCTACAGTGATGCATCGGAAAGGGACTTGGCTGTGTTCTCATGCAACATAGGAAAGTGATCACGCACGCTTCACGACAGCTTAAGCCTTATTAGGAAATTACCCTACGCATGACTTGGAACTTGCAGCAGTCGTGTTTGCATTGAAGATATGGAGGCACTACTTGTATGGAGAATCATATGACATTTTCACGGACCACAAGAGCTTGAAGTACATCTTCACTCAACGTGAATTGAACATGAGACAGAGGAGATGGTTAGAGCTGTTGAAGGATTACGACATTAATCTTCAGTATCATCCCGACAAGGCGAATGTAGTGGTAGATGCACTTAGCAGAATGTCCGGAATGATTAACGACATTAAAATTGAGGAGGAAATCATAAGATATTTGGAGAGATTAGACATAGAGATCATGGTACGTGGATAACATGATTACTGGGCTAATCTTAGAGTGGAACCCGAGTTACTCTCTAAGATCAAGGAAGCTCAGAAGGATGATGGTGAAATATGGGCGATAATTCAGAATTTGGAGAAGCAGACAGAACTTCGAGTAGATGCAGATGGTATCTTATGGCAGGGCACGAGACTTTGTGTTCTTGATGATCAAGAACTCCAGGAAGCATTGTTAGCTGAGGCTCATAGCTCCCTATTCTCTATTCATCCTGTTTCGACCAAGATGTACCATGACATCAAGCAGTACTTTTGGTAGAGTGGTATGAAACAGGATGTTGCGATTTACTTCTCCAAATGTCTTACCTGCCAGCAGGTTAAGATCGAGCATCAGCAATCTGGCGGTCTCCTTCAACCGTTAGATATTCCAGAGTGGAAATGGGACAAAATCACCATGGATTTTGTTACCGGTCTTCCGCCAACAAGGAGGAAGCACGATGCGATTTGGGTTATCATTGATCGACCTACCAAATCAGCTCATTTCTTACCAATCCGCAAGGAAGATTCGGTCAGTAAACTCACCGATACTTACAAGAAGGAGATCATGCGACTTTATGGTGCTCCATCCAGCATCATCTCAGACAGAGATCCTCGGTTCACTTCGCGATTCTTGAGAAGTCTAAAGAAAGCTTGGGGTACAAAACTTAAGCTTAGCACGGTTTTTCATCCTCAAACAGACGGGCAGTCAGAGCGAACGATTCAAACATTAGAAGACATGTTGAGGTCATGTGCGTTGGAATGGACGGGTGACTGGGACTATTATGTCTGTTTGGTAGAGTTTGCATACAACAACAGTTGGCACGCAAGTATCAAGTGTGCTCCATTCGAGATGTTGTATGGCAGAAAGTGTCGCGCCCCAATATGCTGGGATCAGGTTGGTGAGCGAACACTTGAAGGACAAGAAATGATTGAGTTGACCAACGAGAAGGTTGCAGTAGCTAAGCAGAAACTGCAAGAAGCACGATCACGTCAGAAAAGTTACGCAGAAAAGCATCGTAGGGACTTACATTTTAACGTAGGAGATCACGTTTTCCTTAAGGTTTCGCCGGCGCGTGGTGTTATACGTTTTGGAATCAAAGGGAAGCTCAGTCCTCGATTCATCGGACCGTTTGATGTCATTGAACGAGTCGGTGAAGTATCTTACCGTTTAGCGTTACCTCGGCAGCTTTCTCATGTTCACGATGTTTTCCATGTGTCCTTACTCAGAGGGTACAAGTATCATCCCCTTAACATGGTTCAGTATCCACTAGAACAGATTCGTGAAGATCTTACTTTGATAAAAGAACCCGAACGATTTCTTGACAGATAAGAACGAGTCATGAGAAGGAAGACGATTCCATTCGTTAAAATCTTTTGGAGGGATCATACCGAGCGGGAAGCCACTTGGGAAACAGAGGAGTCTATCCAGGCTTCTTACCCTCATTTCATATTTTGAATTCGGGTATGTTCTTCTTTTCCAGTTTACTTTATCTATAATTCGGGGACGAATTATTCTTTTTAGGGGGGAAGAGTTGTAAAACCCGCATGCTTTTACAATGAATAGTACCCTTATGATCGTACATACATGATTAGAACGTTCCTTTTATAGCACGTCTACGATTCACGAAAAAGATTTACAAGTATTACGTACGTGTTATAACACGATAAGTATTTAATACGTATTAAGACACAATAATTATTTCAACAATAATTATAATCACGAACATACGAACATGAAATCATGAACATAAATAATCACGAGCTTAGTATTATGTATTTATGTATATTTATTACGATTAAGAATAATTATAATACGACACGAACGATAACTAAATAAATCACGTAAAACACGAACGATAACAAAAATTAGAAAACAAGAAAAATCCTAATCTCTCTTTTGGTTCTCTCTTGGCCGCCGGGTATAGAACACACAAGGGGGTGTGTTGGTGATTTTTGGTGATTGATTTCATGCGAGATTGTTAGTGTTTTCTTTCTCCATTGTCTCACGTAATCGGTAAATCCTTAAACCCTTTTCTTTATGTTTTTATTTAATCAACAACACATGAAATCATGGTTTCTTAAAAACAAGTAAATAACATGTTAATAAATCATGGGGGGTAATTTAGTTATGGTTTAAGGGGTGTTTGTTTCGGCCGGTACACACAAACCGAGAGCCCAAGGCTCTCGGTTGCCTCATGTGAACACAGCCGAGACCTACGGGTCTCGGTGTGGTGTTGTTGATCTCGGCCGCAAGAACAAGGGAACCCCCGACCTTGTCGGGGGGTGTGTTTGGTGTTCGGTTGGGTCTCGGCTAAAACAAGAACAATCACCGGCTTAAGCCGGTGGCTAATTAAGGAAAACAGGGGGGAAACCGCCGCATGGCAGCGGCTAGCCAAGACCAAGGGAACCACCGGCTCAGCCGGTGGCACCTTTTACGCAAGCAGTGGCAACCGGCCAATCCGATTTGCCACTGTTAAGGGTGCGGTTGTTGACCGGTTCACGGGTCCGGTTCACGGGGTTCACGAATACGGTTCACGACACGTTTAATATATAAGACACGGGTTTCGGTCACGATATTATTTTACAAGGTTAATTATTTTTACAAGATTAAATTAAATTAATTAAAACATGTACATGTTTAACTTAATTTATACATGACTTAGGTTATTAATATTATTATTAATACATGAATTTTAACCTAAGTAATTACCATTTTATTTAGACTATATAATTAATTAATTATTAAAATCATGACTTATAATTAATTAAGTTACATGACTTAGGTTATATTACTAATAAATATTAATACATGATTTAATCTAAGTATTTTTACTTTTATTTAATTAAATCATGTTATATTTAATTAAATACTTTAACCTATAGTTTATTTTATTTACATGTAATAATTAATAAACTATATTATTAAATCACATGACTTAAAATATAATCAGTAAACACTTAAGGTTATATTATTAGCTTAATAATCCAGTTTATTTCTATTTATGGAAACTTTCTATTTTTAGAAACTTATTTAATTAAGGCAGCTAATCTATTTATGGAAACTTTCTATTTTTAGAAACTTATCTATTTTAAGCAGTAAATCTATTTTTGGAAACTTTCTATTTTTGGAAACTTTCTTTTTTTGGGAACTTTCTATTTTAGGAAACCTGCTATTTTTAGAAAGTTACTTATCATTACACAACAAGTATAATAATAAAAGAAATACAAGATTAAACAGAATAGATAGAATACATGATAAACGCAGTATAAAGCTTCAATCAATAAAACATGACATGAACATATAAAACAAGTTATGACATGATATAAAACCAGTTACGTACTTAGTAATCAGATACTTATACACGTATATTATTTATGTAGCATTAGTGATACCGAAGTAAGACTCTCTTCCGTTCGTCTTCTTCGTTCACTGGACACAAGGTACGGATTCTCCATCCTTTCAGTATGGACATTCTTCCTTATTAGGATTTCCCCGTATGCATCCAACTTTTTTCCCCAGTATATGTTTTATATGTTTTTAAATTGCTTATGTTTAATTAGATACCTAAAGCCATATACATGCATGACCAGTTTCACCTAGTTATGGAGGTACCATCACCATAACACTGGAGGCACCAGTGTTATGACTCCACCACGACGGAGTGATAGCTCGTGGCGTCCCTTTGGCCATTTGATTATTATTATCAGGTGGGGTGTATGGGTACATCCTAGTTTACATGTTTTCAACAGATTATTCAGGTGAATGTGGTGTGTGCCTTGCATCCTTCACAAGGAGTTGATCCCTCCTACCCAACTAGTATATTAAATTAGAGGCAGCCCCTATAATTTGCATGACGAGGTCACCCCTCCAAGTATTCATGCACGTTGATATTTCATGACCTATATTGTCTAATGGTAAACATGTTAAACAGTTTTACAAGATAAACATAAGGCTTTTAAAACTATAAAACCAGTTTTACTAAGATATGCCAAGTTATTTAGGACTTAGTCTTTTCCGCTGCTTCATGCTTATATGCTTTTATTATTCATGCTTTATTTGTATATATGTGCACTGAGTGTTATGCTCAGCCGTTTTCTTTTCATGTTCCCAAAACGGCAGGTACTCAGGGACGTTCGTAGACTTTAAGCGTACGTGCATATGGATTTGAAGCTTCCTATCCTTCATTACTTTATGCATTTCATTATACTTTGATACTCATTTCCATGGACATTGTTTAGTCCTTTCTATTTACAGTACTTATGTTTGTGTGTGATGAGTTCTACTTTTGGGGTACCAATGTTTGATTTCGGTATTTCCTTTATGGTCATGTGATGTTTTATACACTTATCCTTGTATGCTTTGATGACACGTCATAATCACGCGTGACATTCCATTTACCAAAATAGGGTGTTACACTCGATCTCATCTATCATCTCCAAATCGCATAAGTCTAACCATCCTTGATATCAAAGTATCGAGCCCTAACACCATGGAACTAAGAAGAGTAAACTTCAAGATCCTTTTATCGAGGGTCTAGGTAGGTTAATTGCATGTTAAACAACTCGAAACAAAAACAAGATCTTAACATGATTGTTAGTGATCTTCTTTTTAATTTTCAAACATTAACTGTAGATACAAATTTCATAGATCAGTGATGATGTTTAATTTTGCGTGTGATTGGATTTTTGAAATCTAATGAATGAACACGAAAATTAAAGAATCTGAGATTAAGGTACTTTTATTTTGTTTCTAGTCTTGATGTATAGAGGGAATTAGGTGACGATGGGCATTAGGTTAGTGCTTGGTGTTGAGGAGTAAAAAGGTTGGAGTGTAAAGTTCAGTTTTGGTCTCGGCATGTTTTAGAAAACATGGTCTTCGAATGTTTTGTAAAACTGGTCACAATCTTTTCTTCAAAAAAATGTCATCGCAATGTATGTTTCCAAAAACCCATCGCAAGTCAAGATAAATAAGTCCATCGCAGTCAAGTTTTTAAACCCATCGCAACATAAAGTATACCATCGCAGCCTGATGGACACCATCGCAATGGTTCTATCGCAATGGTTCCATCATAATGGTTCCATCGCAACGATTCCATCACAACAGTTCCATCGCAATGGTTCCATCGCAATGGTTCCATCTCAATGGTTCCATCGTAATGGTTCCATTGCAACGACCCATCGCAGCCCAGCCATCGCAATCAATGCGATCCAAAGTAGCCATTTGAAATCTTATCCAAAAGTTGTACTTTTTCCGTTTTTCCAGGATCTTGGTTTTCTGGGTCTGATTTTTTTCTCTTGTCTTCATACCAGTTCATTTTCTAGATGAACCCAGAAAACTAAAAAAGAATAAAAAAAAATAGATCACATGTAAGCGCATGAAATAATCCTAGAATAAGCTGAATAATATGTTGGATAGATTTTTGAACCCAACAAATGGGACGTTGACCAAAAATATAATAACTTGACCATTGAAAATCATATCAGGACAGCTCTTCTTTGGACCGGTTCCAAACCACGAGACAGACTACATATTTGAGATAGAAACGAGACCAAAAAGTGATACAAAAAGGAATGACAACTTAAAACAGTTGTAAAAAGTATGACGAACTGTTTAAAAAATGATTAAAGTGCCAGATTTTAGACATGAAACAAAGAAATGATTTTTAGACCACCAAATGAAATAACAATAAACACTAACGATCCAATAATTGAACCGTGTCTCTAATACCAATTGTGGGTTTTCTATTAGTATATGATCCGGTGGTCTATGTGGGTGGTGGAAAGTGGTGGCTGCCATTGTGGACAGAGAGATAGAGGGTTGTGTGTGTAAAGAGAAAGAAAGAAAAGTTTGATAAAATGAAAATGAAACACAAGCAACAACCCCCTCCTTGGAAGCCTTTGAGGGGTATATATAGTCACATGACACCTAAACTATTCATCGTTACCTAGTCTAAGCTATGCGTGTGTGACTATGATAACTAATGGGAATTCTTAAATGTCGTCACATGAAGTGAATTTCCAACAAAAAGAAACTTGCCAAAAATAATGAGGCTAAAATGGTGATTTATAATGCTTTACCTAAGAAAGAGTATGAAAGGATTTTCATGTGTAAAACCGCTAAATATATTTGGAATACTCTTTTAGTAACCCACCAAGGTAATAGCCAAGTCAAAGAAAGTAAAATCGATCTTCTTATTCAACAATATGAACAATTTGTCATCTTAGAAGATGAAACTATTGATAGTGATTTTGCTAGATTTAATACCATTATTACTAGTCAAAGATCTCTTGATGAAGGTTTTTTTAGCAAGAACAACGTTAGGAAGTTTCTTAGGGCATTACATCCAACGTAGAGAGCTAAAGTCACGGCAATTGAAGAATCAAAGGACCTCAATACGTTATCACTTGATAAACATACTGGCAATTTAAAAGTTCATGAAATGATAATTTTGAAGGACACAGAAATGGTGAGTACTAAGAGTGAAAGAAATTCTATAGCACTTAAAGCCAAGAAGGTGTAAAGTGACCGTGATAGTTCTTCATCGAAAAGCGATGATGATGAATATGCTATGTCACTTAGAGACTTCAAGAAGTTCTTCAAAAGGCGAGGTCAATATGTTAGACAACGTAACAACAACAAGAAAGAATTCTCCAAAAAACCAATTTGTCAAGAATGACAATGGTGATAGGAAATGTTTTAGATGAGGTGATCCAAACCATTTCTTCGGTGATTCTCCCAAGCCATCTCGCGACAAGAATTACACGACCTTTGTTTGTGGTTTATGGAGCGATAGCGGTGAAGAATGTGATGACAACGCTAAAGACAAGAAATGTCTCATGGCTCATTCTTCTAAAGAGGTACATTCCGAAACCGAATATTATAGCAATGATAGTTCTTCACTAGATAACTTTAAACTAGAAGGTCAATATAACAACCTATGGAAAATAAGTTTAAAATTCATTGAAAAGAACAAAGTGCTAAAATCAACTAGGACCAAGCTTGAAAATGAAATTAATGAGCTAAAAGATAAGTTAGCTAAGCTTGAGAAAAATAAGGAAGTTGATTTAGGTTGTTTAATTTGTGAAGACCTTAGGCAATAGAATGAAGATCTTAAGAGTACTTGGATTAAATTGGAAAAGTTCGTAAAAGGTACTAGTGCTCTTGATGACATGTTAAATAGGCAAATTCACACTAAGGAAAGACTAGGATTAGGTTTTAACACAAATGAAGCTTCCACTAGTAAACCTAAACAAGTTAGTTTTTCAGAAAAACGACTATCTATCCACGGATCCCCAATATATGGCGCGGTCCCTTATAATTATGGAACCACAGCCCATGATAAGGAACCGCGGACCGAAGGACGGATTCTTGAAAATTCTCAACTTCCTGAAAATCACATTTTAGGTAAAAAGCCAAAACATCTTGTAGTTAACAATGTTGCATTACCTATAATTGACAAAAAGGAACTTAATAAATTCTACAAGCCATTAAGTAAACCTCTAATGGGAATGAGAAGTTTTTCAAGACAATCATCTACTCCTCAAAGAGTACGTAATGATTCAAGGCCTAGAAATAGAACACCAACACCGCAAAGAAATGATCACTCCAATTTAAGACCTAGAAGTTAAACTCTAACACCTAGAAACAACAATAACATTAGGTCAAGATCAAGCACTCCTAAGAGAAAGAATTGACACCAAAATAATCATATGAATTGTTACAATAATTGTAACAATTTTCAACAAGGTTTTTCTTCATGGGGAATGTGTCCTCTATTCATGCATCCCAATCAAATGCAAGGGATGTGTGGAACTAACAACATTGGACACATGAGATATTGGGGAACAAATGTTTGATCTTGTGTGTTGCTACCTAGATATGCTTGGGAATAGATTTGGAGCCGGACGAGTGGATTAAGGATAGTGGTTGTTCTAAACACATGACGGGTAATCAGAGTTTGTTCTCTACCTACAAAGCATATAATGGAGGTAACGTCACTTTCGCTAGTAAGCTACATGGTAACATCATTGGCAAAGGTACAGTTTCTCTTAACTCCATGACCATCGAAAATGTGGAACACGTAGATAATCTAGGGTTTAACCTTCTAAGTGTAGGTCAAATTTGTGACAATAAGTGTAAGGTCATCTTTTCGGAAAATGATAGTGAAATCGTAAAAGATGGAAAGGTCATTGGAAAAGGTGCTAGAAAGCATGGGCTTTACGTCATGAAGCTCAATAGGAAGTCAAAAGACAACTTATGTCTAGCGACTTTAGATGATAGTTCTTGTGACAATCCGTCAATTTATGGTTTATATTTTATTCACAAATATTATTTAAAAACATTATTTTAATTTTATATTATGAACTCACTTATTTTTGGGAAGAAATTTGGATTTACGTCTCGAAATAACATCGATTACGTCTAAACCGGAGGATTCTACGTTACGTGCTTACGTTTACATACACCGTCTTTGGTGACAGTCCGACATTTCAGAAAATAAATTTGTCCATGAATATTATTTTGAGATTTTAAGTTTGTGTTGGTTCATAAACTCACAAATTTACGAGAAGAGATTAGGACTTACGATTATAATTTAACGTCCTTTACGACTAAACCGGAAACCTTAGGATTTCGTATTTACGTTTTCGAACTCCGTTTTTGATGAGACAATTTTTATTAGATTCGTTTTGTGTCGTTGATTCATAATTTATTAAAACGTTTTTCGTAAAACGACCCGAGGGCACGCAAATCGAGGAAACTAGAATCGAGGAGTACCCGTAAATTAGTGGGATGAGACAAGATAAAGCTTGCACCATCCCACTAAATGGACGACAACATCTATCCACAACACACCCTTAGGTGTCAAGCTTACAAAGTAAGCAAGACACATGTCTTGCTTAACTTTGCAAGCTAACTAAACATGCAAAACCACTTGCACCAAACCATTTACTTCATTTGCAACATGCAAATCTCACACAACTCTCCTCCCTCTCTCTCTAAATTTCGTCCAACCTTCACCCAAAACACCCCTTTGATCAATTTTCAACCACAATATTTGGTGTTATACACACATATGATGGAAACCTCTTCAAGCTCTATTGATTGGTGGTGATTCTAACATCCAAGGAAAAGATTTTGTGATGTTCAAGGGCTGATTTCTACATGAAGTTTAAAAGGATTGGTGGCCATGAAGATTTGTCTTGATCTATCATAAGTTTTTCCATCAAAAATCCAAGCCTTGATGAAAACCTACACAATCTTGGTGGTATAAAGATTGTTCTTCCCATCCTCTTATTATTTTGATTATGTAATCATGTATTTTCTTTCTTATTGTATATGTATATGATGAATATATGATGATAAAAATGTTGTGTGGGGATCAAGTGTTGATAAATATGATTAAAGAGATGAAAAACCATAGGTAACAAGGTTAAAATCATGGCTAAATTAGGAGGCTGTATAAAACAGTAAAGAATCTTATGATAAACTGATAAAATGGATTGGATAAATTAATATACTTTAAGTATGAGTCTTGTACATATGTGAGAGTTGGCCATGCAATGGAATCATTATAATGAGTGAGATATGATCAAAACATGTTTAGAGTGCAAATCTGACTACACTGTTTTGGACGAATTTTATAAAATACTTAGAGGTTGATTCATCAGTAGCTATAAAGGAATAAAATTAAGCACATATCATTTAGTTTCTGTGATAAAATGTTGGGGTTCTATCTCCATTTAGAACTCTAGATATGACCATTTTAGTAAACTAGATTTTTAGGACTGATTTTGTATAAATAATATATAATATAAGCACTCAAAATTTATATAAAATATATAAATATATAAAACCCACTAGTGGATAATAATTATAATAAAAGAGTTATATAAATATTGATATTAAAATGGGATATGTTATATAAATTACAAGAATAAATGTTTTTCCAAGTTATAAAAACTATAAACATGATTTTTACGACTTTTTCGGCTATTACCGTAAGATTAACGTTTTTGTCAAATAAAACTTAGACGGTCGGGCCCGTCTAATGTAAACTTTTATAAACTCACATACTGATATGTAAACTTATATAACAAGAAAAAACCGATAAAACCCGAGCTTTACGACATGTAAACATTAACGGGCCACAGTAGCCTTATTGGAATATAAACCCGACTAGTTAGTAAAACACTTACAAATTTACTTATTGGGCTTAACCCACTTGGGCCCAACATGTAAAATATAATAATGATAACAAAAGTATAAAATGGATTAATACAAGTTAATCGACTTATAAAAGGCTTATTGGACCTAATACATGTAAATAGGTAAAACTAGTAAACTAATATAAAAATTGTCAACACATAACACAAAAATGAGTGAATGAGAATATAAACCCACTTGATCATCACCATATGTATAAAGTCATCATATATATACATAATTGTTATTTTGATAAAGTCATTAGACAAAAGTCTAAGACGAGTATTATTTGTCTAGGTTTCCGTGATTGAAACACGTACCGTATATCCAAATCGCCGATAACTGCCTTCCCACATCAACGTGAGTTCATAGCCTCGCACTCTTTTAAATGTTTTTATGAAATGTTTTATAAACCCGCGAGGGAGATAACATGTTAGTTTTTATAAAATAGGACACTAGTTGTCCCGATTGTTTGTTTATTGATTTGGACCCGAATGATTGTATGACCCGATGAATGAATATATGACCCGATAAATGGAATAAAATGGATTATTAAAGTTAGGTTATGTCACTAAAAGTCCCATTAGCATGAATTGTGAACTATCGGGATTTGGTAGACGCTTATGCATATAATAGTACTATTTGGGGACGATCACCCCAGTTCGCGCCTTGACGGTTGATCCCCGTCGTGCCACACTGATTGGTAAGCGAATTTATGTATGAGAAGATTAACACAAGCGTGACTATTGTGACGATACGCTAATTTAGATGGGCAAATGAGTTTTAGGTTAGCTACCCGTTGTTTGTTGTAGTAAGGTAACAATGTCATGCGGCTTATAATAATCCTAAAATAACGAAATACTGCTTTATGCATTGAATTACGATATATTGCCTGACTAGCAATACAGGGTCTTATTATTGATATTATGTTCGTGTTTTGGTTTTATATAACCATGTTCATATAACGGTTTTTATTTAATCTATACAACGTTATAAAACGTATTGTATGATGTTTTTAACGACAATGGTTCGTATAATGATTTTGAAGGCGAAAGCCTATATTATGATTTGTGACAATCTAACATTTTCAGGTAGTGAATTATTTTCTCGTATAATATTTTGAAACTATTTTTTGTGTTGGTTGATGAACTCACAATTTACGGATTTAAATTTGGGCTTACGTGCATAATTTAGCGTCCTTTACGACTAAACCGAAAACCTTAGGATTACGTATTTACGTTTTCGAACTCCGTTTTTGATGAGACAATTTTTATTGGATTCGTTTTGTGACGTTGATTCATAATTTATAAAAACGTTTTTCGTGAAACGACCCGAGGGCACGCAAATCGAGAAAACTAGAATCGAGGAATACCCGTAAATTAGTGAGGTGGGACAAAATACATTATCCCACCCCACTAGCACACATGGGACGGCACAACATGACACCACATCAATATGTGGCATCATGTTAACTTGTTATTTACAAGTGTAAGCTTAAGCTTACAACTTAAGCTACAAACTAGCTAAAACCATTAACCACTTCACATACCATCATTCTACTCATGCAAACAACCTCAAAATCCTCTCAACATCACCACCCTTGCCGTCCACTTTTGAAGAACAAACACCCCTCTTTGATCTTTTCTAGCCACAAAATACTTGTTATCTAGCTCTATCATGGAGTTACCTTGAAGCCTTGATCATTTGGTGGCCGTTTTAACAACAAAGGAGGTGACTTGCTTGTGTCCTAGGGCTGATTTCTCAACTTATGTTCTTGGTGTTTGATGATCTTGGAGTTACTTTTGGTGTTCATCAAGTTCTTGTTTTCCAAAAACAAGAAATACTCTTGGTTGGTAAAGAAGATCATCCTCTCCATTTTCTCTTGTTATTTTTTTAAAGAAAAAATGTATTTTCTTTCTTGTTGTATATGTATATGATGATGAAAATGTTGTGTGGGGATCAAGTGTTGATAAATATGCTTAAAAAGGTTAATAACTATAAGAAACAAGGCTAAAATCATGATTAATTTGTTGGCTATATAAAAACAGTATGTAACTAAAAATTGAACTGATAAACTTGCATGGTAGAATCCATTTACAGTAAGTACAAGATGTTATACACATGTGAGAGTTGGCCATGCAATGGAATCATTATAATGAGTGAGATATGATCAAAACAAGATGAGTGTGCTAATCTGAATAAGCTGTTTTGTAAGGACTGTTAAGCATAGATAAACTTAAAATGAGCAGTAGCTATAACTAAGTTAAATGTAGCACATAATATGAAGATCATGCCATCCAAAAATGAGCTTCTAAATCATTATATAACTCTAGATATGATAAAAATGGTGAAGATGAAAATAAAAATCAGATTTTGAGAATTAATGTTTATTATTATTATATAAGCACTCAAAATTTTATTGTATAAAATGTAAAATTAAAACCCACTAACTTATGAATTTTATTTATATAAATATGTAAAAGGTTAAATAATTGGATAAATTATATAAATGGTAGTGGAATAATACTTATAAGTAATAAAAACTATAAACTTGATTTTTACGACTTTTTCGGCTATTACCGTAAAATTGACGTTTTTCGCCAATTAAAACTTAGACGATCAAACTGTTAGCCTCAAAATATTGAGTCAAACAAGAATGTTCGGTCATAGGTTTCTATTGTAATATTTATTAGAACGTTGTAATAAGTAGTTATTTAGTCGTGGTTCACGGGCTTGGATTTAAACTAATTAAAGTCCAAAAAGACAAGCCCGGCCCAATATATAGTCCATTAAAGCCCGCATGTGGGTGGACTATATATACTACCCTCCTAGCATGTTAGGAGGGTGGATGGTCATTTGTAACAACTTCTTTTCTTAATCTAATCTCACCAAGTTAATCATCTCCTCTCTACTTTCTCTCACTACTTTCTCTCTCTAGGAATTCATCTCTTCTTCATCTATTTTCTTTCTTTCTTCATTGCTTAATCATCACAAATTATGGGACAACATTTGGTATCAATCGCCATGGGGTAGATTTGTGATTCATTGTTGTTATTATATTTGATTCGAATGATTTAATCCATAAATTATCTCGGATTCAAATTCTTTTTGTGTTTTTCGTGCTCTACTTCTTCATCTACATCTTCTACATAGTTGTAGTAGTGATTTGGTATATTTACTTTGGCTAAAAACACAAATTTTTTGGGTGTTTTGATCATTTTTTGGCTTAAAATCACGTATTGGTTGAGTTTTGTCCGAGAAAAGGGGAATATATTCCGATCAGGGCAATCGAAAAAGGGTTTTATCATTCCGATCATACATTCCAATTTGGTATTCCGACCAGCCTTTCAGATCAGACATTCCGATTTGGTATTCCGACCAGCCTTTCCGATCAGACATTCCGATTGGGTATTCCGACGAAGATATTCCGATTAGACATTCCGATTGGGATTCCGATTAGACATTCCGATTGGGATTCCGATTAGCCATTCCGATTGGATTCCGATTAGACATTCCGATTGGGATTCCGATTAGACATTCCGATTGGGATTTCGATTAGACATTCCGATTAGGGGACATTCCGATAATGTGTTTTGCTAAATTTTGTTTGAGTATTTTTTAGACTTAGCCACCATCTAGACTAGTTTTTGGCGGGAAAACCCATGTAAATTTTTTTTTTCCTAGACCATTTTTAGGCCATTTAAGCTTCAATTTCAAATTTTGGCGATGCGAAAAATTTTTCGACCAAAAAATTCAAATTTTCGGACCAAAATTCAAATTTTTAGGCCATTTTTAGGTTTTATTTTTCGTTAAAAATTTCATTTTTCAAATTTTTTCACTACTAGTTTTTGGCTATTTTTAACTCGTTTTCAAAATTTGGTTATTAAAAAATTTTCGGTTTACCGTTTTAGTCGGACTGAGGAATTTATTGTCGGACTGAGGAAAAATTTCAAATTTTCGAAATTTCAACAACAACACAATCACAGCATATCTACTTAAGATCCAAAGTCACTTCATCCACAGAGAGAGACGATCATCATGCCAACGAGTAATGCGGTTACTGAAAGTTCTGACGTGAAAGACCTTGAAATGGAACGACTACAACAACAGATATGTTTCTTAAGAAAAAATGCCATGGACGGTTTTAGAGTACTTCAAGATTCTTTTCAGAACCTTTCAAAAGTCTTGTTCGACTTACGTGAATCCACTGGCATATTCAGCAAAACATTCACTCATGCCATGGATAAACTTCAAACACAACTTGTCAACGAAAGAATCATTGCTAGTGAATGCAAGATCACTTTCACTGATCTCAAGACATCACTTGAAACGATGTTTTCTTCTGACTTCATCAAGTCTTCGCTTACCAACGAGTGCTTCAAGCGATATCATGGAATGGATGCTTTATCATACAAAGATCGGATAACCCGCAACATCGACTTCATTGTAACCTATGTGAATCACACAATACAGATGCAACAAACCATTGATGACAGACTTCATACCAGTTGTGGTATCGCATCAGATATTGAGAATATAAGCTGCAGATATGAGACTCCAACGCAGAGTTCAAGGAATGATGACAACATTTCTGGGAAAGACAACAGCAGCTCTGGCAAACAACACATCGACTCTGAGAATGTCATCAGCAATACACCTTCCTATGATAATGCTCCTGTTTACGATTCTGAGCCATTGGAAGAGGTACACAATGCTGAATTTAATGTGTTTGCCAATGCCAATACGCATGAGCATAGTGATCAAACAACAAACCTTATTGACACATGTATGACGGAAAAGGTTGATAGCAATATCACACCCAACTCATCAGACATGTGCAATAATGAGTTTGAGGATGATCAACATGCAAATGAGTATGATGATGAGGAGCGTGTCGCGCTTGCTAATCTAATTGCTAGTTTACAAAAAGATGTCAATGAAACTAGAAAGAGTCAAAAGCAATTAAAGAAGGCAAACGCAGCGCTCACTCAAAACTTTGAAGAATGCAAAGTCGCTCTAATTAAATCTAATGAGACCCTTGAAAGTAATAGGGCTGAGCTTCTTCAAAAGACCAAAGAGCTTGAGAGGTACAAGGGCAGTATGTTAAAAAGTCAAAAGGACGATTTTGAAAGCAAATATAATACAACTCTTGAGTTATTAGCCAAAGAGAAGCGGCAATATAATGTTTTCCTAATGGATGAACGTCAAAAAATGTACCTTGCCAATACCAAAGTTAATGAACTTGAACAAAAGCTCTCTATGACCACTACTGATTCTGCTAAAATTCTTGAGGATAAGAAACAAGAGGTAGATGCGTTAAAACAAGACTTCAAAAGTAGATATGATAAAGAAACTGAAAAGGTAACGAAATTAGAAGCACAAGTAGAATTTTTGAAGAACGTTGTTTATAAAACGCATGATTCTATTCAATCTGTAAGAATGCTAGCACCTCCATCGATGTTTAAGGGTCAAGCTAGCTTTGCAAGTCCTGAGTACCTTGCCAAAGCTCAAGCTGCGAACCCGTGTCTTTATCTTGATGAGACTGAAAGGACATATCTTGATAGCATGCCTGTTAGTGCCAATATTGAAGAGACTGCCCTTTGGGATGATGATAGTCAACAACTTGTCAATAAGGAGTTTGTGAAACCATATAATTATGCTTATGAGAATAGTCTTTATGGTCTTTTCAACAAACAAACTCAGAAAACTCGTGAGGAAGTGTTTCTAGAATGCAAACAAAAGAGAATTCAATGGAAGAAAGCATTTGCCCCTAAGAAATCTAATGTTTACAAATACATAAACTACCTTCCTCTAGATGAATCTAAAAGCAAGAGTAGGAAAACATTAGGTATTCTTAAACACCACATAGATAATGTTAAATCTATTGTTGAAAGAGACTGGGCAAAACGTGAAAATGCTGAGTGGATACGTCCGATTCCTCAAGATATTACCTTGCTTGTGAAAGAACTCTTAATTCCAAACACGGCATTGATTAAAGAAACTGTCCTTCAACTTGAGGAGTTCATTCGGACTGAAATGTTTGATGACTTAAAATATGTTGAATCTCTTGAGAAACGCATAGATGATCTTCAAATGGAGAAGTCTGATTTTTCAGATGAATATGATTTACTCTTGCAAGAATGCGTTTCTAAAGATGTTATGTGTGCTTATTTTACATCTTGTGCTGATATTGATGAATATTTTGAAGTTGCATGCCAATATCTTGATAAGATCAAAGAATGTGAACGTCTTGAAATTGAGCTTTCGAAACGTAAAGAAAATGTTGACAAAAAGGCTTTTGAGTTACTTCAACACAAAACTGATTTCCTTCAAAAACATTGTCATTCACTTGAACTTGCTCTGCAAAAAGAAGTTGGTAGTTTTCCACATGATAATAAATTGCAAGAAAAACTTTCCCAAACATTTCGAGAAATGAATGAACAGAATTTGGAAATTAAAGGGTTGAAAGCTCAATTACAAGACAGGGACAGAGCAATAGCAGAGTTGCAGAAACTCGTTGCTAAAATGGGTGGGAAAATCGTGGAACCTAGCATTAAGAAACCTGTTGTTCGACAACCCAATGCCTACAAGGATCCACAGCTGTCTATCTTAGGAAAACCGACTCCGTTCTCCAATTCTTCTCATATGAAATCTAGATTACCCCCTAAGACTGATGTGCAACCAAGTGTTCCAAAACCATCCATATCACCCTATGTTCCTCCATTTAGAAAGCACACTGTTGCTAAACCCAACCATGTGAATGCACCTAGCACTTCTAGGACTCCTCCAAAATGTGTGACATTCACGTCCACAAAGGAATCAGTAGGTTCAAATGACCTCGTTCATACCCACAACCTGGAGGATGCGAAACAAAAAGGGAAGCTTCAGAAAGACAAACCAGTGTATGAACAACCTAGTTCGCCAAATCCCGCTAGAGTTCTACACTCTCCTAATGGTAGTCAACTAAAACCTAGGATCCCTCTTCAACAATCTAGGAATTGGAAAGCATCCATGAATAGTCGTGTTTCAAACACTACGCCTGAACGATTTGGAAAACAAAGGAATACAATTACTTTCGTGAATCCAAAATTCCCTGTATGTCCCACTTGCAAAAAGGGCATTCACAATGGAAATCATGACCATTGCATTTTGCAATACCTCTATGAGGTCAAATCTCGTTCCTTTGAACGGAGATCGAATACAGAATCCCATAAGACAACAAGGAGATACAAACCCGTCGTAAAGAAAAGCAACCACACCAAATCTGAAACGTGGATTCAAAAAGGACATAGTTTCTCTCCAAAGAAGTCTTCCGCTGTGCAAGAGAAAACTACTCCTAAATCTAGTCTTCAGTGGAAACCAACGGGTCGAATCTTCACGGAAGTTGGTCTTAAGTGGATTCCAATAGAGAAGAGTGATGACACCTGCACCAGCACTAATGCTACTATTCTACACACTGAAAAGGAATTTGTTACCCCTAATTCTAGTATTTGTGCAAACTCTTCTTCTGTGATTGCAGGTACAACAGCGGATTCTGAACCCACTTCTCCTTCTTCAAAGGGTTCCAATTCTGTGTATTCGATATCACCTTCTTCTGATGTACAAAAGTCTATTTTGGATTATTTTCGAAAAACTTGAGAAAACACAAAAATATAAGAAAATGTATATATTCATAGAAAAACAAAATAAAAAAAAATGGAAAAACTTTCAAAATACCAAAAATATTCTTCTCGACATGTCTTTCAGTATCGATAATATGGACGTACCTAGAAATGTCGCTTAATAACGACACGGGTGTGTACATAAAGCTCGAATGAAAGTTGTAAATATTTTTCAAAACATGTCATTTCAATGATTTACAATTACCTCAGATTGTGACTCGTACTTCAAAGAAAGGAAAGTTGATCACGATTATTACTTATCCTAAACAACGGGAAAATAAAATTTCTCGGTCATGAGCTATCGATAAAAACATTCAAAGTTTTTAAGCTCATGTAAACGACTTACAGTTAAATGTCAGACTGTAACTCGAACTTCAAATAAAGGAAAGTGTATCTTTAAAGATAACTTATCCTAACCAACGGGTAGAGCAATCTATCTTGGGTTGAGCTTGTCACAAAACATTCAACGTTTTGAGCTCAACACAATGGCTTGTAATCACTTTCAGATTGCAACCCGGATCTAAATTCACGGGGGAGTGTACGCTTTTGTACTCTTACCCTTAGCAAAAGAAGTTAAATCTTCTTACACTTGAGTGGATTCGTCAAGACATTCAAAGTCTATGAACTCAAGTTTATGCTTTAGAAAAACCTTTTCGTCAAAAATAATTGATTTTTCAAAAAGCGTTGAACATAATTTTTTCAAGAATTTCTCAATTATACTCAAAATCTTTCAAAAATTGTGTGTTCAACAACTCCTATTCTCAAAAGTTTAATGTGGATCAACTCCTCGTAATGACAATTCCATTGGATCAATTTTTGAGGGGGAGCAATTCAACTTCATGCAAAAGATTAACACATTTTTCTCCCGAAGATTTTCAAGACTATTTTTCAAAATATATTTTAATCAAATTTGGTATCTCTAATATCAAAAGATTTTATATATTAGAGATAGGGGGAGAAAATGTGATTAAAATGTGATCATATATAAGACTCAAGCACTTTAACTCTTACCCACATGTGCGAAACACTTTCGATTATCGATGCACATGTGACGGGGGAGCTTTTCTGAAACGACAAAACTAGCAAGGTGTTAAATGCTTTTCAAACACTTTGTTAGAATTTAAAGTGGTTTTCATGGTTACGATCAAATACCCACAACATCTTTAATTCACGACGTTATTGGTGTCAAAAGGGTGGTTAGGTTTAAGTCCTATGATCCAACCAGAACCGGAGGGATCTTCCTAGGGACAATCTAATAGATTATTAGAAGTCCTTAGGAAAGACGGAGTAGAATGTGAACGTAGCTGAATGCCGACTAAGTACTGATGATAGCACTGGAACAATCACAACAAGGTGCTATTAATGATGTCTTGGTAAGCATTGAAGGGGTTGAAGAATGAAAAAGAAATGTAAGGATAAAGGGTCTAAAGAAAGAAGCCCTCCATACAACTTAGGCAGAAACCGGGTCAACCCATCATGAAGACAAACTCATCATGGACCCAGTGATGTGAAGCACAACCCTTTCCTAGCTACTCAGGCTTCTCTCAAAAGAAGTTTGTTTTATTGTCACGGAGATCAACACGACTTCTATTGACTTTCTCACTCCGAGATAGTTGATATTGAACAGGTGGCATCTGCTCCAGCCTCCGACCACTAAAAGTGCACAAATCGAGTCTAGAGCCAAGAGATCAATCAAATCTCGTTAGGACACACGGATGAAGATCAAGAGAGCCCTACGCTATATCCTTGCGATATTGCTAGAACACTCAGAGTGATACTACTTAGTATTCACAATGATGAGTGGAAATCCTTCCAGTGTTAACATCAAACAGCACTGCGGTAGGTCATATGCAAGATTCTTTATGAATTGAACATATGTAAAACTGAAAAGCAACAGTGGTTTGATTCTGAATTGATTCAAACTCGTTTCAGGTTTCTACGCAATATCTTTATGGTCTTGCCAGAACATTCAGAGTAATATTTATTAATATTCACAGTGACGAATGGAAATCCTTCTAGCGTCAACATCAAACAGCGCTACGGTAGGTGACTTGTGAGATTCTTATGAATCAAACTTGTGTCAACTGGAAAGCAACAATGGTAAGATTCTTAATGAATCAAACTTGTTCCAGGAATTTGAAATGACGACTTTAATCAAGCGGATATTTATCCAATTGATTCACTCTTTATGTTCGCAGTCTTGCTTTGAGACGGTCGAGTAAAGAGAACGGCTAGTACTGCCGCGAAACCCTGTCAAGGAGATTCTTAATTGAATCTACCTGATCACAGGTACGATATTTAATATCGTATAACGGTCTTCACCGACCGGAGGTAAAACGCTACCGATTTAGGACGAATGTCAAAGCCATTCAGTCCGTGTCTATGTTTTGTCTCGAGAAGGTGGCGTCACGGTGTACTCAGCAAAGTCAAAGATTCACAACTACATATTCATGCCCAAAGACTTATCCAACAATTGATAGTGTGAGCATGTGGATAAAGACACAAGATCACAAGATGACAAAGACAAGTCAAGAATGATTTGAAGATCTCAAGACTAAAAGACAAAGTCGAAAGACAACAACAAAGGCTCAAAGATCACAGCATGAAGGAACAAAACTACTGTTACACGTTCAAGACTCATTTATGACGAAATTCATAAATCTCCATTGGAATCCAAATATCAAAGAGGAATGACCTCACATTGGGGGAGATTGTTAGCCTCAAAATATTGAGTCAAACAAGAATGTTCGGTCATAGGTTTCTATTGTAATATTTATTAGAACGTTGTAATAAGTAGTTATTTAGTCGTGGTTCACGGACTTGGATGTAAACTAATTAAAGTCCAAAAAGACAAGCCCGGCCCAATATATAGTCCATTAAAGCCCGCATGTGGGTGGACTATATATACTACCCTCCTAGCATGTTAGGAGGGTGGATGGTCATTTGTAACAACTTCTTTTCTTAATCTAATCTCACCAAGTTAATCATCTCCTCTCTACTTTCTCTCACTACTTTCTCTCTCTAGGAATTCATCTCTTCTTCATCTATTTTCTTTCTTTCTTCATTGCTTAATCATCACAAATTATGGGACAACTCAAACCCGTCTAATGTAAAGTTTTTAAAAGTCATATACTGATATATAATTATCTAATACAAGTAAAAACCGATAAAACCCGAACTATAGGACATACGGAAATTAACGAGCTAACTAAGCATATTTGACTAATAATTGGACTAAATAAGTTAAACACTTATAAAAAGAACTTATTGGGCTTAACCCATTTGGGCCCAACATGGAAAGTACAGATACTAATAATATAAGTATAAAATGGATTAAAACAAGTTAAAGAACTTATACTAAGCTTATTGGAATTAAAATAGGTAATTAGGTAAAACTAGTAAACTAGTAAAAAGTTACCAAAATGTAAACACTAAAATGAGTAAACAAGGATATATAAACCCACTTGATCATCATCATATGTACAAAATCATCATATGTATATTGTTATTTTGATAAAAGTCATTGGACAAGATTCTAAGACCGATTACTATTTATATACGTTTCCGTGACCGAAGCACGCCCGTAGCCGATAATCCGCCTTTCATTATCAACGTGAGTTTATAGCCTCGCACTCTTTTAAATATTTTTATGAAATGTTTTATAAACCCGTGAGGGAGATAACATGTTAGTTTTTATAAAACAGGACACCATTTGTCCCGATTGCTTGTTTATTGATTTGGACCCGAATGATTGTATGACCTGATTGTATGACCCAATAAATGATTTATTGACCCGATAGATGAAATTAAATGGATTATTAAAGTTAGGTTATGTCACTAAAAGTCCCATTAGCATGAATTGTGAACTACCGGGATTTGGTAGACGCTTATGCATATAATAGTACTATTCGGGGACGATCACCCCAGTTCGCGCCTTGACGGTTGATCCCCGTCGTGCCACATTGATTGGTAAGCGAATTTATGTATGAGAAGATTCCATAGCGTGATTTTTGTGACGACACGCTAACTTAGATGGGCAAATTGTTTGTCGGGTTCGTGGCCCGCTGTTTTCATAGTAAGGTAACAATGTCATGCGGCTAATAATAATCCTAGATAATACATAATGTAATCCAATAACGACGCTAATAATGATGAATATATTACCTATAATGGTAATATTGAGACTACGGTCTCATGGACTGTTTAAGATGTATGCTTGATTTATATATTGCCTGACTAGCAATACGTGTACTTACTTCCGATATTATACTTGTGTTCTGATTTTAACGATTGTTTTATATAACGGTATTTATTAAACTCTATGAATTCACTCGGCATTCGCTGATATGATTTTTTGCATGTTTTTTTTTTAGGTGCTTGAAGGTAATCCAGATGGAGATCAACTCTGATGGCCCACATAATATTAAAAATGTTCATTCGATCTATGTTTTGTAAACTAAATGACCTGTATAATTTGGGACATGTTGTACACTTTAAAACTTTTTATCGAATGAATGTATGTTGAACCTTGTACAACCATTTTTATGTGTTGTCTATGATTGGAGTTATTGTGCTATCCCGTAACACTCTAAAAGACCCTTCCGCTGTACCGATACGAAAATTGAGAGTGTTACATGATTTTTGATAAGGATTTGTATAAAATGACTTTGTCTATTTTATGGCCTATTACAAAGATTTGTACAAAATTATTTTTGGTAATAATTTTATACCGATGTTATATTGATGGATTTAAGTAAAACTCTATGAATTCAATCGGCGTTTTCGCTGACCTTTTCTTTTAACATGTTTTATCTCAGGTACTTGAAGGTAATTCTCGGGAAGACAACAAGAGTTCATGGCCCGCACTTAAATAATAATTTCCATTCAAATGCTTTGTAAAACTTGTATGAAATACAATGACTTGGGACCTATGTAAATTTGATATTCATGAATGGAAATGCTTTATTAATAAACGACACGATTTTTAAGCGTTGTCTATGATGTATGTGCTATCCCGTAACACCAACGAGTCTTCCGCTGTATTGAATTGTATAAATTTGGGGGTGTTACAGTTTGGTACCAGAGCTCTCGTTATAGAGAATGAAAGATTTTTAAAACTATGGTTTTGAACAAAACATTTCAAAATCTTTTAACAATAAACATTTTTCTAAAAATGTCTAAAAATCTTTTGACTATAACGGTGCCGAAGAATTCCCGAGTTACCGACAAGGCCAGACTGAGAAGTGTTATTTTAATATATATATATATATATATATATATATATATATATATATATATATATATATATATATATATATATATATATGTATATATATATATATATATATATATATATATATATATATATATATATATATATATATATATATATATATATATATATATATATATATATATATATATATATATATATATATATATATATATATATATATATATATATATATATATATATATAACTTGGATTATATATATATATATATATATATATATGTTGTAATTTGATTACATGATCGTTTGATGATTATTTCAAAATATTTATCCGAGGTATTTATACGATGTAGATTGTCACAAGGAACCCTAACTCCCCTAGCAAATCAATCGAAGCTATTTCTTTAGGAATTTTAGCTATTCCAGATCTAAACCAAGTTGTGGATATTTATAATACCAACAAAATGGTTGATATTCGTAGAAATGTAGATATTAGTTGATTGTGATACTGAAAAAGAATTGGCAAGATTAAACTGATATCGATGTCATGACGATCTTTTCTTATAGACTTGAGTTTGACAAAACGTTACCACCTAGAAAGATGTCATATGATTCGTTGTCACCCAATTCTTAAATTGAAATCGAAAGGGTGAATGTTGCACTTGAGGCTGTCATTGGAACCATTACCCAAAAGCCTCATGCCACTAGTACCTTTCCGAGAAGTCTAATTGGATGTGTGAGTCATTTCATACTAGTGACTTATTTGATAACTATTGTTGTAAGAGCTATAGGATTGGAAATTAAGTGTTATTCATATCGAACTTTATTGCCCTATTAAGGTCTAAAAATAAGGTTGAAAGTATTAGAGAATGAGGTAGGATATTGCATTGAGTATAAGTTGATTGAAACTTGAATAAAGTAAAATTTAACCCGTATGGAATATGAGATTGATAAGAGGAGGTCGTTAAGTCATGTGATTGAATTATAAGGTTTTAATTTATTGTTGATTCGTGATAAGGGTTGTTCCTAGGCCATTTTCCACTAATGAGGATGCCCAGTGTCCAGAAATAAATTGAAGAAATCTTCTTCTGAATTGAGACCGATGGATCTTTCGGGACAGGTGGGACACCTAATGACTCTTGTAGATTAGTATTTATTGTGGTATCTATTAAAAATCCCTAACTTAACTGAGACATCAGTTGGTAGGATGAGTTCTTGGAATTGTATGACATAGTGACACGTAATGTGTTACGGTACAATTTTGACTTGTTTGTGATTAATGAAAAGACTACATTTGATTGCTAAATTCTACATGTATCGATGTTATTTATCATTTCTTGCTTGTTCCTAATGTTCGCATTAGTGATGCAACCATTGAACAAGTACTCATCTCGATTTGAGTTACGTTGTGGATTATTCTTTTTGAGCGCCATCGAGGTCATGAACCTCATGATTATTTGGCTAAGCTCATTTCCTATTATATTGTAGTTAGTTATTGGTGAACAACTTTTCATCACTCCTTTGCAGATCACTAATTGTTTTTATAAGATAAAACAGTATCCCTTGATAAAGATTGAATTTTCATCACGGTAAGGATTATTTAAAGTGAGATTTATAAATAATCATTATTGAAATAAAGTTGTTTATGAAATACCTTGGAAAACATAATTGTTTTCATAACAAAGAAAATCTTTGTAAATTTATTTTTGATTCTTATTTAAGAATTAAGCATGAAAATGTTTTTATTATAAACATGATGATAAAATTATGACGAACTGAGTATTGCATCGTTAATCTTGAAATTGTATATAGTTGCGCGCCTACATACAATTTGGAAGTGACCATGCAAGGCTGATTAGTAGTCACCATGAAATTATTAATAAACACTAAATTTTCTTTGAAGATTGTGAAAGATTAAATTTTATGAGATCTGCAAGAAGTGAAAATTAGGGACATATTGATAGGGACACCTATATATGTGCCCGTACTATTTATTCTTCTGATTCGAATTTACTCATCTATAGAACTTGTCTTAATTGACAATTGACAACTCTTTCTTGTCCAATTCTCCCGTGGCGAGATTCTTTGGAAAAATATCTGATTACCATGTGTTGATACCCGATTGGATGTATCAACGTTCCTATCATTTCTTTTGATTTGGTTTCATTTGAATGACCTGTGTAACGATCCGAGGAGCTTTCGAATGCGTACTCAAATTAGGAAAACATGGGATATATTCATATTCGTTAATTTTTTCGTTTTTATCTGATTTGAAATTCTCTCGCATAGATTATGCGTTGACCTTATTCTTTTAAGGTTAGTTATGTCTCTAGATATCCTTGAATTGTGAAGGATTATGAGTTATTATTAGTCTTTTGAGAAATTCACATCTTATCGGCGACAATGAAACTGGAAAGTTGATAGTGCCAGTAGAATGAATTGATTGATTATGACATGACGACATTGTCTTAATTGATGGGAACTCGAGTAGAATTCCCCTAAAAGATAAGATGTTGATTATCAAAAGTTATTTAAATAATTCCTGATGGGTAACCCTGTCCTGCATTCACACTTGAAATTATACCATGAATGGTTGTGAATTAGTCATATATATTATAATCTAGAAAGATTTTATTCTACAAAGCTCCTCATCATGAAGAGCTATGGTGTTATTATTTCTTATATTTGTTTAATTACCGTGAACTAGGTAAATTGACCATTAAAATCTAAATCCACTACCCAAGATGATAGATTGTTCGATCATTTACAAGGTTCTAGCGTATATTCAGGAATTTGATCCACAACATGGTTATCATCAACTTCGCGTCCGCGAAAAAGATTATCTACTCCAATCAGTACATCCAGAACTTGTAATGAACATTATGAGTTTTACATGATGTCGTTTGGATTAACTAATACACATGTAGCATTCATAAATTTGGTGAATCACGTGTGTAGGCTGTAATTTGATAAATTCATGCTCGTGATCATTAAGGACCATTTGTTTGTTTATAAGAATAAGAAGGAATTAATAATTATTTATAGATTGCCCTGAGAAGGCTGAACAATGAAAACCTGTACCTTGAATATTTAACATGTGATTAACGGCTTAATCCTTTATATGATTTGACCGTGTGATTAATAAGATAATAGGATCTATATTGACATTTCAAAAATTAGAGCCATTAAGGCTTAAGGTTATACCAAAAAGAAAAGTGCAAATATGTTTTGACAAATGTTTTATCAAAAAGAACTTTTGAGGGATTATTCCCTTATGCCCAAATCATTTAACTAAACTCCTGTTTAGGGGTAAATATTTGTGCATACCTCAAGACAACCTAAGCGGAATTGCGGACAACATTTAAACCATGATTTGGAATTTGAAACGACAATTTTTGCTTTTCAACTAAGAAAAATTTTGATCAAAGTATAAACAAAGATTTTTCGAACATTTACGGATCGTATTAATTATTTTAATTATTTTTGATAAATCAACAAAAATCGTGTTAATTATATTCAAATTTATTTTTGAACATTTTCATATAATTGGTCGAACTAAGAAATTTAAATTTTTTTTATGTTTATGTTTCATAAAAATTGAATATTTATTATTTAATTACCTGTAATAACTATCGACGCTTTAAACGTCGGATTAAGTAAAACTGACAAAAATAACAGTGGAGACGAAACAAAAACTTAGAAAATATGAAGAAACAAATTCTGAGTGAATTTTGGTTATGATAATTATTTCACCAGGAAAGGTGAATATAGATACTGACACATTATATAGAAAGGATAAAGAATCAATTAGGATGTATTTCTTAATAATGGCTGTGCAAAATAAAGTGCCGAACAATATAAAAATAAACGATGTTTGTAAAAAGGATAATATAGATAATAAAAAAAGGATTTCGCGGCTAATGTGAACCATTAGAATTGAGAAGCCGATGGCGCTAAATGAATAAAAGGCCACTTGTGGTTGCCTAAATATGGAGATTTTGAGATGTAGTCATGTTAGAATCTCGTAAGTATAAGTATTCTATTCATGACATTTCTGACTAAATGTATCTTTATCTAAAGAAGTTGTACCGATGACAAATTATGAAGGTAGAAATCGCCTCATACATTAGTAAACGTCTAGCTATTGCAAAGGTCATCATCTGAATTTGATTCGATTTGGGTCATCGTCGACAGACTGACCAAATCTACTAATATCATTCCTGTTAATGATAGATTCTCGATGAAGAAATTGACTCTTTTGTATTTAAAGGAGTTATGTAAACATAGTGTGTCTGTATCGAACATCTTTATCAAGATCCTCGCTTCGCATCGAATTTCTAGAGATTTGCTCAGAAGTCATTGAGAACGAATGTTGATGAGAGTACTATGTACCACCCCAATTGAAGGGACGAGGTAAAGTAACGATACAAAATACTGTAAGTGTTGTTCTATGTTTGAATGATTGACCTTTGGTAATAAACCGTATAATCGCTTTCCTTTGGAAAGATTATCATTGATAATTATCGTGTTAGGATCGAGATCGAATCTTGTGAGGATATATATTAGAGCATCTGTAAGCAGGAGTTGGGATGAAGACACCCGACATACACCTATTGTGAGTTGGACATGTCTTTTAGGTTTAAGGTTTCCTATGATGGCGAACCTAACCTTACAAAATACTCGACCCGCGAGACCTGAAATGATTGTTGAAATTAGGATTTGATTATTGACTGCCGTTAGTGGGCAGGAGGTTATGTGAATATGAAATGTAGATCTTGAAGTGCCATATGGGTAGCGAATTTATGCCAAAAATTTTAACTATGGAAAAATGAATTGATCATCTGAAAGATCATAGGATATAAGTCCCCGTTGTATAGGACCATTGAGATGATGTAAAAGATTGGTTTGAAAGGCATATAAGATGGATCTACCCTAGGACTTCAAGAGCTGCGTGAATTATGTCTCGTATATAGAACTTGATAAAATGTCTATCAAGTGAGAACCTGATCACTTCTTGATGAAGTTTCGATCGGCGAAAAGTTACATTCATCAAAAACCCGTGAACATCATGGATAGAGAAAGTAAGTCAACATTAAGCCTGATCTTATTCCCGTAGTTATGTTTGAGGAAACTCGCGTATTGTAATGGATTACGCTTATGAGAAAAGACCAAATGTGGAGGAAATACCCACATGGCTTTAACTCTATAAGAAGCGAATAGTAAGATAAGATGATCTTTGAGGACAAAGATCCTGTTTAGGGGTAAGTGCTGTGACAACCCGTCAATTTATGGTTTATATTTTATTCTCAAATATTATTTAAAAACATTATTTTAATGTTATATTATGAACTCACTTATTTTTGGGAAGAAATTTGGATTTACGTCTTGAAGTAGCATCGACTACGTCTAAACCGGAGGATTCTACGTTACGTGCTTACGTTTACATACACCGTCTTTGGTGACAGTCTGACATTTCAGAAAATAAATTTGTCTGTGAATATTATTTTGAGATTTTAAATTTGTGTTGGTTCTTAAACTCACAAATTTACGAGAAGAGATTAGGACTTACAATTATAATTTAACATCCTTTACGACTAAACCGGAAACCTTAGGATTTCGTATTTACGTTTTCGAACTCCGTTTTTGATGAGACAATTTTTATTAGATTCGCTTTGTGTCGTTGATTCATAATTTATAAAAACGTTTTTCATAAAACGACCCGAGGGCACGCAAATCGAGGAAACTAGAATCGAGGAGTACCCGTAAATTAGTGGGATGAGACAAGATAAATCTTTCCCCACCCCACTATATGGACGGCAACATCTATCGACAACACACACTTAGGTGTCAAGCTTACAAAGTAAGCAAGACACATGTCTTGCTTAACTTTGCAACCTAACTAAACATGCAAAACCACTTGCACCAAACCATTTACTTCATTTGCAACATGCAAATCTCACACAACTCTCCTCCCTCTCTCTCTAAATTTCGTCCAACCTTCACCCAAAACACCCCTTTGATCAATTTTCAACCACAATATTTGGTGTTATACACACATATGATGGAAACCTCTTCAAGCTCTATTGATTGGTGGTGATTCTAACATCCAAGGAGAAGATTTGGTGATGTTCAAGGGCTGATTTCTACATGAAGTTTACAAGTATTGGTGGCCATGAAGATTGGTGTTGATCTATCACAAGTTCTTCCATCAAAAATCCAAGCCTTGATGAATACCTTCACAATCTTGGTGGTATAGAGATTGTTCTTCCCATCCTCTTATTATTTTGATTATGTAATCATGTATTTTCTTTCTTATTGTATATGTATATGATGAATATATGATGATAAAAATGTTGTGTGGGGATCAAGTGTTGATAAATATGATTAAAGAGATGAAAAACCATAGGTAACAAGGTTAAAATCATGGCTAAATTAAGAGGCTGTATAAAGCAGTAAAGAATCTTATGATAAATTGATAAAATGGCTTGGATAAATTAATATACAGTAAACTATGAGTCTTGTACATATGTGAGAGTTGGCCATGCAATGAAATCATTATAATGAGTGAGATATGATCAAAACAAGTTTAGAGTGCAAATCTGACTACACTGTTTTGGACGAATTTTATAAAATACTTAGAGGTTGATTCATCAGTAGCTATAAAGGAATAAAATGAAGCACATATCATGTCATTTCTGTGATAAAAATTTGGGGTTCTATCTCCATGTAATACTCTAGATATGACCATTTTAGTAAACTAGATTTTTAGGACTAATTTTGTATAAATAATATATAATATAAGCACTCAAAATTTATATAAAATATATAAATATATAACACCCACTAGCGGATAATAATTATAATAAAAGAGTTATATAAATATTGATATTAAAATGGTACATGTTATATAAATTACAAGTATAAATGTTTTTCCAAGTTATTAAAACTATAAACATGATTTTTACGACTTTTTCGGCTATTACCGTAAGATTAACGTTTTTGTCAAATAAAACTTAGACGGTCGGACCCGTCTAATGTAAACTTTTATAAACTCACATACTGATATATAAACTTATATAACAAGTAAAAACCGATAAAATCCGAGCTTTACGACATGTAAACATTAACGGGCCAAAGTAGCCTTATTGCAATATAAACCCGACTAGTTAGTAAAACACTTATAAATTTACTTATTGGGCTTAACCCACTTGGGCCCAACATGTAAAGTATAATAATGATAACAAAAGTATAAAATGGATTAATACAAGTTAATGAATTTATAAAAGGCTTATTGGACCAAAAACATGTAAATAGGTAAAACTAGTAAACTAATATAAAAATTGTCAACACATAACACAAAAATGAGTGAATGAGAATATAAACCCACTTGATCATCATCATATGTATAAAGTCATCATATATATACATAATTGTTATTTTGATAAAGTCATTGGACAAAAGCCCAAGACGAGTATTATTTATCTAGGTTTCCGTGATTGAAGCACGTACCGTACATCCAAATTGCCGATAACCGCCTTCCCACATCAACGTGAGTTCATAGCCTCGCACTCTTTTAAATGTTTTTATGAAATGTTATATAAACCCTCGAGAGAGATAACATGTTAGTTTTTATAAAATAGGACACTAGTTGTCCCGATTGTTTGTTTATTGATTTGGACCTGAATGATTGTATGACCCGATGAATGAATATATGACCCGATAAATGGAATAAAATGGATTATTAAAGTTAGGTTATGTCACTAAAAGTCCCATTAGCATGAATTGTGAACTACCGGGATTTGGTAGACGCTTATCCATATAATAGTACTTGAAATGTGTATAATGCAAGTTCGTTTTCTCAGTTCTTAACTAATAGAAAGTCCAACCAATATCGGATTTATTATTGTTCTTGGTTGTTCAAGCTTGCTTGGTAATCTATTGCTAATTCAATCAATACTATCTAAAAATGAAAAAATATAAACCTACTTATACGTAAAACAAGTTGCAAATTCCAAATTTTATTCAAGTAAAAGTCTAAAATGCAAAATATAAAACTATAAGGACTGAAAATGTAATTTCTATGAAATGAAAATGCTTGAAATGTAAATTCTACAAGTTATAAGGACTAAAATTGTAAAACAGTTAACTAAAAGGACCAAACTTGTAAAACTGATAACAAACTAACCAAATAGTAACAAACTAACAAACTTACAAACTGAATTTAACAACTTTTCAAAGTAAAGGACTTAATTTTGCAAAATCCAGAAAATTAGGTAGTTTAGCTAGGTTTACCAAACTAAATGAACTCTAGGGACTAAAGTGCAATAAAACTAAACCTTTAACTAAAAACGGGACAAAGGAAAGATTAAGCTCGTTTGAGCTTAATACTCAACCAAATAAGCTGAAATCACTTGCAAAACTCTTAAAATCCAATTATAGCTACGTGTGTTCAAGGAAATAAGCTAAAAGTCCAAAATAAGCAATTGAGTGCTTATTAATAAGCACAAAATAAGCTACAGCTTATTTCAATCAGTCACAACCTGATTTTTGTGACAAATCTGATTAAGCACTTGATTACAAGAACGGGAAATCAAATTAGAACCATTTTCATCCAGTAATGAAGAAGAAATCTGAAATAAGCTCTTTTGAGCTTATGTTGACCAGGTTTGACCAATTTTTATGAAAAAGCTCAAAATTTCAAAACTTCATATTCAATACTAACTAGATGGATTGGTGAAAGAAAATCAAGACTTTTGTGAAGTGGATTAAGAGAACTAGCAAAACAGTAAGCTTTTTATATCAGAGAATGGAAAATGCTCAGTCATTGACCAATAAGCTGTTTTCTAGCTTAATTCCTAAAACTGTAGATTTTCCTTAGAGAAACTGAAAGGTTATGATGTAAGCTAAGTCTGGAAACAAGTTTGAGCAAATTTCATCAAGTAATGAAGGAGAAACAAGCAATTGAAATTGGCAAGTTTTTAAAGAACTAAACTGAAATAAGCTAACCCAAACAATTTTTATGCCAATTGCCTGATTGACCTTATGATTGACTTGCAAATGACTAAAAACCAATTACTATCAACTAAAGACTGGAAACAAACTTCTAAACACCAATTTCCAACTCTTGAAAACCACTTAATAGCTACTACCAAACACTCCTTTATCTGATTTTAACAATATTTAACAAAGACTTATTGAGTTCTGAATTAAGCTGATACAAAAGCTATAGCAGACTAGTTTAAATGAACCAAATGAAAGCTAATGAAACTGAAACTAAGCAATTATCAAGACTAGAACTCAATTAAGGTGCAAAGCTAAAATGTGACTGAAAATAAGCTAGTAACTACAAATGACACTCAAATCAGTACACAAGATTGAAGTAACTGAACTACAAACACTTAAATCTCAATCTAACAACAGCAACTAATCAAGTATAACATGTAGCCATCAAAGTTAACTAAGAAATTGAGCATGCAAAGACTGTTTTAGAGGAACATAAAACAAGAGCTAAGGAACCTATTGTAGAAGTCCTTTGGGAAGAAGAGGAGCGCTGAGCTCTCTTGCACTAGTGATACCACCACCTATCACTAGTATCCAGCTAAAATCAACAATCAAACAGCTACAAATCATCAAACTGCCATGAATTCTTCAAGAACAATGGAAATGCTTGAATTCTGATCAAACAGCTACAAAACTTCACCAATGTCAGTTATGATCATTGGTTGATCATAACAAGCACAAATCAACAACAGGATGATCCAATAACAGCAAGTAGTAACAGAATTGAGAAGAACAGAATTTGGCGGGAAAATGAAGTTTGAATTTTATTGCATGAATTCAGTTACAAATGTTTGTTACAAGCTTCTAACTAACTAACTGACTCAAGAGTTTGTCAAACTCTTGAGTAGTTAGGTGAAAAGTAGGGAAAAAGGGAAAGGGAAATTTAAGAACTATGTGTTTTACAAAATTAAGCTACAATGAGAAATGAGGTACATCCTAGCTATTTATAGGCATGAGAGGAGATTCTGTTGGAGTTTGTGACGTGTTCGGGCCAATCATAGCTTGACACGTGGAGGAATTCTGCAAATCCCACTTTGAAGGTGATGAACACATTTGGGTGTTTTTGATTGAGTGGATAATTTGCTAATTAATATGCACCGTTGAATTCGTCTTTCAAAACTGAGCAAAATTGGTGTTTTGATCTTCTCATGAAACGGCCTCTATAAAAATCCCGATCCTGGTAAATATTTTCTTTGAAGGAGAAGGACACGTGGCGGCCTTTTATTCGTTGAGGAGATGTCACACAGATCACACTGTTAGGATATGGTATTAAATGAGAGGCGGCGGAAGTGGGCTTTTAATGCTTGATCCGTGTACCACTTTTCCTTTCTTCTTATTGGCTCTTTCCCTTTCACATGGATTCAATTAGCAAAAACTTTCCAATCTTGGCAGATTTGGTCCTTGTACTTGGCAGATTGTATTTTCAAGCTATGATCTTTATCCTTTTGACATTTTTGACCCTTCAACTTTGATTCTTCAACAAAATGGCCCTTTAACTGAGTTGACTTTGTAGTTGACCAGATTTGACTTGAATCTTGACTTTACATTATTTGCACTTTAAGTCCTTCAACTTCCATAACTTGTCAAGATAGGTCCTTGAACTTTGAAATCTTGTCACTTGTGATCCTTCCTTGTCTTTTTTCATCCTTTTGAGCTTGGTTTTTCCTTGTTTGCTTGAAATTGTATCCTTTTACCTACATAAGATCACACAAACACAAACATACCACATAACACTGCTTTTTACAAGATAAATGGGTATTTTGCTTCATGTTTTAGGGTTATTTGTTGATAAAAGGATATGAGTTTAAGCTCATATCAAATTCCCCTACACTTGAGCATTGCCATGTCCTCATGCAATATTATATTTCAAGGCTTAAAAATTTACATTTCCCTCATAATTAATCCACCTTGGCCATATGAGATGCATCTACACTACTCTAAACTAGATGATGCATGATTTTGACTTTTAATAATGCAATGAATCAAAATACAATTCTATCTATATCTTTTTGATTTTTCTTGAAATGGTTTTGATGGAAATAACTCATAAAGAATTCAATGACTTGGATTAGGGCTTGGGTACCATGAACATTTATCACCCTCAAGTTTCACTTTCCCCATACCAAGCTAGTAAATGGGATCATTGAATTCACAAGTAAAAAGTGCATCAACGTATTCATGACAATTAAATGTGGAACCGGTTATTAATTGAGCAAATTGCTTGTGGGCAAATTTGTCATTATTCAAGTGTGAAATATAAGAAGTGTAAAATCCAAAAATAAGGAAGCACGGTTTTAATCCTAAGTAATCTTCTCATCCATTACTTGAAAAACCGCTCACAATTAATACAAGTCCGTATTAAGAGTAATAAGTCATTCGCCTTATGTGTAAAATCCTCATGTCATGCTTTCATAAGTAACTACACACTCGCTAAGGAAAGAAAAATAAAACTCACGCAATAATTTACATCCGCATCTTTTTGAGATTTTGGATCTTCAACCCCGCAACCCGTCAAGGTAATATTGGATTGGAGCAATCTATTGAATCCCCGCAACCCGTCAAGGTAATATTGGAACTCAATAGTCACTATAATTAACACCACACTGCCCCTCTTGGGAGTCTTGCATTATTTTTTTTCTTTTTCTTTTCCTTTTTTTTTTCTAGCCACTCATTTTTTTCATAAGCCGCTCTTATTTTTCTTTATTCCTCACCAAGAAATTTGCAAAGAAGAAAAGGAAAAACACCCGCTAAATATGGAGCATGACACAAGTCTAGTACACATAAAACGTGCTAACTTAGAATCTTAAGACGTACTCATATCAACCATAAATGATTAGCCAAAAATGCATAAGAGATTACGAACCAATTAAAACCGTACTTGATTATTTATTAACAATTATATACAAGCGAAGAAAAATAGAGGTAAAGAAGAGAAGGGTTTAGCCACAAGTAATTGCCATGAAGTCTATCTAGCCCTTTTACACTTGCTTCAACTCTATCATTTCCCATTCTCCACAAATTTAAAATTTCAAAGAATGAAATTGGTGGAAGCTTAGCCTAATAGACCAATGAAGGACTACATGGTTAAGGATACTAGCTAGAGAGTGCTAAAATAAGCAAACTCGGGTTGAGTCAAAATATCCATGGCGGGCCTAATATGTCAAAGAAGTCTAAATTTGTTAAAACCATGTTTTATTATATTTTTCCTTTTTTATATATTTTTGATGCAAAATAAAAGAAAGAAATATATACAATGCAAATGTGTTATGCAAATGAAAAATGATTGATGCAAAAATTATGAATGCATATTTTTGTTGGCCAAAGTAGATTAAAAAATTGAAAAATGTTTAAAATTCAATTTTCCATGTTATCATGCAAGACAATGACAAGTTCTAGGTAAGGTCACTTCGATAGAAGACCCCCCTACACTTAAGCTAAACATTGTCCTCAATGTTTAAGAGCATGGAAGTACAAAAACTTCCCCTACATTTATGACAATGAATAGACTTTGCTTAACCCAAGTTAAGGAAAGGACTACTATTAGTGAAATCATGTTTAAGCACAAGGTGTCAATGAAAAATCACTAAAGTAACGAAGTGAACCGGATACAAGGGCCTCCTCCATAAGCTCCAAAGCATGAGATGAGTGAGCAACCCTACAAACAAGCATGAAGACAAAAGAAGGTCGCCCCTACACTTATCTCCAAATCTATGCCTTTATTTCTAACCTACAACACTCTAACCTAGTTATACGATGCTTGAGTTAATGAGTCTCTAGCTCGACTCGTCCCTCAATGAATTAATTCATGGGGAAAATAGGGACCTCTTGGACCATTTCAACGGAAATGTCCTCCCCAAAGTAATGCTTAACACGGTGACCATTCACTTTAAAATTTGGACCATCGGGTTGGGACAACTCAAGAGTTCCATATGGAAACACTTGAGCAATAGTGAATGGACCGGACCATCTCGACTTAAGCTTGCCCGCAAAAAGCTTCAATCTTGAGTTAAAGAGGAGAACCGGCTCTCCAACTTTGAACTCACGATTCTTGATCTTAGCATCATGCAATTTCTTAGTCTTTTCCTTGTAAAGTAAAGAATTCTCATAGGCATTGGCTCTCAACTCATCCATCTCATTGATTTGATCTTTCCTATGTGAACCGGCTTGGTTTAAATCAAAGTTAGCCCACTTGAGAGCCCAAGATGCCTTATGTTCTAACTCAAATGGGAGGTGGCACGCTTTTCCATAGACAAGCCTATAAGGAGTACAACCAATTGGTGTCTTAAAGGCCGTCCTAAACGCCCACAAAGCATCATCAAGCTTATCCGACCAAGAAGCTCTATGCTCTCCCACCGTTCTCTCTAAAATCCTCTTTAAACCACGATTTGTGACCTCGGTTTGACCATTTGTTTGAGGGTGATACGCGGTAGAAAGTCTATGATTCACTCCATATTTCTTCATAACTCTCGTGAATTGATCATTACAAAAGTGCGTACCACGATCACTTATGATGGCCCGAGGTACACCAAATCTAGCAAACAATTGTTTCAATAACTTTACAACCACTCTAGCATCATTAGTAGGTAAGGCTTTAGCCTCCACCCACTTGGACACATAATCCACCGCCACAAGTATATACTTGTTTCCCTTAGAGGATGGAAAAGGTCCCATGAAATCTATTCCCCATACATCAAATATCTCACACTCTTGGATTAAATTTTGTGGCATCTCATCACGTTGTGTAATTTTTCCTTGTCTTTGACAAACATCACAAAATTTCACCATCTCTTGAGCATCCTTGTAAATGGAAGGCCAATAGTAACCCGAATCAAAGACTTTCTTGGCGGTGTAGTTAGGCCCAAAATGTCCACCCGTAGGTCCTTTATGACATGCCTCTAAAATTTTAAATGCCTCGGGCCCATCTACACACCGTCTAATGATTTGGTCCGCACATTTCCTAAAAAGATATGGATCATCCCAAAAGTAATACTTAACTTCCTTAAGAAACTTTTTCTTTTGTTGATAAGTAAGACCCTCAATAAGCACATTGCCCACAAGATAGTTTGCAATATCCGCAAACCAAGGTGTGGCATCCTCTTGGGAAGAGATAGACATGAGCTCCTCTAATGGAAAGGATTCATTGATTTCTTGATGTGGGAAATCTCCTTGAAAAGGATGCTCAAGTCTACTCAAATGATCCGCCGCTAAATTCTCGGCCCCTTTTTTATCACGAATCTCTATCTTAAACTCTTGAAGCAACAAAACCCATCTCAAAAGCCTAGGCTTAGCATCTTGTTTTGTCATAAGATACTTGAGAGCGGAATGATCCGTATACACTATGGTCTTGGAAAGCACAAGGTATGGTCTAAACTTCTCAAAAGCATATACTATAGCAAGCAACTCTTTTTCCGTGGTAGTGTAATGAAGTTGTGCACCGGTCATGGTTTTACTCGCATAGTGTATAGGTTGGAAATGCTTATTAACTCTTTGTCCTAAGACGGCCCCCACCGCATAATCACTAGCGTCACACATAAGCTCAAAAGGTAATTCCTAATTTGGAGAAACCAAAACGGGAGCCTTTGTCAATTTTTCCTTAAGTGTCTCAAAAGATTCTAAACAAGCTTGATCAAAAATGAAAGGAGCCTCTTTCTCCAAGAGATGAGTCATCGGTCTAGCTATCTTAGAAAAATCTTGTATAAAGCGCCTATAAAAGCCCGCATGACCTAAGAAACTCCTCACACCTTTAACCGAGGTGGGTGGGGGAAGCTTAGCAATCACATCAATTTTGGCTCGATCAACTTCTAATCCCTTATTGGATATCTTGTGTCCTAACACAATCCCCTCTTTCACCATAAAGTGACATTTCTCCCAATTAAGCACCAAACGTGTTTCCTCACAACGCTTAAGCATTCTCTCAAGATTGGTGAGACAAGAGCGAAAGGAGTTCCCAAATACGGAAAAGTCATCCATAAAAACCTCCATGGTTTGCTCTATCATGTCATGGAAAATCGCCATCATGCACCTTTGAAACGTCCCCGGTGCATTACATAGGCCAAAAGGCATCCTCTTGTAAGCAAATGTACCGTATGGACAAGTGAATGTGGTCTTTTCTTGATCCTTAGGGTCAATGGGTATTTGAAAATAACCCGAAAAGCCATCAAGAAAACAATAGTACTCATTTCCCGCTAAGCGTTCAAGCATTTGATCCATAAAAGGAAGCGGAAAATGGTCTTTCCTAGTTGCCTCATTGAGTTTTCTATAATCAATGCAAACTCTCCAACCGGTTACAAGTCTCGTGGGAATAAGCTCATTGTTCTCATTAGGCACCACGGTGATTCCACCCTTCTTTGGAACACAATGAACCGGGCTAACCCATGGAGAGTCGGAAATGGGGTAAATCATACCCGCATCTAAAAGTTTAATCACTTCCTTCTTAATAACCTCATGAATCTTTGGGTTAACTCTCCTTTGGTTTTGAATGGCGGGTTTATAATCATCCTCCATAAGGATTTTGTGAGTACAAAAATGTGGATCAATTCCCCTTATGTCGGATATTTTCCATGCTAAAGCTTTCTTATGTTTCTTAAGGACTTCAATAAGTTGCTCCTTCTCATCCTCTTTCAATTCCTTAGCAATAATCACCGGTAATTGGTCTTTTCCTTCTAAGAAAGCATATTCTAAGTGGGATGGAAGTTCCTTAAGTTCAATGGGAGGTGGACTCTCTATGGAAGGTTTTACTATGGAAGGTTCCTCAATGGTAATCTCTTGTGGAATAAGAGAAGGAATAGGGTCCTCATTGAGCAACTTTTGGATTGTAAGAATATCTTCTTCCCAATTAATGGGAGAATCATCATCACCAAGAAAGTTGGACTCAAATTCCTCCAAGAGGAAATCACTCTCTCCAAAAGGTGTTAAAGAGGGAGCAATTGAGGCCACGGTTTCAACATGTGGAATTTCATCACTAGCATTCTTACAAGCATCATGAAAGTGTTCATTACACACTTCATCTAGCACATCCACAATGTTAATAGTCTCACAAGGTCTAGACTCCTTAATCTCTTTTCTATCACAAACTTTCCCTAACTTAAACACCACTTTCTCATCCTCTACTCTCATAATTAATTCTCCTTCCGCCACATCTATCAAGGTACGACCCGTTCTCAAAAACGGTCTACCAACAATCAAAGGCACTCTAGGATCCATGTCATAATCGACCACTACAAAGTCGGCCGGAAAGGTAAACTTATCCACACCTACAAACACATCTTCCGCTATACCTACGGGGTGAGCTATGGTTCGGTTGGCTAGTTCAAGAGTCATCCTAGTGGGAGTGAGCTCGGGAAGAGAGAGTTGTTTCCAAACCGATAAAGGCATGAGATTTATGCTTGCCCCTAAATCCGCCAAAGCCATGCAATTTTCAACACCGGGAAAATTACAAGGTATCAAGAAGCGCCCCGGATCTCCAAGTTTTGTTGGTAAGGTTTTAAGTAACACCGCGGAACAATTTTCATTAAGTGATGTGTTGGGCAAATCAACCAATTTTTCTTTGTTTGAGAGCAAATCCTTGAACATCTTAGCAAACTTTGGCATATAAGCAAGAGCTTCCGCAAAGGATATGTTGATATTGAGTTGCTTGAACATCCTTAAGAAATTGGAGACTTGTATGTCATCTTTGTTCTTTAACTTGTCCTTTTTCAACCTTGAAGGGTATGGAAGAGTAGGTTTGGGTGTAGGTGGAATAGGTGTTGTAGTGGAAGATTTGTCTTTGTTAGCCTCTTCATTGGGAAATGTGGAAGGTAATGGAGAAGTATGAGGTAGTTGAGAAGGTGTGTTAGAGTGAATAGGAGCACTTTGAGGAGGTGGAGTAGAAGTAGAAGGCTTATCACAAGTAGGAGCACAAGTGGGTTGAACAATAGTAGGTTTAGGAGGTGAAGGATCCTTTGTTGTTGTACCACTTCTTGTTGTAATGGCATTGACATTGGCCCTTGGATTTGTTTGTGTGTTGGAAGGTAAAGCCCCTTGTGGTCTTTGATTTAATGCCATCAAAAGCTTATTGAATTGGTCATTCATTTTCTTGTCCATAGCTTGGAATTTCTTTTCATTCTCTTGATTCATCTTTTGCAAAAGATCCATTGTGTTTAACTCTTGTGGCACATAACCTTGAAAACCTTGAGGTTGGAAAGGTAAAGGTTGGGAGTTAAATCCTTGATTTGGTGGATAAAAGGTATTTGCTTGAGGTTGAAATTGATTGGGTGCCTTGTAGTTATTTCCTTGGTATGGTTGTCTTTGCCCTTGATTCCTTGCTAAAATTTGAGGAGGATTTTGTGGAATTTGGGTGGGTGGTTGGGGTGGAAAGCCGGGTGGAGTAAGGTAATTTTGAGATTTGTAAGAAAGGTTATTTGGATTGATGTTAGGCTTGAAGTGTTCACGGTGTTCCTCTTGGTAAGCATAGCATTCCCCTTGATACCCTTGCACCTTGTCACATTGTTCATAAGAGTGGGGACCTCCACAAGTAACACAAGAAATGGTGATGGCATTCACATTGTTTGAGGAATTGTTCAATGTCATGCTCTTAAAGGCTTGAACTAACTCTTGAGTCATTTCTTGTTGTCCTTGTTTGACTTGTTGAAGGATCTCTTGGTGATATTTAAGGAATTGGTTATCACAAGGTGTTTGAGAAGTGTTTTGGATAACATGAACTCTTTCTTCAAATGGATCGTTTGTTTGAACCATTGCCTTAGTCTCAATAATGTTCAAAGCCTCATGGTATGTCTTGAAATGAATACTCCCTCCCGCGGAAGCATTTAGTGAATCTTGGTGGTGAGGTTTAAGGCCATTATAGAAGGTATTGATTTGGCTTAGATCATCCATTCCATGATTAGGGCATCGCCTCAACAACTCACTATACTCTTCCCAAGCATCACCAAAGGATTGACTAGGTTTTTGTGTAAAACCCATAATCAAATTCCTCAAAGCCATAGTCTTTTGTGGAGGAAAGAATTTGTTCAAAAACTTAGTGGTAAAATCATCCCATGTGGTGATACTATCGGGTGGTTGGGTGTCTAACCAATGCTTAGCACTCCCATCTAAGGAAAATGATACTAACATCAATCTAATGACCTCATGTGGAACCCCATTATGCTTAATTGTGTTGCAAAGTGAAAGGAATCTCTTAAGGTGAGCATGAGGATCCTCATTTTGTTTTCCATAGAAAGGTGATGCAGCAACCATATTGATCATAGATGTATGTAGCTCAAATGTGTTAGCGGGAAAGTCGGGAATCTTAATGGCACTAACATATCCATGAACGTTGGATTGCATACGTTCATACAAAGTACGATTATCAATAGCCATGGCTCCTTGTGGTGGTGACAAAGCACGATTCTCGTGATCGGCTTGGTGAACGGTGGTGGTCTTACTCTTTCTCTTTTTCTTCCTTTTCGGAGGAAGAGGTTGTACACCAATCGGTATTTGTGCACGCCCGCGAGTGAGCATGCAACTCAATACGAGGAATGAGAGAGAAGCTCTCGTGTGACTTTGAAAAGAATAAGATTATCCTCTTCGAGTTTCGATATTAAATATCCACAAGAAAATAACAATATATGTAATACTACTTTGGGTGCAAGACCCTCAATGAAGCTTTCCTTCTTAGAATACTCCCAAGTGAACGGGGGGTTAGGTGGCGCGAAGCACTTAAGTACCTATTGACCCTTAGATGGCATTTTATAGCACATCGCCTTTCTATTCACTTAAATGTTCGTATTCTTCGAATTATTGCTTATTGAGAGTATTTATCTATTCTTGCTTTATTTTGTTTGATCGATACGCGTGTTAAGGACCGGAACGCCCCTCAACACGGTGTATTGCCTCGGCAATACTTATGGAAGATATGTAGATTGATTGTTCTTATACGTATACGTATTTACTTATAATAATATATGGAAAATATTTTTGTATTTATGAGTTTTTAAAGGAAAATACTATATGTACATAAAAACCGAGAGAATCCAATAATATATATTTTTGGGTGCAATCTCTTAGGAAAAAGATTGCTTTTTGGATTTTTTTAATTTTTTTTGGTCAATTCTTTTAGGAAAAGAATTGTTTTGTTAATTTTTAAGTTTTTATATATTTTTATATTTTTGATTTTTTTATTTGTTTTTGATTTATGATACGTAAAAATAACGTTCACCAAATGAACGGATCCCAAAAGCCAATGAAAACCGTCAATCGATAGTCTCTCGTGTAGTCAAAGAACCGGCAGCGGCGCCATTTGAAATGTGTATAATGCAAGTTCGTTTTCTCAGTTCTTAACTAATAGAAAGTCCAACCAATATCGGATTTATTATTGTTCTTGGTTGTTCAAGCTTGCTTGGTAATCTATTGCTAATTCAATCAATACTATCTAAAAATGAAAAAATATAAACCTACTTATACGTAAAACAAGTTGCAAATTCCAAATTTTATTCAAGTAAAAGTCTAAAATGCAAAATATAAAACTATAAGGACTGAAAATGTAATTTCTATGAAATGAAAATGCTTGAAATGTAAATTCTACAAGTTATAAGGACTAAAATTGTAAAACAGTTAACTAAAAGGACCAAACTTGTAAAACTGATAACAAACTAACCAAATAGTAACAAACTAACAAACTTACAAACTGAATTTAACAACTTTTCAAAGTAAAGGACTTAATTTTGCAAAATCCAGAAAATTAGGTAGTTTAGCTAGGTTTACCAAACTAAATGAACTCTAGGGACTAAAGTGCAATAAAACTAAACCTTTAACTAAAAACGGGACAAAGGAAAGATTAAGCTCGTTTGAGCTTAATACTCAACCAAATAAGCTGAAATCACTTGCAAAACTCTTAAAATCCAATTATAGCTACGTGTGTTCAAGGAAATAAGCTAAAAGTCCAAAATAAGCAATTGAGTGCTTATTAATAAGCACAAAATAAGCTACAGCTTATTTCAATCAGTCACAACCTGATTTTTGTGACAAATCTGATTAAGCACTTGATTACAAGAACGGGAAATCAAATTAGAACCATTTTCATCCAGTAATGAAGAAGAAATCTGAAATAAGCTCTTTTGAGCTTATGTTGACCAGGTTTGACCAATTTTTATGAAAAAGCTCAAAATTTCAAAACTTCATATTCAATACTAACTAGATGGATTGGTGAAAGAAAATCAAGACTTTTGTGAAGTGGATTAAGAGAACTAGCAAAACAGTAAGCTTTTTATATCAGAGAATGGAAAATGCTCAGTCATTGACCAATAAGCTGTTTTCTAGCTTAATTCCTAAAACTGTAGATTTTCCTTAGAGAAACTGAAAGGTTATGATGTAAGCTAAGTCTGGAAACAAGTTTGAGCAAATTTCATCAAGTAATGAAGGAGAAACAAGCAATTGAAATTGGCAAGTTTTTAAAGAACTAAACTGAAATAAGCTAACCCAAACAATTTTTATGCCAATTGCCTGATTGACCTTATGATTGACTTGCAAATGACTAAAAACCAATTACTATCAACTAAAGACTGGAAACAAACTTCTAAACACCAATTTCCAACTCTTGAAAACCACTTAATAGCTACTACCAAACACTCCTTTATCTGATTTTAACAATATTTAACAAAGACTTATTGAGTTCTGAATTAAGCTGATACAAAAGCTATAGCAGACTAGTTTAAATGAACCAAATGAAAGCTAATGAAACTGAAACTAAGCAATTATCAAGACTAGAACTCAATTAAGGTGCAAAGCTAAAATGTGACTGAAAATAAGCTAGTAACTACAAATGACACTCAAATCAGTACACAAGATTGAAGTAACTGAACTACAAACACTTAAATCTCAATCTAACAACAGCAACTAATCAAGTATAACATGTAGCCATCAAAGTTAACTAAGAAATTGAGCATGCAAAGACTGTTTTAGAGGAACATAAAACAAGAGCTAAGGAACCTATTGTAGAAGTCCTTTGGGAAGAAGAGGAGCGCTGAGCTCTCTTGCACTAGTGATACCACCACCTATCACTAGTATCCAGCTAAAATCAACAATCAAACAGCTACAAATCATCAAACTGCCATGAATTCTTCAAGAACAATGGAAATGCTTGAATTCTGATCAAACAGCTACAAAACTTCACCAATGTCAGTTATGATCATTGGTTGATCATAACAAGCACAAATCAACAACAGGATGATCCAATAACAGCAAGTAGTAACAGAATTGAGAAGAACAGAATTTGGCGGGAAAATGAAGTTTGAATTTTATTGCATGAATTCAGTTACAAATGTTTGTTACAAGCTTCTAACTAACTAACTGACTCAAGAGTTTGTCAAACTCTTGAGTAGTTAGGTGAAAAGTAGGGAAAAAGGGAAAGGGAAATTTAAGAACTATGTGTTTTACAAAATTAAGCTACAATGAGAAATGAGGTACATCCTAGCTATTTATAGGCATGAGAGGAGATTCTGTTGGAGTTTGTGACGTGTTCGGGCCAATCATAGCTTGACACGTGGAGGAATTCTGCAAATCCCACTTTGAAGGTGATGAACACATTTGGGTGTTTTTGATTGAGTGGATAATTTGCTAATTAATATGCACCGTTGAATTCGTCTTTCAAAACTGAGCAAAATTGGTGTTTTGATCTTCTCATGAAACGGCCTCTATAAAAATCCCGATCCTGGTAAATATTTTCTTTGAAGGAGAAGGACACGTGGCGGCCTTTTATTCGTTGAGGAGATGTCACACAGATCACACTGTTAGGATATGGTATTAAATGAGAGGCGGCGGAAGTGGGCTTTTAATGCTTGATCCGTGTACCACTTTTCCTTTCTTCTTATTGGCTCTTTCCCTTTCACATGGATTCAATTAGCAAAAACTTTCCAATCTTGGCAGATTTGGTCCTTGTACTTGGCAGATTGTATTTTCAAGCTATGATCTTTATCCTTTTGACATTTTTGACCCTTCAACTTTGATTCTTCAACAAAATGGCCCTTTGACTGAGTTGACTTTGTAGTTGACCAGATTTGACTTGAATCTTGACTTTACATTATTTGCACTTTAAGTCCTTCAACTTCCATAACTTGTCAAGATAGGTCCTTGAACTTTGAAATCTTGTCACTTGTGATCCTTCCTTGTCTTTTTTCATCCTTTTGAGCTTGGTTTTTCCTTGTTTGATTGAAATTGTATCCTTTTACCTACATAAGATCACACAAACACAAACATACCACATAACACTGCTTTTTACAAGATAAATGGGTATTTTGCTTCATGTTTTAGGGTTATTTGTTGATAAAAGGATATGAGTTTAAGCTCATATCAGTACTGTTTGGGGACGATCACCCCAGTTCGCGCCTTGACGGTTTATCCCCGTCGTGCCACACTGATTGGTAAGCGAATTTATGTATGAGAAGATTTACACAAGCGTGATTATTGTGACGACACGCTAATTTAGATGGGCAAATGAGTTTCGGGTTAGCTACCCATTGTTTTTTGTAGTAAGGTAACAATGTCATGCGGCTTATAATAATCCGAAAATAACGAAATACTGCTTTATGCATTGAATTACGATATATTGCCTGACTAGCAATACAGGGTCTTATTATTGATATTATGTTCGTGTTTTGGTTTTATATAATCATATTCATATAACGGTTTTTATTTAATCTATACAACGTTATAAAACGTATTGTATGATGTTTTTAACGACAATGGTTCATATAATGATTTTGAAGGCGAAAGCCTATATTATGATTTTTGATAAGGATTTGTATAAAATGACTTTGGCTATTTTGTGGCCTATTACAAAGATTTGTACAAAATGATTTTTGGTAATAATTTTATACCGATGTTATATTGATGGATTTAAGTAAAACTCTATGAATTCACTCAGCGTTTTCGCTGACCTTTTCTTTTAACATGTTTTATCTCAGGTACTTGAAGGTAATTCTCGGGAAGACAAGAAGAGTTCATGGCCCGCACTAAAATAATAATTTCCATTCAAATGCTTTGTAAAACTTGTATGAAATACAATGACTTGGGACCTATGTAAATTTGATATTTATGAATGGAAATGCTTTATTAATAAACGACGCGATTTTTAAGCGTTGTCTATGATGTGAGTAATGTACTATCCCGTAACACCAACGAGTCTTCCGCTGTATTGAATTGTATAAATTTGGGGTGTTACAGTTCTATTCTTTGGAATAGGAGATTAGGTCACACTAATATGAGTTTAATTAAATCTTTAGTCTCTAAGGAGTTGGTAAGACATCTCCCCAAGATTAAGTTTGATAGTCACTTTTGTGATGCTTGCAAAGTTGGGAAGCAAGTTCACTCAAGTCACAAGGCCAAGAATTTGGTATCGACCTCCCGGTGCTTAGAGCTCCTACATATGGATCTCTTTGGACCTTCCACCATACGGAGTTATGAAGGTAATCTTTATACCCTACTTATAGTTGATGAAATTTGATGAATATTCGAGATTCACTTGGACTAGATTTTTGGCTTGTAAGAATGAAGCTTTCGATCATTTCAAAACCTTTAGTCGAAGGATCCAAAATCAACTAGGATGTTCAATTGTCTCTGTTAGGACGGATCATGGTAGGGAATTTGATAACGAAGTGCCATTTGGTGCCTTTTGTGAAGCTCATGGTATTACCAATAACTTCTCGGCTCCTCGCACTCCACAATCAAATGGGTAGTTGAAAGGAAGAATAGGACTATCCAAGAGATGAGTAGCACAATGTTAAATGATCAATCTTTGCCTCAAAAGTTTTGGTGCAATGTCGTGGACACATCAACCTATATTCTAAACCAAATTCTTATTCGTCCTTTTCTAGGAATGACCCCTTATGAGATTCTTAAAGTTAAGAAGCCCTCATTAGAATACTTTAAGGTGTTTGGAAGCAAGTGCTTCATTCTCAACACCAAAGATTACCTTAGTAAGTTTGACATGTTGATCCCAAACTTAGATCGATTAAGCTTGTGTATACGAGATTAGATCAAGTTATACACATAGAGAAACTTTGTTTATGTATAAAGTAATCTAAGTGTTATGCGAAATTAACACTTAAACAAGAACACACAAAGATGTAAGACAAACTTTCACTTGATTGATAATAACGAACTTGCTTACAATGAAAGTGTTTTAACGTATGAAAACTTATTATGAAACATAACCTAAAGGTCTTCTTTTATAGACATAAGAAGCCTTGTACAAGAGTCTACGTATCAACTTTTCTAGGTAAAGATAATTATAGAAAATACAATGTTGAACTTATCTTTACTAGAAACAAACTACAAACATAATACGCGTAGACCGTATCTTTCTATCAGTGCTTGTCTTCAAACTATCAATGCTTGACTTCTTCTTGTCAACGCTTGATCTGTCAGCGTTTATTTTCTTCTCAACGCTTGTTTTCCTCTTGTCAGCGCTCAAGTGGCCTGGCTACATTTTATTCCCAACAATCCTCCCCTAAACTTGATATCTACTCTAGTAATCAAGTTTTTGAATAAAAATTAAGAACTAGGAGGAATCTTACAACGCTCATCATATTGGTAATAAATATGTCTGATCAAATCTTCGGCCACGTCACTTGAATAATCAATCTCCAGCTGTGTTGTCTTCATCTTCTCCAAAACTTCTTTGGACATGGGATACTGACCATCTACAAGAAGATACTCAGCAAACTTTGTAGAACTCAAATAATAAACACCAGCAGCTGAATACAAACGCCATTGAAGACCACTGAGATCATCCTCGAGATCCTTCCAAATAGCAGGATCTTCTTCTATTGGTCCACACATTCTCTTGAATGTGGACCAAAGTTTTATTACATTGACTGAAGTAGGAGCTTCAGTCTCATACTTGGCTTCCAACAACCTCCAAAGGTCTACCAAGTCTTCTCTATCTAAACATGCAAAGAGAGACATAAGTGTAGTAAAAGTGTGTACCTCTTTCCCATACCTGCCAATCTTCCAAAACCCACTTTCATCTTCTTCATAGCTTATAATAGGGTTTCTGGTATCAAGAGGTAACACTTGTACCATATCTGAAGCTTCCAATGGTGAGAGCTTGATGCTCCTTCTTATAACAGCTTCACTTGGATTCAATCTATCCATATCTTTAGGAAACTCAAGAGGAACTCCGTTCTTCAAAGGTTTTGGAACAATCATTGACTTCTTAAGCTCCATCTCTTCTTCAAGTTCTTCTTTCCTTTCATCTGAAAGAAGTCTTAGAGTGTTTTCTTCCTGCACTTTTGCCCAAATGAGATAAGCCTTGTACTCCAACTCTTCAAAGGATAATCCCAACAATTTCTTATAGGTCCATCCTGTTCCATGACATCTGAGTAGCATGTAGTACAGCTCCCTTCTATCCCTCTTCAGCATTGAGAGAATATTGCTAGCTTTGTGTTTCAGAATTACCTTGCAGTCTTTTTGTACTCTTAGAAGAATCTCCAAACCCCATATTTTGTCTGAAATAGTCAAATCTGGATTCTCCATACACCTATCTTCCCAAGCATGGTACATCTGAACAACTTCTGGCATATCAAAATCTACTTGCAATTTCAACTCATTCAGCTTCTCTCTTGCCAAATCATCACTATATTCAAGTCTCTCAGGTTGCTCAATTATCATCACACTTGAATCTGAACGGGCTTCATCACTTCCTTCTTGTTCCTTTGGAGTGACAACAAATGGTGATTCACCAACCTTCTTTCTTTCTTGTCCCACAAGTTGTGCAACCAACCTTCTATCAAACTCTACCTGTGCTGCATCCTTTGGAACTTCTACTTCTACCATGATTTCTTTACCCTTATCTAATGGATTAATGATGGGTAAGGATGATGGTAATACCTGTGAAGATACTTCTTTAATGATAGCTGATGACTGGAATACATTAACCTCATCTGCAGGTCTGTCAACGCTCAAATTTCTTTTATCAGCGCCCAATTTGCTCATGTAAGCGCTTGGTGTGTCAGCGTTCAAATTTTGCTTGTCAACGCCCAAATTACTTGTCTCAGTGCCTCTTGTAATTTGCTCCAACATAGCTGTAAAAGACAAGTCTAAATTTGTAGGAGTTACCAGAGATTTAACAAAACCTGGTTGCTTCTTCAATTCAGTTAGGGCTTCAGCAACACCCAAAGATTCACCATCATGTGAGCCCTTATCACTCACATTAATCTGCTCATCCTCCCCTTTGGAAGATTCCTCCATCCCACGCCTTGTGCTAGCATTCTCTAAAAGAACAATCCTCTCCCTCAATTGCGTGATTTCAAGGCCTTGTGTACTGACAATTTGTACCAAGTCTGCTTTTGCAAGCTAATGCAGACAGCCGTCAATTCCATCAATGTGTATGGTTCCAATCTGCCCTTCTCTAAAATGGGTATTTGACCTCCCAAGTTAGATTCATGGGGCATGGATGAGGTCTTAAAGATGTTAGGACTGTCTTGGCCTGCATCTAAGCCATAACCAATAGTCCCAGCCTCATCCATAGCACCAACCACACTTGTGGTGGTGGTCCTCTCTGCTACATGGCTAGGACCACAAGAGGAGAACACTCCAGTAGTCCTTTGGCATTTTTGCAACCTATATTGTGGTGCGGTAGAAGATGATGTGGATTGGGTGGATGTGAGAAGGTTAAGGGGTGTTTGGGTCAGTGAAGGAATTGTGTCGATGTTTGGATTACTTGTGTCAACGCCAACATTTAATGTGTCAGCGTCAAAGGGTTCTTGGTCAAGTTCCATGTGTTGAGGTGAAGGTAAAGGTTCTGGTATTGGGTCAAGTTGTGGTTGTGGGTCTGGTTGGGGTTGTGCTGCTGCAATTTAACAGCAAGCATAACTTGGGTGAGGGGTAATTCATGGTGAGGGGGTGAGTTCATCTTTGTAAAAATAGCTTTCTTTTGCACAGGGATCTCACAAAAGTCATCATGTTCCCTTGTGCAGTAATTTTGCACATCAAAAATCATTTGTAAAAATTTGGGATAAGCCAAAGTCATCTTACTCCCTTTGTTTTTACACATGCCATCAAAAATCATTTTGGAATAATTAAACTTTTGCACAGTTGCAATGTACATAATAGCACTAGCAATGGATCTATTAATCTCATTGTGTGCAGTACACATGGGACTCAAACATTGTAAGATGACATGTATGAGGTACTTCCAGGCTGGGGGAAACTCCTGTTTATGATATTTGTTTAAAGTTCCCTCATCAGGGAAAGGATAACCCAAAGCCCTTAGTCCTTGTTCTATTTCATGAATGGGGAGGGTGGTTATACCATCTTCATCATCAAGATGCAAAGCCTGGCGAACCAAGGCTTCAGTAACCACCCATGTACGCCCATGAACAACAGATGATAATGTAGTCACATTATTAACTGTTGAGGAACTTACAGTATTCTAAAACTGTTTAATATGTGTGACAGAGATGAGAGGAGCATGAGAAAGAGCATAACTAATTGGGGATGCATTCAAATACGCCACCATCTGGGTGTATTGGGGAAACAGAGTATCATCAGTGTCCAAATATGCAATCATGTTGTGTTGACTCATGAATCCCAATACCAAATCACTTGGTTTAAATTTTGGTGCCATTGTAGAAGAAAGCTGTTTGTGAATATTTAGAAAGATGAATTATAGTAGAAAATGGTTAGACAAGAATATGAGGTACCCTGTTTAAAAATAGGAGCCAAATATATAGGAGAGAAAGGTGCATGTGATTGGTCAAAATTGAGGCAACTATTTTCAAAATATCATGATGAAAATATTTAAAAGAAAATAAGGTATCTCATGCATTAATTAAAAGTTATCTACTCCCAAAATTACGGCCCCAAAATTCGTCAAAAAGTAACAACTAGGTAGGTCCCAATGAGTGTCAACGGTAAAAAAATAACCCATCAACGCCCAACGGCTATATTCTTGTCAACGTTTGCCAAAGCCATGTCAGCGTCTAAATTGGTCATAACAACTCTTGGAAAAATACTTGTCAGTGTCCAAAAATAAAAGTTTATAAAAATTAAAAAGGACCTTAACAAAGTAATTTATCCTAGTGAAGATAACCTATAAGTTGATAATTATTATAGGGCGGCAAGCACTGTCCAGTTATGCACACTTGCTTATGCAAGATAGACATATCAGTCCTCTAGTGTCCCTTGCTAACCAAAATTCTTAACAACTAAGTTATCTCATAAAATTCCTTGTAACTCCCAGGTAAACCCATGATAAAATCATTCCCAATTCTCCCAACAGACCACAACCAATTCTAGGCCAAAAATGTCTTGACAACATGCATAGTATATAAACTTTGCATGCTACAGTGCCTCATGATTTAGTAAAACTAACTCATACTCACCTATGGACACAATCTAGAATTGTGATAAGAGTATCATCAGAATACCCAAAAGTCCTAAAGGTTCCTAAAATCTCCCCTTAAACTGTGATACATATGTTGCTCAAAAATATGCATGAATATAAAAATTTATGTCAAGATAGGAATATAAATATTCCAACCATCATCCATAAATAAAAACATGCTCAAATGTTTCTCCAAGGATCCATAAGCAACTCTGTATCCAATGGTATAATGCTAACACCACCTGCACATTTAGATTAAAAACCACAAAACTAACATTGTTGCTGACAACGTCCCGATAACACTTGTCAGCGTTAAGGAAACCTTTGTCAGCGTTTGACAAATATATTGCTGACAACGTCACAATAACACTTATCAGCGTTAAGGTAACCTTTGTCGGTGTTAGAAAAATATAGTGGAAAATCAAAATCCTAAAAAAGACCAATAACAATGCATTATCCTGTACATACTTTTACAATAAGACCCCAAAACACATATTATGTGAGATGGATCGTTCTAATACTTGTTACCATGTATTGAAACCTTCCAGCATCAAAAGGTTTAGTTAATAAATCAGACACATTTTCTTCTATGTCAACCCTATCTGGTTGTATTAAACCCTTTTCAAAACAATCCCTTATAAAATGATGTCTAATTTCTATATGTTTTGTTTTAGAATGATGTACATGATTTTTAATAATGCATAATGTGCTATTATTGTCAACAAAAATCTTGGTATGCATGAAATTATACCCATGATCCAATAGCTGGTTCTTAATCCATAAGACTTGTCCACAACAAGCAGCTGCAGCAACATACTCTGCTTCAGTTGTAGAATTGGCCACCACTGTTTGTTTCTTGCATTGCCACGATATCAACCTACTCCCAAGAAACTGACATCCATCAGTTGTGGATTTTCTATCAAACTTATCACCACCATAGTCACTGTCTGAATATGCAATAAGCTCCAATGGTGAATCTTTTGGGTACCACAAGCCAAGATTTGGATAACATCTTAGGTACCTAAAGATTCTCTTGACAACATAAAGGTGACATTCTTTGGGAGTCACTTGATGGCGTGCACATGCACATACATCAAACATAATGTCAGTGGAGAAAAGCTAAACTTCTTCAAGATCTCTGCTACATACTTATCCTAAGAGATGAAGATACCATCTTCTTTTTGCTGAACTTGTAACCCTAGAAAGAAGTTCATCTCCCCCATTGTACTCATCTTGAATTTGTCTGTCATAAGCTTGGAAAGTCTTCACTCAACTTTGGATTGGTGAAGCCAAAGATGATATCATCAACATAAACCTGAACAAGTAAGACATTGCAACACCCCAAATTTATACAATTCAATACAGCGGAAGACTCGTTGGTGTTACGGGATAGCACATTACTCACATCATAGACAACGCTTAAAAATCGTGTCGTTTAATAATAAAGCATTTCCATTCATAAATATCAGATTTACATAGGTCCCAAGTCATATTATTTCATACAAATTTTACAAAGCATTTGAATGGAAATTGTTATTTAAGTGCGGGCCATGAATTCTTGTCATCTTCCCGAAAATTACCTTCAAGTACCTGAGATAAAACATGTTAAAATAAAAGGTCAGTGATAACACCGAGTGAATTCATAGAGTTTAATAAAATCCATCCATATAACATCGGTATAAAATTTTTACCGAAAATCATTTTGTACAAATCTTTGTAATAGGCCATAAAATAGCCAAAGTCATTTTATACAAATCCTTTTCAAAAATCATAATATAGGCCTTTGCCTTCAAAATCATTATACGAGCCATTGTCGTAAAAACATCATACAATACGTTTTATATCGTTGTATAGAGTTAAATAAAAACAAATATATGAATGTGGTTATGAAAAACCAAAACACGAACATAATATCAATAGTAAGACCCCGTATTGCTAGTCAGGAAATATATCGTAATTTAATGCGTATAGCAGTATTTCGTTATTTGGATTATTATAAGCCGCATGACATTGTTACCTTACTACAATAAACAACGGGTAGCTAGCCTGAAACTCAATTTGCCCATCTAAATTAGCGTGTCTTCACAATAATAACGCTTGTGTAAATCTTCTCATACATAAATTTGCTTACCAATCAATGTGGCACGACGGGGATCAACCGTCAAGGCGCGAACTGGGGTGATCGTCCCCAAATAGGACTATTATATGCATAAGCGTCTACCAAATCCCGGTAGTTCACAATTCATGCTAATGGGACTTTTAGTGACATAACCTAACTTTAATAATCCATTTCATTTCATCTATCGGGTCATTTAATCATTCATCGGGTCATACAATCATTCGGGTCCAAATCAATAAACAGACAATCAGGACAATTAGTGTCCTATTTTATAAAAACTAACATGTTATCTCCCTCGCAGGTTTATAAAACATTTCATTAAAACTTTTAAAAGAGTGCGAGGCTATGAACTCACGTTGATGTGGGAAAGCGGGTTATTGGCAATTCGGATGTACGGTACGTGCTTCAATCACGAAAACCTAGACAAATAATACTCGTCTTAGACTCATGTCCAATGACTTTATCAAAATAACAAATATACATATGATAATTTTGTACATATGATGATGATGAAGTGGGTTTATACATTCTCATTTACTCATTTTAGTGTTTATGTATTGGTAACTTTTTACTAGTTTACTAGTTTTACCTATTTACATCTTTTAGGTCCAATAAGCCTATTATAAGTTCATTAACTTGTATTAATCCATTTTATACTTTTATTATCAGTATTTACACTTTACATGTTGGGCCCAAATGGGTTAAGCCCAATAAGTAATTTTTATATGTGTTTAACTTATTTAGTTAAATTATTAGTCCAAATATGCTAACTTAGCTCGTTAATGTCCGTATGTCATATAGTTCGGGTTTTATCGGTTTTTACTTGTATTAGGTACTTATATATCAGTATATGACTTTTAAAAACTTTACATTAGACGGGTTTGATCGTCTAAGTTTTAATTGGCGAAAACGTTAATTTTACGGTAATAGCCGAAAAAGTCGTAAAAATCATGTTTATAGTTTTTATAGCTTATAAATCTTATTCAACTACCATTTTTATAAAGTGTCCATTTATTTAACCTTATACATATTTATATAAATAAAATTTATAAGTTAGTGGGTTTTAATTCACATTTTATACTATATTAGTTTGAGTGCTTATATAATAATATTAAACATTAATTCTTCAAAATCTGATTTTTAGTTTCATCTTCACCATTTTTATCATATCTTGAGTTCTATAAGGAGATAGAAGCTCATTTTTGGATGGCATAAACTTAATATTATGTGCTACAAATAAGTTAGTTTTAGCTACTTCTCAATCCATGTATAAATATCCTTAACAGTCCCTACAAAACAGACTATTCAGATTGATACACTAATTTTGTTTTGATCATATCTCACTCATTTCGATGATTCCATTGCATGGCTGATGAGACTGCTTTTATACATAGTCTCATCGTCCAAATCGGTCTTAAAATGCATAAAATATCATTAAAACTGCCAAATATATGCTCGTTTTTGTTGCTTGTGTATTTTAGGTACGGATATTGAGGAAAAGACAAAAAGATCACAAGAATCAATCAAAAACGAACACGGTAAACGAAGCCGCACAATGAACCGGGCCCAAGAATGGAATTTACAAAAATGCCCTTGAAGAATTGAAGATTGGCAACATTGGTCCCTCATTTTTGAAGATTTGACAAGAAAGGCCCTTGGAGAAATCATTTATACAAGATACATCCTTGGATTTTGAAGACATATCAAGAAAAGTCCTTGAAGATTGCATTTATTGCACTTTTAGTCCTTACTCAAAGTTTATAAAACCCTTGTGCCAAAAATGACAAACTGCCAAAAGTTGTTTACAAAGGGATTTGGGAATTTAAGTTGCATTCTTTATTTGAAGAGAGTATAGGAGTTGAGGGACTGTTTTTGGCCAGACAAGAAACATTAACCACCAATCACCCACTGCCACATCACCCCACTCAACTCCATCCACCAATCACAACCCTCACACCATCCACGTCTGCATTCCACCCTTTTTTTATATAACTGATTTAATCAGTTATATCTTCCCTCCAAACACCTTATTTAAATTAAATCACCCCCAAAACGGATTAAATACACCCTAATTACCCTATAATCCCTAAATTAACCCCAGCTTCAATCCAACTAAAAACAAAGGGGTTTTTGTTTAGATGCTCCAGATTACTAATTACCCTCATCCTCATCCCATCCCACACAAGAAACGTGACCCAGACACACCCATGTGTCTTGTAGGGCCCTCCCCTGCAACGTCTTTTTCATCCCAAACCCAACAAAGGGACAAGATCAACGTTTGATACTTACTACTTGGACCCCAAGCTCAAACAAACGTCCAGGATCACAAACAACAGCTGGCAACATCACATGGTGGCAGTTTGACCAAAAGTCCAAGATTCGTCCAAGGGCTTTTCTAGAAAATCACCCATTAGGGTTTTAGCTTGTAATATTTTATTCAGTAGTCTAGATAGTTCTATGATAGTCTATATAAGGAGCTTACAACTTGTGTAAAGCCCTTGTTCCAGAATTTTAGCAAAAATCTTGTAATTCCCTTTTAATCAATATAAAGTTGGTGTTTGTTAAATGTAATTCCTTTTATGATTTATTAAAAGTTGGTAAACGTTTTGAGCTAAGAATTCTGAGTTCCAAATTAAATTTGTTGAAGTGATTTTGAGTTTTCAAAAAGCTATTTTCAATTTCTGAAAAAAGTGATTTTTCTTGGTAAAATCTGGTTCCAAAGTTGGTTTTCCAGGTTTGTAAGAGGTTTGTGTAAGTGTTTTTAAAGGAAAGAGTTTAAGAAAATTATTTGAAAAAGATTTTAAAAAAGAGATAAAAACAGATTCTTTGTATTGTTTGTTCATTGTTCTTAGCAGATTTTCACTTGAAGCTTTTGATTGTTATCCAAGGATCAGCACAGGCCCGATCCTGTTTAGAGATGGCTATGCAGCCATTGTTGGACCTGGATGTGGGTCCCACAAGGTAAATTCCTTGTTTTTAGTTTCATATTTGGTGATTTATGTGATTTAAGTGAAAAGTGCATGAAAGTGTTTAAGTGTTGTTTCATGGTTTGATGTTACTCATTTTAGGCTTATATGCATGATATAAGCTTGTTTAAGAAGATTTGTGCAAGTTTGATAGCATTTGATTTGAAAAGTTCATGTTCTGTTAATTAAAGGGGTGTTTGGATTTGAGTTTTAGCTAGGGACTATTGAGAGCTTTTGGCTTAAAAATCATCTAGACAAACTTAGGTTGCATGAGATATGTGTTTTTAGTACTTGGCTTTCAGTTTGGTAAGGTTTGAAACAAATTTGCATGTTAAAATTGAGAAGAGTGGTCAAGAATCAGTTAAGAGCCCTAGTGACTGTTTTATGTAAATTTGGCTCACCAAATCTTTGTGATTGTTAGAATATAGGCTAATCTAGGGTTGGTAATCAATTTTATGTCATTTGGTTAGTTTGTGTACAAGATTTGAGCTCTTGAAATTCGTTTTTGTGCAAGTTGCATCAGTTAATGTTCATCAGAAAGGGTTAAGCTTCATCAGTAACATTTTGTGCTCTTTTGTGCTTGAATATTGTGAAGTGACTTGTGATTTTCTTGTTTGCTTGACTTCCCACAACCCAACTGGTTGTGGGAGTGCCCATTTGTCCAAAGAAAAGCCCATACATAAGCTTTCCTAAGCTAAAAGGTCAACTGACCTTAAAATTGCACTAGCAGTGAGAAAAAAGTTTCCCAAAGCTAATACAAAAGTTAGTATTGCTTCACTAGCAGACAAACCCTTTAAAGTATCACTATCAGTTTTCAACAAAATTTGTCTTTAGTGGGTATAAATTGGAATTAGGACCTGATTTTTGTTTCAATATTTTCTAAATTTATTTTTGATTTTTCTGTTTAATTAGAATTTTTACTACTGTTCATTTGCTATTTTTTAGGTTTAATAGCTATTTTAAATACTTTTTAATTTCTGATTTTTGGCATTTAGTGGCAAAAATTATTATTTTTCAGTTTTAAGATTTTTCTTGGATTTAGAAAAATAATTTAAGATTTTTGGTTTAAAAAGTTTTTACTGTTCACTTTTTATTTAATTTTTAGAATTAATTTAGTTTAATTAGGGTTTAATATTAAACTGTTTTTGTCTTTTAGTGGGAAATTTTATATTTTTCAAACTTTTTCATTTTTCTACTGTTCATTAGAGTAATTTAGGATTTTTAAAATTGCCCAATTATTTTTGGCATTATTTTATTATTTTTTATAATTATTTTAGTTTAAAAATAGTTTTTAGTGATTTAAAAATAAAAAAATAGTTTTTAAAAATTAGGAAAAATACTTTTTAGTCTTTGGATAATATAAGTAAGTTATTTGTTCAATAAAATAATATTTTGGACATTTTGATTAATTATATTTAATTTTAGGGCTTTAATTAGCATTTAAAATTGAATATTTAATTAATAAAAGGTTTTAAAATATTTTTATTGGATTTTTATTCTTATTTATATTATTTTAGACTTAGTTTTAGCTTTTAATTAATTTTAGGTTTAAAACTTTTAATTTGTAGCTTTTTACGGTTTTACGTGAACGACCTTTTCGTTTTAGCTCGATACGTCTTCGTAACCGTCATTCTCTTCTATTCTCATTTCTATTTTCTTTCTCTCAAATATAATCACAAATCAAAATCAATTCATTACACAACGCACTTGCCTCTTTGGGAAACGAACTTGAACTTATTTGGTCATTAGTGCTCGGTTTTCCTAAACCGACACTTAACGCTTACCATTACTTTGTGCACTCTTTTTCCTAAAAGGGTATACAAAAACTCTACAATCATTTTGGCGCCGCTGCCGGGGAGGCGTGTTGTGTTTTGATTGCAATTGTTGTTTTTATATACTAACCATAATTATTATTTGTATTAGTAGCACTCTACTAATACGTATTATCGGTTTTCGTTTTTGTGTGAATACTATTACTATATTGTATACGTAGAACAATAAATTCACAAGTGCTCCAAATACGTGAGAAATCACAACCTTAACTTGGGAGGTCATTACCCAATGATTGTATTCGAATCTCAAACCAAAGAAAAAAAGGCAAAAATAGATAAATACTTTCGTGAAGCTCGATTTTGAAAAATACAAACTATAAGGTGGGTATAAGGCGGTTGTATTTCACGACCTAAAGGAAAAAGGCTCTTAAGTGCTCCGCGCCGCCTCGTTTCCTCCGCTTGCTTGTGAGTATTTGAGATTGAGAGCTAATCGAGGGTTTTGCCGCCAAAAGTTTTACTAAGTATCATATATATTTTCTTGGTTTCCATTGATTAAACCCTCTTGAACGTTTTGGTGTTCCACCAACGTTCTAAAGTCATCGAAGGCGTTCACTTCACGTGATCGTTTTCATTCCTTGAGGCTTCTTTAATCGAGAGATTTGATTAAGGAGGAGATTTGTAGATTTGTGTCTACTTAATACATTCCACAAGATCCAAAAAGGTTAATACAATCAAAAACCACAAAAAAATTGAAAAATACAAAACACCAAAAAGAATCTTCTTTGCTCGTCCCCTCGTTGTACGTGACGTTTATGCTAACTCGTAATCAAGCAAGACGTGCACGTAAACGAAAGAACAAAACTCCCACTCCAAATCATTCTAGTGAGGAGTCTCCTATTGACGAACCCATTGTAAGAGAAGCACCAACCATGGCTTATCGAACTATGATGGAGTTACTTCAAGCACCCACCGAGGGTTATGGAGAGGCTATTGTGATTCCCGCTATCCTTGCGGAGAATTTTGAGGTGAAAACGGGTTTGTTGTCGATGATCCAAAACAACAAATTCCGTGGTGATGAGAAGGACAATCCACACAACCATATCCGCCAATTCAATCGTCTTACCGCCACTTGCAATTTAAGGATGTCTCGAATGACTCGATTAAGATGATGCTTTTTCCGTATTCCTTAGCGGGGCCCGCTAAAATTTGGTTAGAGAAAGAGCCACCCAATTCTATATTGACGTGGAAGGATCTCATTTCAAAATTCGTGAACCAATTTTTTCCGCCCTCTAAGACTACGCATTTGAAAAACGAGATTTCAAAGTTTTCACAAGAATCAAATGAAAGTTTTTCAACGGCTTGGAATAGGTTTAAGGAGATGTCACATGAATGTCCTCATCACGGTTTTTCCGACTTGCACCAAATTGACAGGTTTTACAATGGACTTAATGATCATGAAAGAGATTATTTAAATGCCGCCGTGGGTGGTAATTTTTTGTGTAAAACGGTTGAGGAAGCTTTGGTGATATATGAAAATAGGTCTAAGGTTTATAGCCCTCGTAACACACCGAGTCTTACCAAATTGGGCTCACCATCGTCTCGTAGCATTAATGCCTTACAAGATGAGGCAAATGAGGAGAATCGGTTTTTCGATAGGTTTTCGACTCTTATGTCCCATTGGAAAGCTCAAGAAGCTTCGAATTCCGCTTCGGTTAAAGCGGTTGCTAAGAGTTGTTTGTCGTGTGGTGGAGCTCATGATCTTTCCGAGTGCATTACCGTGGATGGTAACACTTCGAGTGCTTATATAGCCACGGGAACTTACAACCAAAACGGTCAAGGTTCCCAAGAAATCAAGCTCCACCAAATCAAAATGCTAATAATTATCGAAACAACAATCAAGGTGGTAATTATCAAGGAAATCAACGTAATTACAACAAGGGTAATTATCAAAGTGGAAATGGGCAAATTTCAAACCAAAACCAAAACCGTGATTTTCAAACTACCACACAAGGTTTTCAAAATGATCACACCAAAAATCTTCAAGGAGAATTTTTGAATTATGCTAAGGCAAATGATGCTAAGTTTGACAATATGCAACGTGAAATGGTTAGCTTAAGATCCGAGTTGAAAAACGAGCTTAAAAATGAACTTGCTAATGAACTTAAAATTCATGCTAATAAAATGGAAGGAAATGTTCAACGACTCCAACAAAATCAACAAAAAATGGAGCAAGGTCAACATGAGATTAAGCAAGAGTTGTTAAAAGCGGATGCTAGGCAATCTAAGTTTGAAGACCGTATGGGAAAAATGTTTGAAGCTATCATGTGTAAACCTTCTTCTTCGGGTGGTCTTCCTAGTGATACCATCGTGAACCCGAAAGGAGAATTGAAGGTTATTACTACTCGTAGTGGTAAAACTTTCAAAGAACCCATTTCTCGTCCAAGTACTTCTACGGAGAAGGAAAAAGAGAAAGAACCCGAGGTGGTGGTCGAAAAGGAGCAAATTCCAAGCCCACGAAGTACCGCTCAAACCACACCTACGGTTGAACCAATACCAATAGTGGAACCCGAGATTCCAAGGCCGATGCCAATGCCCCAACCCACACCACCCTTACCTTACCCTTCAAGACGAGACAAGGAAAAGGCACAAGAACGAAATAATTATCAATTTGAACTTTTTATGAAAATGTTTCGGGACTTGCATTTTAATATAAGTTTTGCCGACGCCTTGGTCATGATGCCTCGATTTGCCGCGAATTTCAAAAGTATGTTGAATAACAAAGAGAAATTGCAAAAATCGTCTAGTTGTTCATCGGTTTTTCTTAGCCGCATACCTCAAAAAGTCGGTGATCTCGGCAAGTTTTTAATCCCATGTGCAATACAAGACATGGAAGAATGCTACGCCTTGGCCGATCTTGGTGCTAGTATTAATTTGATGCCTCTTGAGATTTTTAAATCGCTCAATCTTCCCAATCTCACTCCTTCAAGAATGTCAATCGAGATGGCCGATCATTCTACGATTCTAGCTTGTGGAGTTGCCGAGGACGTCTTCGTGAAAGTTGGAAAGTTCTACTATCCCGTAGACTTTATTGTTGTTGACATCCCTATCGATCCTAAAGTTCCTCTAATTTTAGGTCGATCATTTTTGGATACCTCGAGAGCACTTATCGATGTGCATGCTAGGAAAATCACTCTTCGTTTCAATGAGGAAGAACTCGTCATTAATGCAACTCAAAACTCCACACTTTCTCATGTGTATTCTATCACGTCTTTGTATAATGTTAGTCCCATTAAAAACATTTGTAAAAAGATTTCAAAAAGAGTTTTAGGAGTTGATGATAAAAACAATTTTCCGTCCCCTCCGCCGGTGGAGGTTAAGAGTGTTAAGCCTACGCTTCCACTTATGAATGATTCTTCGGATGATGAATATGTTGACCCAAATGGGGGAGTTTTCTTTGTTGACAAACATTTTGAGAACTTACCACCACCTTTACCAAAACGGTTTTCAAATGTGAGAATTTTTAGTGTGACTAACATTGGTTTAGAAACACCAAATATTTTTGACATCATTAAATCGGGTTTTCATAAGGAGAGTTTAAAAGATGAAAAAGGAAAAGATTTTAAATTGAATTTAAAAGATTTTTCTACAACTCTAACTCCGTCATCACCACGTGTTTTGAGTACTACAAGCTCGTCTTCTCCTTTTGACGATGCTTTGTGTGGACTTAGTGTGAGGGAATCCCCTTATGTTCCCTCCCCTTTCTCCACCGAGGACGAGATATTTGATCTCGTAATTGCTTATAAAGGGAAATATCGGTCTTCCACCGATGCAATAAATGGAAAATCTTTCTATTTGATTGGTGCGAGTCTACCTCAAGTAGCTCAATGTTTTTATGACTTACCCATTGTCCCACCCTTCTACTTCTTCTCATCTATTTTCTTGAAACCCTTTGGGTTTGTGTTGACACACGATGAAGTGGCGTTGATTTGTTTTTCCAATGAAAACGAGAACGCCATCTTCGATCCTGGTATTTTGCACCATCAAAGGACTTAGTCCTTAATACCGGTTGTTTTTGGGCCTTGTTTATCATGTAAGCCCCACTAAAAACTGACCACACCATGATTATCCCTAAATGATCACATTTATTGGGATCCGAGTCGAGCTTTTGACTCGGTTATAAAAAACGAGGTGCCTCGTGGGGGAGACCCATGCTTATCCATGTACATATTATTGCTTTCTAATTAGTTTAATGTGAGGGGATTTGTGCCCTTCCAACCTTTGTTCCGTGGTTGTTTGTGCATTGTGGTTTTTAGATCATGATCTTCACGATTGGAGCCTCTCGTGTTCGTTTTATGGGAGCACTCGATCGTTTGCTTTGAATACTTTCTCAATATCCAAATGATATATCCTTTGATGTTCTAACCTTAGGTTATTAGCACACTTCATAAACGGCTATTAATTTATTGGTTACACCCTTTCCATGCTAGATTAGGCATTCGACTACGTCTCTAGTATGGGGGTGTTTGCACCCCTAGACTCGAAATATTGAGGACAATGTTTAACTTTAGTATGGGGGGGGGGTGAATAGATACTTGCCTTGCCAAACCTTCACGCTTTCCAGAGTTTATCTTTTTGTTTATCGTTTTTGTTGCAAAATAAGGCTAAAAATGGCCAAATTTTAAATTTTTTCTCATGTTTTATAAGTGTTTGAAGACACGAATGTAGGTTTTCCGATGGCGAGAATAAGAGTAATTTTTGACTCGACCGTGCATATTGAGCACTTAGCTTTGGTTCCTTAACTACACATTAGGCTAAGTCTCTTAAAGGAGGACGAGAAATGATAGAGTTAATTATAAGTTACTATGCTAAACGTAGAGTACTCGTATTCTTTAAAAAACTCATGTGTTCTCGTTGTTTTCTTATTCTCCCTTCGCATGTAAATATTTTTTGCTTAATAAATATTGACTTAGCGGTTTAGTTAGGATTGTTGGGTTTCTAGTCTTTTCTAGTAGCTTCCGTGTAATTAAATTGGGAAGACAATAAGGTATCGCCAGCGTCACGGTTTTGAAGTATTGGCACCCTAATAATCAAAAGCTTCACCCAATAATAAGATTTCAAGTGCTCACCTAAATCTAGCAAACAATTTGAAGCCCCACAAGGCCGAAAAATCTATGCAAAATTGAAAGTGAATCAAGCCTTAATCTTCGAAGCTTTAAAGATCCAAAATTCGCTTTAGCGTGAGGATATACGTCTTTGGCTAATAAAACCACCGATTAGGCGGATAATAAAAGGCAAGGCAAGACCGAAGTCATAATAAAAGCTTCGTGGCGAAGTTGAATAAAAGATGGAGGTAAACCAAAGATAATAAGGCCCTTCCGTTAGGGGCGTATAAAAGTCTTGGTAATATGTCTCATGTTCAAAACCGTTATAAAACCGTGTTTATCGATTCTTCTTGTCAACTTAATATTTTAACATCGTTTTCTATTAGGAGGGGTTATTGATTTGATGGTCTTAGTTACACCGTTAGGACTCTATTTTTAGACCTAAATCTCTATTATCGCATAAGTCAACAATGTATCCTCGTGAAACATTCAAGACAAATTAAAATATAAGAGATACAACATAGGAATAATGGGAGGATAACTACGTTATTAGGGCATATGAGTAGTTTTAGCATTACTAACTTATAATGACAATGATCTCATTGCACGCTTGGCATGGAATTGGGTGAAAATCGAGGACGATGAAATTATTTCTAACGAAGCATTCACGTGTTCTTACTCTATGAACCTAAACGTCCCATTTTGCGATGAAAATCATACATTATGTCTAAAACGCAAGTAGTAGTAATAGTAGTAGTGTAGCTAGTTTATCATTAAATAAAAAATTGAATATAAATGAATTTTGGAGATGCTACGATACTTTATTCTAGCATTGCGTTAGGGCACGACAATGGTTTAGTATGGGGGAGTGATGAGACTGCTTTTATACATAGTCTCATCGTCCAAATCAGGCTTAAAATGCATAAAATGTCATTAAAACTGCCAAATATATGCTCGTGTTTGTTGCTTGTGTATTTTAGGTACGGATATTGAGGAAAAGACAAAAAGATCACAAGAATCAATCAAAAACGAACACGGGAAACGAAGCCGCACAATGAACCGGGCCCAAGAATGGAATTTACAAAAATGCCCTTAAAGAATTGAAGATTGGCAACATTGGTCCCTCATTTTTGAAGATTTGGCAAGAAAGGCCCTTGGAGAAATCATTTATACAAGATAAATCCTTGGATTCTGAAGACATATCAAGAAAAGTCCTTGAAGATTGCATTTATTGCACTTTTAGTCCTTATTCAAAGTTTATAAAACCCTTGTGCCAACAATGACAAACTGCCAAAAGTTGTTTACAAAGGGATTTGGGAATTTAAGCTGCATTCTTTATTTGAAGAGAGTATAGGAGTTGAGGGACTGTTTTTGGCCAGACAAGAAACATATAACCACCAATCGCCCACTGCCACATCACCCCACTCAACTCCATCCACCAATCACAACCCTCACACCATCCAAGTCTTCATTCCACCCATTTTTTTATATAACTGATTTAATCAGTTATATCTTCCCTCCAAACACCTTATTTAAATTAAATCACCCCCAAAACGGATTAAGTACACCCTAATTACCCTCTAAACCCTAAATTAACCCCAGCTTCAATCCAACTAAAAACAAAGGGGTTTTTGTTTAGATGCTCCAGATTACTAATTACCCTCATCCTCATCCCATCCCACACAAGAAACGTGACCCAGACACACCCATGTGTCTTGTAGGGCCCTCCCCTGCAACGTCTTTTTCATCCCAAACCCAACAAAGGGACAAGATCAACGTTTGATACTTACTACTTGGACCCCAAGCTCAAACAAACGTCCAGGATCACAAACAACAGCTGGCAACATCACATGGTGGCATTTTGACCAAAAGTCCAAGATTCGTCCAAGGGCTTTTCTGGAAAATCACCCATTAGGGTTTTAGCTTGTAATATTTTATTCAGTAGTCTAGATAGTTCTATGATAGTCTATATAAGGAGCTTACAACTTGTGTAAAGCCCTTGTTCCAGAATTTTAGCAAAAATCTTGTAATTCCTTTTTAATCAATATAAAGTTGGTGTTTGTTAAATGTAATTCCTTTTATGATTTATTAAAAGTTGGTAAATGTTTTGAGCTAAGAATTCTGAGTTCCAAACTAAATTTGTTGAAGTGATTTTGAGTTTTCAAAAAGCTATTTTCAAGTTTCTGAAAAAAGTGATTTTTCTTGGTAAAATCTGGTTCCAAAGTTGGTTTTCCAGGTTTGTAAGAGGTTTGTGTAAGTGTTTTTAAAGGAAAGAGTTTAAAAAAATTATTTGAAAAAGATTAAAAAAAGAGATAAAAACAGATTCTTGGTATTGTTTGTTCATTGTTCTTAGCAGATTTTCACTTGAAGCTTTTGATTGTTATCCAAGGATCAGCATAGGCCCGAGCCTGTTTGGAGATGGCTATGCAGCCATTGTGGGACCTGGATGTGGGTCCCACAAGGTAAATTCCTTGTTTTCAGTTTCATATTTTGTGATTTATGTGATTTAAGTGAAAAGTGCATGAAAGTGTTTAAGTGTTGTTTCATGGTTTGATGTTACTCATTTTAGGCTTATATGCATGATATAAGCTTGTTTAAGCAGATTTGTGCAAGTTTGATAGCATTTGATTTGAAAAGTTCATGTTCTGTTAATTAAAGGGGTGTTTGGATTTGAGTTTTAGCTAGGGACTATTGAGAGCTTTTGGCTTAAAAATCATCTAGACAAACTTAGGTTGCATGAGATATGTGTTTTTAGTACTTGGCTTTCAGTTTGGTAAGGTTTGAAACAAATTTGCATGTTAAAATTGAGAAGAGTGGTCAAGAATCAGTTAAGAGCCCTAGTGATTGTTTTATGTAAATTTGGCTCACCAAATCTTGGTGATTGTTAGAATATAGGCTAATCTAGGGTTGGTAATCAGTTTTATGTCATTTGGTTAGTTTGTGTACAAGATTTGAGCTCTTGAAATTCGTTTTTGTGCAAGTTGCATCAGTTAATGTTCATCAGAAAGGGTTAAGCTTCATCAGTAACATTTTGTGCTCTTTTGTGCTTGAATTTTGTGAAGTGACTTGTGATTTTCTTGTTTGCTTGACTTCCCACAACCCAACTGGTTGTGGGAGTGCCCATTTGTCCAAAGAAAAGCCCATACATAAGCTTTCCTAAGCTAAAAGGTCAACTGACCTTAAAATTGCACTAGCAGTGGGAAAAAAGTTTCCCCTGCTAATACAAAAGTTAGTACTGCTTCACTAGCAGACAAACCCTTTGAAGTATCACTATCAATTTTCAACAAAATTTGTCTTTAGTGGGTAAAAATTGGAATTATGACCTTATTTTTGTTTCAATCTTTTTCTAATTTTATTTTTGATTTTTCTGTTTAATTAGAATTTTTACTACTGTTCATTTGCTATTTTTAGGTTTAATAGTTATTTTAAATACTTTTTAATTTCTGATTTTTGGCATTTAGAGGCAAAAATTATTATTTTTCAGTTTTAAGATTTTTCTTGGATTTAGAAAAATAATTTAAGATTTTTGGTTTAAAAAGTTTTTACTGTTCACTTTTTATTTAATTTTTAGAATTAATTTAGTTTAATTAGGGTTTAATATTAAACTATTTTTGTCTTTTAGTGGGAAATTTTATATTTTTCAAACTTTTTCATTTTTCTACTGTTCATTAGAGTAATTTAGGATTTTTAAAATTGTCCAATTATTTTTGGCATTATTTTATTATTTTTTATAATTATTTTAGTTTAAAAATAGTTTTTAGTGATTTAAAAATAGAAAAATAGTTTTTAAAAATTAGGAAAAATACTTTTTAGTCTTTAGATAATATAAGTAAGTTATTTGTTAAATAAAATAATATTTTGGACATTTTGATTAATTATATTTAATTTTAGGGCTTTAATTAGCATTTAAAATTGAATATTTAATTAATAAAAGGTTTTAAAATATTTTTATTGGATTTTTATTCTTATTTATATTATTTTAGACATAGTTTTAGCTTTTAATTAATTTTAGGTTTAAAATTTTTAATTTGTAGCTTTTTACGGTTTTACGTGAACGACCTTTTCGTTTTAGCTCGATCCGTCTTCGTAACCGTCATTCTCTTCTATTCTCATTTCTATTTTCTTTCTCTCAAATATAATCACAAATCAAAATCAATTCATTACACAACGCACTTGCCTCCTTGGGAAACGAACTTGAACTTATTTGGTCATTAGTGCTCGGTTTTCCTAAACCGACACTAAACGCTTACCACTACTTTGTGCACTCTTTTTCCTAAAAGGGTATACAAAAACTCTACAGTTAATGGCCAATCTAACATGTGTATAACACCTAATACTTACTGTAAATATATTCCACTATGCCATTTTATCAGTTTATCATTTGTTTAGTTACTGTTTTTATACAGCCAACTTTATAAGCAAGAATTTAACCTTTTTACCTATGGTTTTCCATCTTTTTAACCATGTTTATCAAATCTATCAACACCAAAACATAATATTTTTAATCATCATTCATCATCATATACATATACATAAATAAAGAAAATACAAGATTACATAATCAGAATAACAAGAGGATAGGAAGAACAATCTCTATACCACCAAGGTTGTGTAGTTTATGATCAAGGCTTGGATTTTGATGGAAAAACTTGTGATAGATCAACACCAACTTTGAAGACCACCAATATTTGTAAACTTCTTGTAGAAATTAGCCCTTGGACATCACCAAATCACCTCCTTGGATGTTAGAATCACCTCCAATCTTCAAGGCTTCAAAGCAGCATCATCATGTGTATGAATAACACATGATTTTATGGGTAAAATAGATCAAATAAGGGTTGTTGTTGGTGATTTTGGGACGAAAATGAGAGAGAGAGGAAGGGAGGATGAGTGGTTTTGCACGTGTAAATGAAGAAATGGTTTCTAGGAAATGGTTTTGTGGTTTGGTATAGCTTACATGTTAAGCTTAACTAACAAGTGTAACTTGTTAGTTATAACTTGACACATCATGAGATGTGGTGGCATACTTTGGCCATCCCATGTAAGTGGGGTGGGGAAAAACTTGTTTTGTCTCATCCCACTAATTTACGGGTATTTCTCGATTTTAGTTTCCTCGATTTGCGTGCCCTCGGGTCGTTTTACGAAAAACGTTTTTATAAATTATGAATCAACGGCACAAAACGAATCTAATAAAAATTGTCCCATCAAAAACGGAGTTCAAAAACGTAAATAGGTAATCCTAAGGTTTCCGGTTTAGTCGTAAAGGACGTAAATAGGTAATCCTAAGGTTTCTCGTAAATTTGTGAGTTTATGAACCAACTCAAACTTAAAATCCCAAAATAATATTTACGGATATATTTATTTCCTGAAATGTCAGACTGTCTCCAAAACGGTGTATGTAAACGTAAGCACGTAACGTAGAATCCTCCGGTTTAGACGTAGTAGATGCTACTTCAAGACGTAAATCCAAATTTCTTCCCATAAATGAGTGAGTTCATAATATAACATTAAAATAATATTTTCAAATAATATTTGAGAATAAAATATCAACCATAAATTGACGGATTGTCACAGCATTTACCCCTAAACAGGATCTTTGTCCTCAAAGATCATCTTACCTTACTACTCGCTTCTTATAGAGTTAAAGCCATGTGGGTATTTCCTCCACATTCGGTCTTTTCTCACAAGTGTAATTCATTACAATACGCGAGTTTCATCAAACATAACTACGGGAATAAGATCAGGCTTAATGTTGACTTACTTTCTCTATCCATGATGTTCACGGGTTTTTGATGAATGCAACTTTTCGCCGATCTAAACTTTATCAAGAAGTGATCAGATTCTCACTTGATAGATATTTTATCAAGTTCGATATACGAAACATAATTCACACAGCTCTTGAAGTCCTAGGGTAGATCCAACTTATATGCCTTTCAAACCAATCTTTTACATCATCTCAATGGTCCCATACAACGGGGACTTATATCCCATGATCTTTCAGATCATCAATTCATTTTTCCATGGTTAAAATTTTGGCCATAACTTCGCTACCCATCTGGCACTTCAAGATCTGCATTTCATATTCACATAACCTCCTGCCCACTACCGGCAGTCAATAATCAGATCCTAATTTCAACAATCATTTCAGGTCTCACGGATCGAGTATTTTGTAAGGTTAGGTTCGCCATCATAAGAAATCTTAAACCTAAGAGACATGTCCAACTCACAATGGGTGTATGTCGGGTGTCTTCATCCTAACTCCTGCTTACAGATGCTCTAATATATATCCTCACAAGATTCGATCTTGATCCTAATACGATAATTATCAAGGATAATCTCTCTAAAGGAAAATGATTTTACAGTTTATTACCAAAGGTCAATCATTCAAACATAAAACAACACTTATAGTATTTTGTATCGTTACTTTACCTCGTTCCTTCGATTGGGGTGGTACAGTACTCTCATCAAGATTCGTTCTCAATGACTTCTGAGCAAATCTCTAAATTCGATGCGAAGCGAGGATCTTGATAGAGATGATCGATACAGGCACACAATGCTTACACAACTCCTTTAAATACAAAGAGTCGATTTCTTCATCAAGAATTTATCATTAACGGGAATGATATTAGTAGATTTGGTCAGTCTGTCGACGATGACCCAAACCGAATCAAATTCAGATGATGACCTTTGCAATAGTCAGACGTTTACTAATGTATGAGGCGATGTCTGTCTTCATAATTTTCCATCAGTACAACTTCTTCAGATAAAGATACATTTAGTCAGAAATGACATGAATAGAAAACTTAATCTTACGAGATTCCAACATGACTATATCTCCCAATCCTCTATATTCAGGCAACCACAAGCAGCCTTTAAAACATTTAACGCCATCGGCTCATCAATTCTAATGGTTCATATTATCCGCAAAACCCCTTTTTATTATCTATATTATCCTTCTTACAAGCATTATTTATTTTTATATTGTTTGGCAATTTATTTTGCACCTTCATTATTAAGGAACATGTCCTAATTGGTTCTTTATCCTTTTTACATAATGTGTCAGTAATTATATTCACCTTCCTCGATGAAATAAATATCATGACCGTATTTATTCAGAAATTCTTTCTTCACATTTTCTAAGTTTTAGTTTCGTCTCAACTATCATTTTTATCAGTTTTGCTCGATTCGACGTTTAAAGCGTTGATAAATATTACAAGTAATTAACTAATAAATATTTAATTTTTATGAAACGTAAACGTATAAATTTTATATTTCTTAGTTCGACCAATTATATGAAAATGTTCAAAATAAATTTGAATTTAGTTAACATGATTTTTGTTGGTTTATCCAAAATATTTAGTAAGATCCGTAATTGTTCGAAAAATCTTTGGTTAAAAGTTTCTTAATTGAAAAGCCAACATTGTCGTTTTAAGTCTTGGTTTAAACGGTTTTCTCAATCCCTGTTAGGTTGTCTTGAGGTATACACAAACATTTACCCCTAAACAGGAGTTTAGTTAAATGATTTGGGCATAATGAAATAATCCCTTAAAAATTTCTTTGACAAAATATCCTTCAAAACATATTTCTATTTTCTTTTTAGTAAAACCCAAAGTCTTAAAAGGGCTCTTAATTTTTGAAGAGTCAATATGTATATATCTTACCATCATTAATCAAACGATCAACTAATATTAAGGATTTTTACATGTTAATTAATTAAGGTACATATTTTTCATTACTCGGTCAATTCAGGGCAGTCTATAAATAATTATTAACTCCTTCTTATTCTTATAAACAAACAGATGGTTCTTAATGATCAAAAACATGAATGTATCAAATTACAGCCTACACACGAGATTAACCAAATTTATGAATACTACATGTGCATTGGCCAGTCCAAGCAACATCACATGAAACTCATAATGTTCATTACAAGTTCTGGATGTAGTGATTGGAATAGATAATCTTTTTCGCGGATGCGAAGTTGATGATAACCATGCCGTGAATCAAATTTTCGAATATACGTTAGAACCTTGTAAATGATCGAACAATCTATCATCTTTGGTAGTGGATATAGATTTTAATCGTTAATTTACTTAGTTAACGGTAATTAATAAATATAAGGAATGATAATACCATAGCTCTTCATGATGACGAGCTTGGTAGAATAAAAGCTTTCTCCGACAACTCTCTCAGTTGTACGGTAACACTTTCGATTCAAATGGTGCTGAAGTACAGTGCACACGCCACAGGTGCAGCACCAGGAATATAATCAATACCAAATTCAACTTTCCTAAATGGCTAAAGTCTAGGTAATTTACCAACAAATACCTTCTAAAGTATCAGATAACGGAAACATCTTTTAATATATTTACTTTAAGTTCTTTCTAAATTATAATATCTATGACTAATTCACAACCATTCACGGTATAACTTCAAGTCTAAATGCAGGATATGGTCATCCATCAAGAATTTTTAGATCACTTTTGATAATCAATGTAACATCCCCAAATTTATCAACTCAGTACAGCAGAAGACTCGTTGGTGTTACGGGATAGCACATTACTCACATCATAGACAACGCATAAAAATCGCGTCGTTTATTAATAAAGCATTTCCATTCATAAATATCAAAGTTACATCGGTCCCAAGTCATATTATTTCATACAAAGTTTTACAAAGTATTTGAATGGAAAATATTGTTTAAGTGCGGGCCATGAATTCTTGTCGTCTTCCCGAGAATTACCTTCAAGTACCTGAGATAAAACATGTTAAAAGAAAAGGTCAGCGATAACGCCGAGTGAATTCATATAGTTTAATAAAATCATCAATATAACATCAGTATAAAATTATTACTGAAAATCATTTTGTACCAATCGTTTTAATAGGCCATAAAATAGCCAAAGTCATTTTATACAAATCTTCATCAAAATCCTAATATAGACGTTTGCCTTAAAAATCATTATACGAGCCAATGTCGTAAAAACATCATACAATACGTCTTATAACGTTGTATGAAAATAAAAACCGTTATATGAATATGGTTATGAAAACCAAAACACGAACATAATATCAATAGTATGACCCTGTATTGCTAGTCAGGCAATACATCGTAATTCGGAGCGTCTAGTAGTATTTTGTTAGTTTGGATTATTATAAGCCGCATGACATTGTTACCTTACTAAACCAAACAACGGGTAGCTAACCCGATACTCAATTTTCCCATCTAAATTAGCGTGTCGTCACAAAGGTCACGCTATGGAAATCTTCTCATACATAAATTCGCTTACCAATCAATGTGGCACGACGGGGATCAACCGTCAAGGCGCGAACTGGGGTGATCGTCCCCAAATAGTACTATTATATGCACAAGCGTCTACCAAATCCCGGTAGTTTACAATTCATGCTAATGGGACTTTTAGTGACATAACCTAACTTTAATAATCCATTTGATTTCATCTATCGGGTCCTTTAATCATTTATCGGGTCATACAATCGGGTCATACAATCATTCGGGTCCAAACCAATAAACAAACAATCGGGACAAATGGTGTCCTATTTTATAAAAACTAACATGTTATCTCCCTCGCGGGTTTATAAAACATTTATAAAAACATTTAAAAGAGTGCGAGGCTATGAACTCACGTTGATGTGGGAAGGCGGGTTATCGGCAATTTGGACGTACGGTACGTGCTTCAATCACGGAAACCTAGACAAATAATAATCGTCTTAGACTCATGTCCAATGACTTTATAAAAATAATAATTATGTATACATATGATTATTTTATATATATGATGATCCAGTGGGTTTACATGTTCTCTTTTACTCATTTTAGTGTTTACGTATTGGTATCTTCTTACTAGTTTACTAGTTTTACCTATTTACGTGTTTTAAGTCCAATAAACTTATTATAAGTTCTTTAACTTGTATTAATCCTTTTTATACTTATATTATCAGTATCTACACTTTACAAGTTGGGCCTAAATGGGTTAAGTCCAATAAATAAGTTTATAAGTGTTTTAGTCCATTTTGCTGTTTTATTAGTCCGATAACGTTAATTTAGTCCGTTAATGTCCGTATGTTATATAGTTCGGGTTTTATCGGTTTTTACTTGTTATTTATGTTTATCAGTAAATGAGTTTTATAAAAGTTTACATTAGACGGGTCCAACCGTCTAAGTTTTATTTAACAAAAACGTTAATTTTACGGTAATAGCCGAAAAAATCGTAAAAATCATGTTTATAGTTTTATAACTTATAAAACATAACAAGTTACCATTTTTATAAAATGTCCACTTATTTATCATTGTACATATTTATATAAATAAAATTCATGAGTTAGTGGGTTTTAACTTTACATTTTATACAATATAATTTTGAGTGCTTATATAATAGTATTATACTTTAATTTCCAAAATCTGATTTTTATTTTCATCTTCACCAAAACTGCCATATCTACAGTTCTATATGGAGATAGAAGCTCAAATTTTTATCACATAAACTACATGATAGTTTCTCCATTTAACTCTACTATAGCTACTGTTGAATCATCCTCCAAGTATTTTCTAAAAATCATCCAAAACAGTGAACTCAGATTTGTATCTTAAAATTGTTTTGATCATATCTCACTCATTACAATGATTCCATTGCATGGCCAACTCTCACATATGTATGACATCTTATACTTACTGTATATTGCTTCTACTTTGCCATTTTATCAGTATAACATGTGGTTAGTTACCGTTTTTATACAGCCTACCATTTAAACAAGATTTACCCATTTTTCATGTAGTTTGTCCATCTTTTTACCCATGTTTATCCAATCTATCAACACCAAATCCTCACATAACATTTTTATCATCATATAATCATCATATACATATACAATAGGAAATAAAATACATGATTACATAATCAAAATAACAAGAAGATGAGGAGGACAATCTTTATACCACCAAGTTGATGTAGGTTATGATTTGGGCATGGTTTTTGATGGAGAAACTTGTGGATAACCATGACCATCTTCAAGACTACCATTCTTCATAGACTCCTTGTGGAAAATCAGCCCTAACACTTCATGGAAACTCCTCCTTGGATGTTATAACTTGCACCAATCAATAGGGCTTCAAAAGGGCATCAACATGTATATGAATAACATGAGATTTGTGGTTGATTTTGATCAAATGAGGGTGTTGTTTGATGATATGGGACGAAATTATAGAGAGAGGAAGAGAGAGTTTTGGTTGATTTGCATGTATGTAATGAAGGTAGTAGTTTTTGGTAGCTAGTTTTGATGGAAGAATGGCTTACTTTGTAAGCTAGAATGACAAGTGTAAGCTTAGCCTACAACTTGACACCAAATGTGGTGTGGTGGTGTTGTGTGGGATGGTTATAGTGGGGGTGGGGCAAGTGTCCCACTTGTCTCATCCCCATTTGTTTACGGGTACTCCTCGATTCTAGTTTCCTCGGTTTGCGTGCCCTCGGATTGTTTTACGAAAAACGTTTTTATAAATTGTGAATCAACGGCACAAAACGAATCTAATAAAAATTGTCTCATCAAAAACGGAGTTCGAAAACGTAAATACGTAATCCTAAGGTTTCTGGTTTAGTCGTAAATGACGTTAAAATAAAATCGTAAGTCCTAGTCTCTTCTCGTAAATTTGTGAGTTTATGAACTAACACAAATTTAAAACTCCAAAATAATATTCACGGAAAAATTTATTTTCTGAAATGTCGGACTGTCACCAAAACGGTGTATGTAAACGTAAGCACGTAAGGTTGAATCCTCCGGTTTAGACGTAGTCGATGCTACTTCAAGACGTAAATCCAAATTACTTCCCAAAAATAAGTGAGTTCATATTGTAACATTAAAATAATGTTTTCAAATAAATATCGAGAATAAAATATCAACCATAAATTGACGGATTGTCACAGCATTTACCCCTAAACAGGATCTTTGTCCTCAAAGATCATCTTACTACTCGCTTCTTATAGAGTTAAAGCCATGTGGGTATTTCCTCCACATTCGGTCTTTTCTCACAAGTGCAATTCATTACAATACGCGAGTTTCATCAATCATAACTACGGGAATAAGATCAGGCTTAATGTTGACTTACTTTCTCTATTCATGATGTTCACGGGTTTTTGATGAATGCAACTTTTCGCTGATCTAAGCTCTATTAAGAAGAATTCAGATTTTTACTTGATAGATATTCCATCAAGTTCTATATACGAAAGATAATTCACGCAGTTCTTGAAGTCCTAGGGTAGATCCAGCTTATATGCCTTTCAAACCAATCTTTTACATCATCTCAATGGTCCCATACAACGAGGACTTATATCCCATGATTTGTCAGATCATGAATTCATTTTTCCAAGTTTAAAAATTGTGGCATAACTTCGCTACCCATTTGGCAATTCAAGATCTACAATTTCATATTCACATAATCTCTTACCCACTAACGGCAGTCAATAATCAGATCCTAATTTCAACAATCATTTCAGGTCTCGCGGGTCGAGTATTTTGCAAGGATAGGTTCGCCATCATAGGAAACCTTAAGCCTAAAAGACATGTCCAACTCATAATGGGTGTATGTCGGGTGTCTTCATCTCAACTCTTGCTTACAGATGCTCTAATATAGATCCTAACAAGATTAGATCTCGATCCTACTACAATAATTATCAATGATAATCTCTCCAAATGAAAATGATTATACGGTTTATTACCAAAGGTCATTCATTCAAACATAAAACAACACTTGTATTACTTTATATCGTTACTTTACCTCGTCCCCTCGACTTGGGGTGCTAAAGAGTACTCTCATCAAGGTTAGTTCCCAATGACTTCTGAGCAAATCTCTAGAAATTCGATGCGAAGCGAGGATCTTGATATAGATGTTCGATACAGGCACACTATGTTTACATAACTCTTTTGCATTTATCATTAACGGGAATGATATTAGCAGATTTGGTTAGCCTGTCGACGATGACCCAAATCGAATCAAATTCAGATGATGACCTTTGTAATAGCTAGAAGTTAACTAATGTATGAGGCGATGTCTGCCTTCATAATTTGCCATTAGTACAACTTCTTCAGACAAAGATACTTTTAGTCATAAATGACATAAATAGAATACTTATACTTACAAATTCCAACATGGCTATATCTTACAATCCTCTATATTTAGACAATCACAAGTGGTCTTTTATACATTTAACGCCATCGGCTTCTTAATTCTAATGGTTCACATTAGCCGCGAACCACTTTTTATTATCTATATTATCCTTTTTACAATCATCGGCTATTTTTTTTTTAAATTGTTCGGAAATTTATTTTGCACCTTCATTATTAAGGAACATGTCCTAATTAGTTCTTTATAATGTGTCAATAATTACGTTCACTTTCTTGATGAAATAAATATCATAACCGTATTTATTCAAAATTCTTTCTTCATATCTTCTATGTTTTAGTTTCGTCTTTACTATTATCTTTATCAGTTTTTCACAATCCAGCGTTTAAAGCGTCGATAATTATTACAATTAATTAAATAATAATTAGTTAATTTTTATGAAATGTAAACGTAAAAATTTTAAATTTCTTAGTTCGACCAATTATATAAAATGTCCAAAAATATATTTTAATTAACAAGATTTTTGTTGATTTATCAAAAATAATTAGTAGGATTCGTAAATGTTCGAAAAATCTTTGTTTATATTTTGGTCAAAATTTTCTTAGTTGAAAAGCGTAAATTATCGTTTCAAATTTCAAGTCATGTTTTAAATGGTTTTTCTCAATCCTTCTTAAGTTGTCCTGAGGTATACACAAACATTTACCCCTAAACAGAAGTTTAGTTAAATGGTTTGTGTATAAGGGAATAATCCCTTAAAATCCTTTGTTAAAACATTTGTCAAAATATATTTGCATTTTCTTTTTAGTATAACCCAAAGTCTTAAATGGCTCTAATTTGAAGAGTCAGTATAGATTCCATTATCTTTTTAATCACATAGTCCAATAATGTAAAGGTTTAAGTCTTTAATCTCATGTTAATTATTCAAGGTACATGTTTTTATTGTTCGGTCAATTTAGGGCAATCTATAAATAATTATTAACTTCTATTTATTTTTATAAACAAACAAATGGTCCTTAATGATCACAAGAATGAATTTATCAAATTACAGCCTACACACGTGATTCACCAAATTTATGAATGCTACATGTGTATAGTCAATCCAAACGACATAACGTGAAACTCGTAATATTCATTACAAGTACGGGATGTAGTGATTGGAATAAATAATCTTCTTCGCAGATGCGATGTTGATGATAACCATGCCGTGGATCAAATTGCTAGAACCTTGTAAATGATCGAACAAATCTTCCATTTCGAGTTATGGATATCGTTTTCGATTGTCAATTTACTCAGTTCACAGTAATCTATAAATATAAGGAATGATAACACCATAGCTCTTCATGATGACGAGCTCGGTAGAATAAAATATTTCTCCGACAACTCTCTTAGTTGTGCGGTAATTCCTTAAATTCAGATGGTGCTGACGTACAGTGCACAAGCCACAGGTGCAGCACCGGAAATATAATCAATACCAAATTCAACTTGCCGTAATGGCAAAACTCTAGGTAAGTCATCAATAAATACTTACTAAGGTTTCAGATAACAGAATTATCTTTTTAATAAATTCATATTAACTTCTTTCTAGATTATAATATCTATGACTAATTTACAACCATTTATGGTAAAATTTCAAGTCTAAATGCAGGATATCGTCATCCACCAAGAATTATTTAGATCACTTTTGATAATCAACATCTTATCGTTTAGGGGAATTCTACTCGAGTTCACATCAGTTAAGACAATGTCGTCATGTCATAATCAATCAATCCATTCTACTGGCACTATCAACCGTCCAGTTTCATTACCGTCGATAAGATGTGAACTTTTCAAAAGACTAATAATAACTCATAATCCTTTACAAGTTCAACGATATCTGGAGACATAACTAACCTTAAAAGAGTAAGGTCAACGCATAATCTACGCGATAGGATTTCAAATCAGATACAGACGAAAACATTTAACGAATATGAATATATCCCATGTTTTCATAATTTGAGTACGCATTCGAAAGCTCCTCGGATCGTTACCCAGGTCATTCAAATGAAACCAAATCATAAGAAATGATAAGAACGTCAATACATCCAGTCGGGTATCAACACTCGGTAATCGGATACTTTTCCTAAGAATCTCACTACGGGAGAATTGGACAAGAAAGAATTGTCAATTGTCAAATAAGACAATTTCCACAGATGAGTAAATTCGATTCAGAAGAACAGATGCTACAGGCACATATGTAGGTGTCCCTAACATTATGTCCTTATTTTTCACTTCTTGCAGATCTCATAAAAATTTAATCTTTCACAATCCTCAAAGAAAATGTAGTGTTTATTCATTAGTTTTATGGTGACTACTAATCAGCCTTGCATGGTCCATTCCAAATTGTATGTAGGCGCGCAACTATATACAATTTCAAGATTAACGATGCAATACTCAGTTCGTCAAAATTTTATCATCATGTTTATAATAAAAACATTTTCATGCTTAATTCTTAAATAAGAATCAAAAATAATTTACAACGATTTTCTTTGTTATGAAAACAATTAAGTTTTCCAAGGTGTTTTATAAACAACTTCATTTCAATAATGATTACTCATAAGTCTCACTTTAAATAATCTGTATAGTGATGAAAATCCAATTATTCTCAAATGATACTGTTTTATCTTATAAAAACAATTAGTGATCTGCAAAAGAGTGATGAAAAGTTGTTCACCAAGAATTAACTACGATATGATAAGAAATGAGCTTAGCCAAATAATCATGAGGTTCATGACTTCGATGGCACTCAGGAATACAAAGAGAATAATCCACAACGTAACTCAATTCAAGATGAGTACTTGTTCAATGGTTGTATCACTAATGCGAACATTAGGATGAAGTAATAAAGGATAGATAACATCGATACATGTAGAATTTAGCAATCAAAGGTAGCCTTTTTATTAATCACAAACAAGTCAAATTGTACCGTAACACATTACGTGTCACTATGTCATACAATTCTCAGAACTCATCCTACCAACTGATGTCTCAGTTAAGTTAGGGATTTTTTTTAAAAGATACCATAATGAATACTAATCTACAAGAGTCATTAGGTGTTCCACTTGTCCCAGAAGATCCATCGGTCCCAATTCAGAAGAAGATTTCTTCAATTTATTTCTTGGACACTGGGCATCCTCGTCACTGGACAATGGCCTAGGAACAACCCTTAACACGAATCAACAAACAATCAATTAAAACCTTATAATTCAATCACAAAACTTAACGATTTCCTCTTAACAATCTCATGTTCCATACGAGTTAAATTTTACTTTTATTCAAGTTTCAATCAACTTATACTCAATTCGATATCCTACCTCATATTCCAATACTTTCAATCTTATTCTTACACCTTAATAGGGCAATAAAAGCTTGATATGATCAACACTTAATTTCCAATCCTATAACTCCTTTATCAATAATTATCAAATAAGTCACTAGTATGAGATGACTCATACATTCAATTAGACTTCTCGGAAAGGTATTAGTGGCATGAGGCTTTTGGGTAATGGTTCCAATAACAGCCTCAAGTGCAACATTCACCCTTTCGATTTCGATTTAAGAATTGGATGACAACGAATTAGATGACATCTTTCTAGGTGGTAATGTTTTGTCAAACTCCACTCTATAAGGAAAGATCGTCATGACATCGATATCAGATTTAATCTCGCCAATTCTTCTTCAATATCACAATCAACTAATATCTACATTTCTACGAATATCAACCATTTGTTGGGATAATAAATATCCACAACTTGGTTTAGATCTAGGTAGAATTCCTACGAGAATAGCTTCGATTAATTTACTAGGGGAGTTAGGGTTACTTGTGACAATCTACGTCGTATAAATACCTCGTATAAATATCAAAATAATCATCAAACAATCATGTAATAAAATTACATCATATATATATATATATATATATATATATATATATATATATAATCCAAGTTATATATATATTAAAATAACACTTCTCAGTCTGGCCTTGTCGGTAACTCGGGAATTCTTCGGCACCGTTATAGTCAAAAGATTTTTAGACATTTTTAGAAAAATGTTTATAGTTAAAAGATTTTGAAAAGTTTTATTCAAAACCTTGGTTTTAAAAATCTTTCGTTCTCTATAACGAGAGCTCTGGTACCAAACTGTAACACCCCCAAATTTATACAACTCAGTACAGCGGAAGACTCGTTGGTGTTACGGGATAGCACATTACTCACATCATAGACAACGCATAAAAATCGCGTCGTTTATTAATAAAGCATTTCCATTCATAAATATCAAAGTTACATCGGTCCCAAGTCATATTATTTCATACAAAGTTTTACAAAGTATTTGAATGGAAAATATTGTTTAAGTGTGGGCCATGAATTCTTGTCGTCTTCCCGAGAATTACCTTCAAGTACCTGAGATAAAACATGTTAAAAGAAAAGGTCAGCGATAACGCCGAGTGAATTCATATAGTTTAATAAAATCATCAATATAACATCAGTATAAAATTATTACTGAAAATCATTTTGTACAAATCGTTTAATAGGCCATAAAATAGCCAAAGTCATTTTATACAAATCTTCATCAAAATCATAATATAGGCGTTTGCCTTAAAAATCATTATACGAGCCAATGTCGTAAAAACATCATACAATACGTCTTATGACGTTGTATGAAAATAAAAACCGTTATATGAATATGGTTATGAAAACCAAAACACGAACATAATATCAATAGTATGACCCTGTATTGCTAGTCAGGCAATACATCGTAATTCGGAGCGTCTAGTAGTATTTTGTTAGTTTGGATTATTATAAGCCGCATGACATTGTTACCTTACTAAACCAAACAACGGGTAGCTAACCCGATACTCAATTTGCCCATCTAAAGTAGCGTGTCGTCACAAAGGTCACGCTATGGAAATCTTCTCATACATAAATTCGCTTACCAATCAATGTGGCACGACGGGGATCAACCGTCAAGGCGCGAACTGGGGTGATCGTCCCCAAATAGTACTATTATATGCACAAGCGTCTACCAAATCCCGGTAGTTCACAATTCATGCTAATGGGACTTTTAGTGACATAACCTAACTTTAATAATCCATTTGATTTCATCTATCGGGTCCTTTAATCATTTATCGGGTCATACAATCGGGTCATACAATCATTCGGGTCCAAACCAATAAACAAACATTCGGGACAAATGGTGTCCTATTTTATAAAAAACTAACATGTTATCTCCCTCGCGGGTTTATAAAACATTTATAAAAACATTTAAAAGAGTGCGAGGCTATGAACTCACGTTGATGTGGGAAGGCGGGTTATCGGCAATTCGGACGTACGGTACGTGCTTCAATCACGGAAACCTAGACAAATAATAATCGTCTTAGACTCATGTCCAATGACTTTATAAAAATTACAATTATGTATACATATGATGATTTTATATATATGATGATCCAGTGGGTTTACATGTTCTCTTTTACTCATTTTAGTGTTTACGTATTGGTATCTTCTTACTAGTTTACTAGTTTTACCTATTTACGTGTTTTAAGTCCAATAAACTTATTATAAGTTCTTTAACTTGTATTAATCCTTGTTATACTTATATTATCAGTATCTACACTTTACAAGTTGGGCCTAAATGGGTTAAGTCCAATAAATAAGTTTATAAGTGTTTGAGTCCATTTTGTTGTTTTATTAGTCCGATAACGTTAATTTAGTCCGTTAATGTCCGTATGTTATATAGTTCGGGTTTTATCGGTTTTTACTTGTTATATATGTTTATATATCAGTAAATGAGTTTTCTAAAAGTTTACATTAGACGGGTCCAACCGTCTAAGTTTTATTTAACAAAAACGTTAATTTTACGGTAATAGCCGAAAAGATCGTAAAAATCATGTTTATAGTTTTATAACTTATAAAACATAACAAGTTACCATTTTTATAAAAGGTCCACTTATTTATCATTGTACATATTTATATAAATAAAATTCATGAGTTAGTGGGTTTTAACTTTACATTTTATACAATATAATTTTGAGTGCTTATATAATAGTATTATACTTTAATTTCCAAAATCTGATTTTTATTTTCATCTTCACCAAAACTGCCATATCTAGAGTTATATATGGAGATAGAAGCTTAAATTTTTATCACATAAACTACATGATAGTTGCTCCATTTAACTCTGCTATAGATACTGTTGAATCATCCTCCAAGTATTTTCTAAAAATCGTCCAAAACAGTGAACTCAGATTTGTATCTTAAAATTGTTTTGATCATATCTCACTCATTATAATGATTCCATTGCATGGCCAACTCTCACATGTGTATGACATCTTATACTTACTGTATATTGCTTCTACTTTGCCATTTTATCAGTCTAACATGTGGTTAGTTACTGTTTTTATACAGCCTACCATTTAAACAAGATTTACCCATTTTTCATGTAGTTTGTCCATCTTTTTACCCATGTTTATCCAATCTATCAACACCAAATCCCCACATAACATTTTTATCATCATATAATCATCATATACATATACAATAGGAAATAAAATACATGATTACATAATCAAAATAACAAGAAGATGAGGAGGACAATCTTTATACCACCAAGTTGATGTAGGTTATGATTTGGGCATGGTTTTTGATGGAGAAACTTGTGGATAACCATAACCATCTTCAAGACCACCATTCTTCATAGACTCCTTGTGGAAAATCAGCCCTAACACTTCATGGAAACTCCTCCTTGGATGTTATAACTTGCACCAATCAATAGGGCTTCAAAAGGGCATCAACATGTATATGAATAACATGAGATTTGTGGTTGATTTTGATCAAATGAGGGTGTTGTTTGATGATATGGGACGAAATTATAGAGAGAGGAAGAGAGAGTTTTGGTTGATTTGCATGTATCTAATGAAGGTAGTAGTTTTTGGTAGCTAGTTTTGATGGAAGAATGGCTTACTTTGTAAGCTAGAATGACAAGTGTAAGCTTAGCTTACAACTTGACACCAAATGTGGTGTGGTGGTGTTGTGTGGGATGGTTATAGTGGGGGTGGGGCAAGTGTCCCACTTGTCTCATCCCCATTTGTTTACGGGTACTCCTCGATTCTAGTTTCCTCGATTTGCGTGCCCTCGGGTCGTTTTACGAAAAACGTTTTTATAAATTGTGAATCAACGGCACAAAACGAATCTAATAAAAATTGTCTCATCAAAAACGGAGTTCGTAAACGTAAATACGTAATCCTAAGGTTTCTGGTTTAGTCGTAAAGGACGTTAAAATAAAATCGTAAGTCCTAGTCTCTTCTCGTAAATTTGTGAGTTTATGAACTAACACAAATTTAAAACTCCAAAATAATATTCACGGATAAATTTATTTTCTGAAATGTCGGACTGTCACCAAAACGGTGTATGTAAACGTAAGCACGTAACGTTAAATCCTACGGTTTAGACGTAGTCGATGCTACTTCAAGACGTAAATCCAAATTACTTCCCAAAAATAAGTGAGTTCATATTGTAACATTAAAATAATGTTTTCAAATAAATATCGAGAATAAAATATCAACCATAAATTGACGGATTGTCACAATCAACATCTTATCATTTAGGGGAATTCTACTCGAGTTCCCATCAATTAAGACAATGTTGTCATGTCATAATCAATCAATCCATTCTACTGGCACTATTAACTTTCCAGTTTCATCACCGTTGATAAGATGTTAACTTCTCAAAAGACTAATAATAATTCATAATCCTTCACAAATTCAAGGATATCAGGAGACATTACTAACCTTAAAAGAGTAAGGTCAACGCATAATCTACGCGAGAGAATTTCTAATCAGGTACAGACTATAACATTTAACAAATATGAATATATCCCATGTTATCATAATTTGAGTACGCATTCGAAAGCTCCTCGGATCGTTACCCATGTCATTTAAATGAAATCAAATAAAAAAAAATGATAGGAATGTCGATACATCCAGTCGGGTATCAACACTCGGTAATCAGATACTTTTCCTAAGAATCTCACTACGGGAGAATTGGACAAGAAGGGAATATCAATTGTCAAATAAGACAAGTTCCACAGATGAGTAAATTCGACTCAGAAGAATATATGCGACAGGCACATATGTAGGTGTCCCTAACACTATGTCCCTATTTTTCACTTCTTGCAGATCTCATAAAATTTATTCTTTCACAATCTTCAAAGAAAATGTAGTGTTTATTCATTAGTTTTATGGTGACTACTAATCAGCCTTGCATGGTCCATTCCAAATTGTATGTAGGCGCGCAACTATATACAATTTCAAGATTAACGATGCAATACTCAGTTCGTCAAAATTTTATCATCATGTTTATAATAAAAACATATTCATGCTTAATTCTTAAATAAGAATCAAAAATAAATTTACAAATGTTTTTTTTGTTATGAAAACAATCAAGTTTTCCAAGGTGTTTCATAAACAACTTCATTTCGATAACGATTACTTATAAATCTCACTTTAGATCATCCTTACGGTGATGAAACATCAATTTTATTCTCAAGGAATACTGTTTTATCTTATAAAAACAATGAGTGATCTGCAAAAGAGTGATGAAAAGTTGTTCACCAAGAACTAACTACAATATAATGGGAAATGAGCTTAGCCAAATAATCATGAAGTTCATGACCTCGATGGCACTCAGGAAGAATAATTCACAACGTAACTCAATTCGAGATGAGTACTTGTTCAATGGTTGCATCACTAATGCGAGCATTAGAAAGAAGCAAGAAAATATAGATATCATCGATACATGTATAAATTAGCAATCAAATGTAATCTTTTCATTAATCACAAACAAGTCAAAATTGTACCGTAATACATTACGTGTCACTATCTCATACAATTCCAAGAACTCATCCTACCAACTGATGTCTCAGTTAAGTTAGGGATTATTTTTAAAAGATACCACAATGAATACTAATCTACAAGAGTCATTAGGTGTCCCACCTGTCCCGGAAGATCCATCGGTCTCAATTTAGAAGAAGATTTCTTCAATTTATTTGTTGGACACTGGGCATCCTCGTCATTGGACAATGGCCTAGGAACAACCCTTAACACGAATCAACAATCAATTAAAACCTTATAATTCAATCACAGAACTTAACGACTTCCTCTTAACAATCTCATATTCCATGCGAGTTAAATTTTACTTTATTCAAGTTTCAATCAACTTATACTCAATGCGATATCCTACCTCATTTTCCAATACTTACAACCTTATTCTTAGACCTTAATAGGGCAATAAAAGCTCGATATGAACAACACTTAATTTCCAATCCTATAGTTCTTACAACAATAGTTATCAAATGAGTCACTAGCATGAGATGACTCACACATTCAATTAGACTTCTCGGAAAGGTACTTGTGGCATGATGCTTTTGGGTAATGGTTCCAATGACAGCCTCAAGTGCGACATTCACCCTTTCGATTTCAATTTAAGAATTGGGTGACAATGAATCAGATGACACCTTTCCAAGTGGTAACGTTTTGTCAAACTCCACTCTATAAGGAAAGATCGTCATGACATCGATATCAGATTTAATCTCGCCAGTTATTCTTCAATATCACAATCAACTAATATCTATATTTCTACGAATATCAACCATTTTGTTGGGATCATCAATATCCACAACTTGGTTTAGATCTAGAATAGCTAGATTTCCTATGGGAATAGCTTCGATTGATTTGCTAGGGGATTTAGGGTTCCTTGTGACAATCTACGTCGTATAAATTCCTCGTATAAATATAGAAATAATCATCAAACAATCATGTAATCAAATTACATCGTATGTATATATATAATCCAAGTTATATATATATATATATATATATTAAAATAACACTTCTCAGTCTGGCCTTGTCGGTAACTCGGGAATTCTTCGGCACCGTTATAGACAAAATATTTTTAGACATTTTGAGAAAAATGTTTATAGTTAAAAGATTTTGAAGTGCTTTATTCAAAACATTGGTTTTAAAAATATTTCGTTTTCTAAAACGAGAGCTCTGGTACCAAACTGTAACACCCCAAATCTATACAATTCAATACAGCGGAAGACTCGTTGGTGTTACGGGATAGCACATTACTCACATCATAGACAACGCTTATAAATCGCGTCGTTTAATAATAAAGCATTTCCGTTCATAAATATCATATCTACATAGGTCCCAAGTCATATTATTTCATACAAATTTTATAAAGCATTTGAATGGAAATTGTTATTTAAGTGCGGGCCATGAATTCTTGTCATCTTCCCGAAAATAACCATCAAGTACCTGAGATAAAACATGTTAAAAGAAAAGGTCAGCGATAACGCCGAGTGAGTTCATATAGTTTAATAAAATCCATCAATATAACATCGGTATAACATTATTACCGAAAATCATTTTGTACAAATCTTTGTAATAGGCCATAAACTAGCCAAAGTCATTTTATACAAATCCTTATCAAAAATCATAATATAGGCCTTTGCCTTCAAAATCATTATACGATCCATTGTCGTAAAAACATCATACAATACGTTTTATAACGTTGTATAGAGTTAAATAAAAACCAATATATGAATGTGGTTATGAAAAACTAAAACACGAACATAATATCAATAGTAAGACCCGTATTCCTAGTCAGGCAATATATCGTAATTTAATGCGTATAGCAGTATTTTGTTATTTGGATTATTATAAGCCGCATGACATTGTTACCTTACTACAATAAACAACGGGTAGCTAGCCCGAAACTCAATTTGCCCATCTAAATTTGCGTGTCCTCATAATAATCACGCTTGTGTAAATCTTCTCATACATAAATTCGCTTACCAATCAATGTGGCATGACGGAGAACAACCGTCAAGGCGCGAACTGGGGTGATCGTCCCCAAATAGTACTATTATATGCATAAGCGTCTACCAAATCCCGGTAGTTCACAATTCATGCTAATGGTACTTTTAGTGACATAACCTAACTTTAATAATCCATTTCATTTCTTCTATCGGGTCATTTAATCATTCATCAGGTCATACAATCATTCGGGTCCAAATCAATAAACAGACAATCGGGACAATTAGTGTCCTATTTTATAAAAACTAACATGTTATCTCCCTCTCGGGTTTAGAAAACATTTCATAAAAACATTTAAAATAGTGAGAGGCTATGAACTCACGTTGATGTGGGAAAGTGGGTTATCGGCAATTCGGATGTACGGTACGTGCTTCAATCACGGAAACCTAGACAAATAATACTCGTCTTAGACTCATGTCCAATGACTTTATCAAAATAACAAATATACATATGATAATTTTGTACATATGATGATGATCAAGTGGGTTAATAAATTCTCATTTATTCATTTTAGTGTTTATGTATTGGTAACTTTTTACTAGTTTACTAGTTTTACCTATTTACATCTTTTAGGTCCAATAAGCCTATTATAAGTTCATTAACTTGTATTAATCCATTTTATACTTTTATTATCAGTATTTACACTTTACATGTTGGGCCCAAATGGGTTAAGCCCAATAAGTAATTTTTATAAGTGTTTAACTTATTTAGTTAAATTATTAGTCCAAATATGCTAACTTAGCTCGTTAATGTCTGTATGTCAAATAGTTCGGGCTTTATCGGTTTTTACATGTATTAGGTACTTATATATCAGTATATGACTTTTTAAAACTTTACATTAGACGGGTTTGATCGTCTAAGTTTTAATTGGCGAAAAACTTTAATTTTACGGTAATAGCCGAAAAAGTCGTAAAAATCATGTTTATAGTTTTTATAGCTTATAATTCTTATTCAACTACCATTTTTATAAAGTGTACATTTATTTAACCTTATACATATTTATATAAATAAAATTTATAAGTTAGTGGGTTTTAATTCACATTTTATACTATATTAGTTTGAGTGCTTATATAATACTATTAAACATTCATTCTTCAAAATCTGATTTTTAGTTTCATCTTCACCATTTTTATCATATCTTGAGTTCTATAAGGAGATAGAAGCTCATTTTTAGATGGCATAAACTTCATATTATGTGCTACAAATAAGTTAGTTTTAGCTACTGCTCAATCCATGTCTAAGTATCCTTAACAGTCCCTACAAAACAGACTATTCAGATTGATACACTAATTTTGTTTTGATCATATCTCACTCATTTTGATGATTCCATTGCATTGCCAAATCTAACATGTGTATAACACCTAATACTTACTGTAAATAGATTCCACTATGCCATTTTATCAGTTTATCATTTGGTTAGTTACTGTTTTTATACAGCCAACTTTATAAGCAAGAATTTAACCTTTTTACCTATGGTTTTCAATCTTTTTAACCATGTTTATCAAATCTATCAACACCAAATCCCCACATAATATTTTTAATCATCATTTATCATCATATACATATACATAAATAAAGAAAATACAAGATTACATAATCAAAATAACAAGAGGAGAGGAAGAACAATCTCTATACCACCAAGGTTGTGTAGTTTATGATCAAGGCTTGGATTTTGATGGAAAAACTTGTGATAGATCAACACCAACTTTGAAGACCACCAATATTTGTAAACTTTTTGTAGAAATCAGCCCTTTGATTGCGGTAAATTACACCTCTTGTTTAGGAAAACAAAAGAGCGTAAATGAGCGGTAAGTATTGAACAAATGACTTTAGGAAAAATCAAGTGTTAATGACCCAAATTAAGTCCAAGTTCGTTTCCCAAGGAGGTATATGTGTGTGACTAAGATGTATAAGATTTGAGATTAATATTTGGTTTAGAAGGGGATTAGAAGAGAAAATGACGAAGACGTAAAAATAAAAAAATAGGCAAAAACACTATTAGAAAGTTAAGACGTAGAACCTAAAAAATCACCAAAAATAAAATAAATTCTAAAAATTACCAAAAATTCACCAAAAATCAAAAATAATAAACTAAGAGTTTACCAATTATCAAAACTTTTTCAAACCTTTTAAATAATTAAATATTCAATTTTAAATGCTAATTAAAGCCCCTAAAAATCAAATAAATTATCAAAAAGCCCAAATAAAGATTTTTCAATTGATAAACCTCTAAAATGACCTAAAATGATTAAAAACTATTTTTAGAAATTTTAAAACTATTAAAAACTATTTAAAATGAATTAAAAACTATTAAAACTTAAAATAATTATAAAAATTAATCTATAAGTGATAAAATTATTCTAAAAGTTGCTAAATTCCTATTTTAATGTATTTAACCTAAGAAAAATGTAAAAAGTTGGAAAATGTGAAATTTTAAAAATAATAATAAAATAATATTAAAAATCTAAAAATTATAAAAAATTCTAAAAAACTTGCAAACTAGTTTATTTTAACCTAAATAATCAGAAAATGAAAGTGAAATTACCAAAATACCCCTAATGGGCCCTCAAATGGGCCAAATCCAAAAACAGTCAACACAAATGGGCTTTTGGCCCCAAAAAGTCAAACGCTGATAAGCTATAATCAAACGCTGACAGGTTGAAATCAAACGCTGACAGGAACAAAGTAGGCGTTGACAGACTTGATGAAGTGTAAGAACTTGTTTTTCACCCTGCTGGTCAAGGATTGAGTGCAAACCTTGTGAATCAAAGCTTACCAGTTGGGTAAACTTGATGTATTTTGGCACAAATAAGCCAATAAGCCAGTGGGCTTATGAGCTATGAACAAAGCAATCCAAATAGCCAAATATCCTCACAAGCAGCAAACAAATAAGAACCAAGCAGCAATACAACAATCCTAATGCTAGAAATAACAATGCAACAAGAATCAAACACTGAATCAAAGTAAATAGCAAGATCAAAGCACAAAAAGTTACTGATGAACAAAGAACATATGCAGAAACAAGTTTGCTGATATACTTGACACTTAATCCAATTTCAAGCCTCAAATCCTTCTACCCTCGTGTGATTAGCTATGATTTAGCACTTGTTACCCTTAACCTATGCTCAGATCTAGGTGTCCTCAAAATCCTAGCCAATTTTACCAAGTTATGAAGATTTTAGAGCCAATCTATGAATCAATGTGTTTAATACCACAAAACCTGCAAATAGATGCACAATTACTCCCAAATAACAGATACCAATACTTGCATACAACACACAAGCACTCAACAAACGCTGACAAGTCTAAATCAAACGCTGACAGGAACAAATCAAACGTTGACAGACTTATGCAGTAATCCCAAACAACCCTTAATCAAGCACTTATCATACAAACTTCTGATTTTAACTAATAACCTACTGATTTTAATGATCAAAAACACTTAAACAATAGCAAATAACACAATCAAACTCAAAAATCACCAGCACAAACACCAATACTCAAAATCAAAGCACCAAATCAAAAACAGTCATAAACATGAAATTTTTAGGGGAATCTTATCAAGAGATTATACCTGCCTTCCACAACATCCTAGGAAGGCCAGCAATGCTCCTTGGACCTTGTTCAACAACTAGAACAAGACCAAGGTACTTCAATGAAGGAGATGCAAACAGCCTTGGTTGATGGTTCAAAGTAGAACCTCAAGGACTTTATATCTTCAACACAAACAGCAAACAACTCAACCAGGCGCTCTAATCCCTTCACAAGCTTGGTGTCAACAAGCTTGTAAGAGCTTATAGCTAATGGTCAAGGTTTATTACACAAAATAATCAAAACAGAACCTAGGATTTCAAGGTTTTCAAACCTTAAAAACCTTATGAAACAAGACGTGCCTTAACCACAAGATTAAGGTAGGCCTTCATAATCAAATGGAACTCAGAATTAGGCTACTCAAACACCAAACTTTTAACTAAATCAAAAAGAGATTTCAAATTTCAGAAAATCAAATTTTATTTAACTTAAAAAGGAATTACAAAGATTGATAGCCTAAAACTGGAACAAATGCTCTCTCACATGTTGAGGAGTCTTTTTATAGGCAAATGCCAATGCTACACTGTTCATAAACCCTAGATGTGAAATTCCCTATTTGTCTTTAAGTCCTTCTAGACGAATCCTTGGTGTGAGTTGTTTAAAATGATCCTGGATGTTCATTTCAGCTTTGGAATGAAGCAAACGTTGTCAGCTGTTGATTTTGACACGTCACATGACTTGGAGGCTAAGTTGCTTGCTGATTGGTGGAAAGGGTATTGGGGTGGGGTCCATAGTAAGTGGAGATGAGGGTTTTGTGTGTGGGATAGGTTCCTGCATGTGTGAATCAAACGTGTGCCTGGGTAATTTCATTTTACCCTTTGTTTAAGTTGGTGTAAAATCTGGGCTGTAAAGGTGAATAGTTGTCCTTTTGATCCGTTTTTGGTGGAGTGGAGTTGTTTGGCGCGTGTTTGTGTGTTTAAATGTTTCAGTATGCACACATTCAGCCCTTGTTCTTCCTTTCTTTTGTCACTTGGATGCAAACTTCTATCAGCGCCCATTTTACATGTATCAACGTTTCACAGCTTGGCAATTTTGGCACAAGACTTTATAAAAAGTGTTTCAAGGGTTATATTTGCCATTTTGAGGTATTTCAAGGACTAATCTTGGACAATGTTGATCTTCCAAGGTCTTCAATGTAACTTTGACTTCATGAGGGACCATTATTGGCAATTTTGATTTGTTGAGGGACTATTCTTGCCATTTCTTCAAAGTTGAAGGACCTTTTGTGTAATTTTGACAAACTTAAGGGACCAAACTTGTAATTATGAATATACAAGGGTTTTAAGTGTCATTTCTTCAATAAATGAGGATCAATCTTGTTTGTCTTCAAGTCTTCAAGGTATTTTTTTGAGAATTCCATGATTAAGGCCCGGTTCTTTGTACGGCTTCGTTTCTCGTGTCCGTTTTTCCTTGTATCTTGTGATCTTTTGTCTTTTTCACGATATCCATACCTAAAATACACAAGTAAACAAACACAAGCATATATATGGTATTTTATGACATTTTTATGCATTTAAAGCCCGAAAAGAACGATGAGATCATGTATAAATGCCATCTCATCACTCCCCCATACTAAGCCATTGCCGTGCCCTCACGCAATGCTAGAATAAAGTATCTAAGCATCACCAAAGTTCAATTTTATTAACCTTTATTGAAGAGTAAAAGGCTTGCAACATACTACGATGATGTGTAAAGACATAATGTATGATTTTCATCACAAAAAGTGACTTTTAGGGTCAATGAAATAGAAACAAGTTAATGTCCCTTAGAGTAAACTTCGTCATCCTTGATTGTCATACATTCCATGCTAAGTGCAAAAACAAGATCATTGTTGGTACAAGTCACAATGCTAACACTTCTCATACGTCCAAATTGTGCAATACTTTTTCTCCCCGCAATCCTAGTTATTTATAAAAGGAAATGGGTTACTAGCATTTTTTTATCTATTTGTCATGGATCACAAGTGATTCATATTGACTTATTTGAGTATTTATTAATCCGAAAGCAAAGTAGCACGATTTGATCGATAGTTAGCCGAAAGACAAAATCTTTTAAAACGGCTTCTCGTGTATCTCCTTAAGTTCATATCTTGGCATAACTTGTTTCACGATTTGAGACCTTTCTCCGACCGATATTTGACATGTACTTCATACTTCAAATCTTGGGAAGACGTTCTTGAAATAATGGTCTTCTCTTCATATATTTGGAATTTCTTCACTTGACGTTTTTGAGAGATTCTTCATATAGGACCACGACTTCATCATTTTTCTTCAATCGTTACTTTGGATTTTGATATACAACGATCCGTCTCCTTTTCGGACTTGGATATATTTATCCTCATACCTTGTTAGGGTCTTTTTGGATAGACTTTCTCCATTCTTTAGGGGAGTAATAGCTTCTCGTCGTGTGTCTCGATCCTTCATATTGATTTAGGAATAATGATACTTCACATCATCTTTGGATCTTAGCAAAAATAGAGCTCCTCATGCCTTGTTAGGGCCTTTTTGGATAATCGCCAATCTTCGCGTCCCGCTTCAATAAGTTATGCCTTGGCTATGAACTCTATTCAACCCCGAGCAACTTTTAAACGATCCTGCGCTAGAGGCTAAGTAACCTTTCAAATCGTACGACCTTACTTATTGCAATTATGATTTATTCCTAATGCATTGATCTTATGGGAAGAAAAAGCCACAATTAAAAACATATGAGTTTTTGAAAGAACATTTTCATGTTCTACGTTTAGCATGATCACTTGTCTAACTCTATCATTTCTCGTTCTTCACTATATAAAGACCTCTAATTAAAGAGACTCGTGAATACTTAGCCATGCAAGTCAAAATTAAGCCAAATTTGGATTAGCTTTCATTAAGACTATATCAAATCAAAGTTTTGGGTTTTCAAGCCACCTATAGGATCTTGCACTTTCTTGGACTTTTTCAAGTTTTAGAGAATGCGTTTTATAGTTCCCTTGATAAGTGACTTTCTAGAATCAATTATAGGAACTTGCGAAAAGTTCTTGTTCTTAACCCGTATGAATTAAGACTTTCGCGTTTTAAAGCTCCCTATATAAAAGTCTAGCAAAACTTGAATTGAGCGGGTTAAGGAATGGAAATGGCTCCAAATGCCCATCAAGTCAAAAATTAACTCTTATTCTTCCAACGGAAAATATACATTCGTGTCTTAAAAACACTTATTAAAACTAAGAAAACTTTTAAAATTTGGCCATTTTTAGCCTTATTAGCAAACAAAACATTGAAAATTGGAAAGCGTGAGGGCGTAGCAAAGCAAGTATCTATTCACCCCCATACTAAAAGTAAACATTGTCCTCAATGTTTCGAGTCTAAAGGTGGAGCACCCCCATACTAGAGACGAAGAGTCGAATGCTTAGGATCTAGCATGGAAAGGATGATCAACAATATATCTAAAGCCATTTATTAAGTATGCTAAAAGATAATTGTTAGAACAATAAAGGATATGTCATGGAATCGTGAAAAACTTCTTCAAACGAACGATGGAGGCTCATGTAAACGAACACGAGAGTCTTCAATCGTAGATGATGATGATGATCTAGATAACACAATCACAAACAACCACAAGACAACGAGTTGAAAGGGTACAAGTCCCCTTATTAGTGAATAGTGAGCATAAAAGATAAGCATGGGATTTCCCCCACGAGGTACCTCGTTTTTTATTACCGAGTCATGAGCTCGACTCGATCCCCTCAAAATGTGAACATTTAGGGAAAATCATGGTATGGTCAATGGGGCTTACATGATAAACAAGGCCCAAAAAGCAACCGGTAATAAGGACTAAGTCCTTTGATGATGCAAAATACCGGGGTCAAAAATGGCGTTCTCGTTTTCATTGGAAAAACAAATTAACGCCACTTCAACATGTGCCATAAACTCAAAGAGTTTGAAGAAAAGAGATGAGAAGTAGAAGGGTGAGACAATTGGTAAGACAAACTTTCGAGCTACTCGAGGTAGACTCGCACCAAGCAAATAGAAAGATTTTCCATTTATTGCATCGGTGGAAGACCGAGATTTCCCTTTACATGAAATTCCGGGATCGAATATCTCGTCCTCGGTGGACAAGGATGAGGGAACATAAGGGGCTTCCCCCATACTAAAACCACACAAAGCATCGTAAAAGGAGTAGACGAGCTTGTAGTACTCAAATCACGTGGTGATGACGGAGTTAGATTTGTAGAAAAATCAATTAAATCACATTTAAGATCTTTTCCTTTTTTATCTTTTAAATTCTCCTTATGAAAACCCTTTTTGATTATGTCGAAAATATTCGGTGTTTCTAAGACGATGTTAGTTACACTAAAAATTCTCACATTTTGAAATCGTTTTGGTTTTGGTGGTGGCAAGTTCTCAAAACGTTTATCGACGAAGAAAACCTCCCCATCGGGGTCTACATATTCATCATCCGAAAGATCTTTCGTAGAAACCGGCAACTTATCAATACTTTTCAAGAATGAATGTTCGAGGTGAGGTGAAGGATTTTTCGATTCAAGTATTGACGGTTTCTTCTTTGTAGGCTTTTCACTCATAACCTCCACCGGCGGAGGAAATGGTAAATTGTTTTTGGCGACATTTCCTAAAACTCTTGGTGAAAATTCTTTGCAAATGACATTGATTGAATCACCATGGTTTAAAGTTTCAATAGAATAGACATGAGAAAGATTGGAGTTTTGTGTTGCATTGATGACAAGTTCTTCTTCATTGAAACGAAGGGTGATTTTTCGAGCATGAACATCGATAAGTGCTCTTGATGTATCCAAAAATGAACGACCCAAAATGAGAGGAACTTTTCGATCGATAGGAATGTCTACAACGATAAAGTCAACGGGATAGTAAAACTTTCCGACTTTAACAAAAACGTCCTCGGCTACTCCACATGCTAAAATCGTAGAATGATCGGCCATCTCAATAGACATGTTCGAAGGAGTAAGAGCCGGAAGCGAAAGCGATTTGAAGATCTCGAGAGGCATCAAATTAATACTAGCACCAAGATCGGCCAAGGCGTAGCATTCCTCCATATCTTGAATAGCACACGGAATTAAAAATTTACCGGGATCACCGACTTTTTGTGGTATGCGGCTAAGAAAAACCGATGAACAACTAGACGATTGTTGTAACTTCTCTTTGTTGTTTAGCATACTTTTGAAGTTTACGGCGAATCGAGGCATCATGATAAGAGCGTCGGCAAAACTTATGTTAAAATGCAAATCACGAAACATTTTCATAAATAGCTCAAATTGATAATTGTTCCTTTTTTGTGCTTTCTCTTTGTTTCGTCTCGAAGGGTAAGGTAAAGGTGGTGTGGGTTGGTCATTAGGCAACGGCCTTGGAAACTCGGGTTCCACAATTGGTATTGGTTCAACCGTAGGTGTGGTTTGAGCGGTACTTCATGGGATTGTAATATGCTCCTTTTCGACCATCACCTCGGGTTCTTTCTCGATTTCCTTCTCCTTAGAAGTACTTGTACGAGAGATTGGTTCCTTGAAAGTTTTACCACTTCGTGTAGCAACAACCTTCAATTCTCCCCTCGGGTTGTTAATGGTATCACTAGGAAGACCACCCGAAGAAGAGGGCTTACACATGATTGCTTCAAACATCTTAGCAATTCGGTCCTCAAATTTTGATTGCCTAGCATCCGCTTTTAATAACTCTTGCTTAATCTCATGTTGTCCTAATTCCATCTTTTGTTGATTTTGTTGAAGACGTTGGACATTTCCTTCCATTTTGTTTGCATGAGTTTTAAGTTCGTTAGCAAGTTCATTTTTAAGCTCGTTTTTTAACTCGGACCTTAAGCTAATCATCTCACGTTGCATGTTATCAAATTTAGCATCATTTGCATTTGCATAATCCAAAAATTCTCCTTGCAAATTTTTTGTGTGAGCATTTTGAAAACCTTGTGTAGTGTTTTGAAAATCATGGTTTTGGTTTTGATTAGAGATTTGTCCATTCCCACTTTGATAATTCCCTTTGTTGAAATTGCGTGTGTTGCCTTGGTAATTACCTTGGTTGTTGTTTCGATAATTGTTAACATTTTGGTTTGGTGGAGCTTGATTTGGACGGGAACCTTGACCGTTTTGGTTGTAAGTTCCCGTTGCTACATAAGCACTCGAAGTGTTACCATCCGCGGTAATGCACTCGGAAAGATCATGAGCTCCCCCACAAGATAAACAACTCTTAGCAACCGCTTTAACCGAAGCGGAATTGGAAGCTTCTTGAGCCTTCCAATGGGACATAAGATGAGCAAATCTATCAAAAAACCGATTTTCCTCATTAGCTTCATCATGTAAGGCGTTAATGCTACGAGACGATTGTGACGAAGATGACGAACCCATATTGGCAACACTCGGTGTGTTACGAGGGTTATAAACCTTAGATCTATTTTCAATGATTTGTAAAGCCTCATTTGTCGTCTTGCACAAAAAATTACCACCCGCGGCGGCATTCAAATAATCTCGTTCATGATCATTAAGCCCATTATAAAAAGTATCCACTTGATGCAATTCCGTAAAATCATGGTGTGGACATTCATGTAACATCTCTTTAAAGCGTTCCCATGCCATTGAAAAACTTTCATTGTTACGTTGCACAAATCGTGAAATCTCATTTTTTAAGTGTGTTGTTTTAGATGGTGGAAAAAACTTGTTCACAAACTTAGATACGAGATCGGCCCATGTCAAAATCGAATTTGGCGGTTCTTTCTCGAGCCAAATTTTTGCGGGTCCATCCAACGAGTATGGAAACAACATCATCTTAATGGCGTCATGTGGAACATCCTTAAATTTGCTAGTGGCGGTGAGACGGTTGAAATTCCTAATGTGGTAATGCGGGTTGTCTTTCTCGTGACCTCTAAACTTATTTGCTTGCAACATCGACATTAAACCCGTCTTAATCTCGAAATTCTCCGCAAGGATGGCGGGAATCACAATAGCCTCTCCAAAACCCTCGGTGGGTGCTTGTAGCAACTCCATCATAGTACGATTAGCCATGACGACTTCTTGTTCTACAATAGGTTCAACAATTGGAGGTTCTTCAACAATCAACGTCTCTTGATTGGCTTGCTTTTGAAGTCGTTTACGAGCTCGTTTTGCTTGATTACGAGTGATCATAAACTTCACGAAGAATGGGAGGTGAGCAAAGAAGATTCTTTTTGGGTGTTTTGTGAATTTTCAATTTTTTTTTGTGTTTTTGATGATATTTAATTTTTTTGGATTTTGGTGTATCTTCGTAGACAACAATCTACAAAATCTCTCCTCGAATCAAACTCTTAATTAAAGAAGCCTCAAAGGAATGAAAACGATCACGTGGAGTGAACGTCTTCCAATGACTTTAGAACTTTGGTGAAAACCAAATTGTTCAAGAGGGTTTAATCACAAAGAAAACCAAGCAAATATAGTATACGTAATAATACTTTGGGCGGCAAAACCCTCGATTAGCCTTCAATCTCAAAATACTCACAAGCAAGCGGGGAAACGAGGCGGCGCGAAGCACTTAAGAGCCTTTTTTCTTAGGGTATATTTTATAATACCCGCCTTATACCCACCTTATAGTTCGTATCTTTCAAAATCGAGCTTCACGAAAGTATTTATCTATTTTTGCCTTTTCTTTTTGTTTGAGATTCGAATACAATAATTAGGAGATCAAATCCCAATTAAGGTTGTGTTTTCACACTTTTGGAGATATTGTTTATTGGTTGTGATACTTAATACAATATAGTAATAATATTTGTACAAGAAAAACCAAGAAAACCGATAATACGTATTAGTAGAGTGCTACTAATACAAATACTATTTGGTTAATATTAAAAACAACAATTCAAATTAATCACGACACACCTCCCCGGCAGCGGCGCCAAAAATGATTGCGGTAAATTACACCCCTTGTTTAGGAAAACAAAAGAGCGTAAATGAGCGGTAAGTATTGAACAAATGACTTTAGGAAAAATCAAGTGTTAATGACCCAAATTAAGTCCAAGTTCGTTTCCCAAGGAGGTATATGTGTGTGACTAAGATGTATAAGATTTGAGATTAATATTTGGTTTAGAAGGGGATTAGAAGAGAAAATGACGAAGACGTAAAAATAAAAAAATAGGCAAAAACACTATTAGAAAGTTAAGACGTAGAACCTAAAAAATCACCAAAAATAAAATAAATTCTAAAAATTACCAAAAATTCACCAAAAATCAAAAATAATAAACTAAGAGTTTACCAATTATCAAAACTTTTTCAAACCTTTTAAATAATTAAATATTCAATTTTTAAATGCTAATTAAAGCCCCTAAAAATCAAATAAATTATCAAAAAGCCCAAATAAAGATTTTTCAATTGATAAACCTCTAAAATGACCTAAAATGATTAAAAACTATTTTTAGAAATTTCAAAACTATTAAAAACTATTTAAAATGAATTAAAAACTATTAAAACTTAAAATAATTATAAAAATTAATCTATAAGTGATAAAATTATTCTAAAAGTTGCTAAATTCATATTTTAATGTATTTAACCTAAGAAAAATGTAAAAAGTTGGAAAATGTGAAATTTTAAAAATAATAATAAAATAATATTAAAAATCTAAAAATTATAAAAAATTCTAAAAACTTGCAAACTAGTTTATTTTAACCTAAATAATCAGAAAATGAAAGTGAAATTACCAAAATACCCCTAATGGGCCCTCAAATGGGCCAAATCCAAAAACAGTCAACACAAATGGGCTTTTGGCCCCAAAAAGTCAAACGCTGATAAGCTATAATCAAACGCTGACAGGTTGAAATCAAACGCTGACAGGAATAAAGTAGGCGTTGACAGACTTGATGAAGTGTAAGAACTTGTTTTTCACCCTGCTGGTCAAGGATTGAGTGCAAACCTTGTGAATCAAAGCTTACCAGTTGGGTAAACTTGATGTATTTTGGCACAAATAAGCCAATAAGCCAGTGGGCTTATGAGCTATGAACAAAGCAATCCAAATAGCCAAATATCCTTACAAGCAGCAAACAAATAAGAACCAAGCAGCAATACAACAATCCTAATGCTAGAAATAACAATGCAACAAGAATCAAACACTGAATCAAAGTAAATAGCAAGATCAAAGCACAAAAAGTTACTGATGAACAAAGAACATATGCAGAAACAAGTTTGCTGATATACTTGACAATTAATCCAATTTCAAGCCTCAAATCCTTCTACCCTGGTGTGATTAGCTATGCTTTAACACTTGTTACCCTTAACCTATGCTCAGATCTAGGTGTCCTCAAAATCCTAGCCAATTTTACCAAGTTATGAAGATTTTAGAGCCAATCTATGAATCAATGTGTTTAATACCACAAAACCTACAAACGGATGCACAATTACTCCCAAATAACAGATACCAATACTTGCATACAACACACAAGCACTCAACAAACGCTGACAAGTCTAAATCAAACGTTGACAGGAACAAATCAGACGTTGACAAACTTATGCAGTAATCCCAAACAACCCTTAATCAAGCACTTATCATACAAACTTCTGATTTTAACTAATAACCTACTGATTTTAATGATCAAAAACACTTAAACAATAGCAAATAACACAATCAAACTCAAAAATCACCAGCACAAACACCAATACTCAAAATCAAAGCACCAAATCAAAAACAGTCATAAACATGAAATTTTTAGGGGAATCTTATCAAGAGATTATACCTGCCTTCCACAACATCCTAGGAAGGCCAGCAATGCTCCTTGGACCTTGTTCAACAACTAGAACAAGACCAAGGTACTTCAATGAAGGAGATGCAAACAGCCTTGGTTGATGGTTCAAAGTAGAACCTCAAGGACTTTATATCTTCAACACAAACAGCAAACAACTCAACCAGGGGCTCTAATCCCTTCACAAGCTTGGTGTCAACAAGCTTGTAAGAGCTTATAGCTAATGGTCAAGGGTTAGTACACAAAATAATCAAAACAGAACCTAGGATTTCAAGGTTTTCAAACCTTAAAAACCTTATGAAACAAGACGTGCCTTAACCACAAGATTAAGGTAGGCCTTCACAATCAAATGGAACTCAGAATTAGGCTACTCAAACACCAAACTTTTAACTAAATCAAAAAGAGATTTCAAATTTCAGAAATTCAAATTTTATTTAACTTAAAAAGGAATTACAAAGATTGATAGCCTAAAACTGGAACAAAAGCTCTCTCACATGTTGAGGAGTCTTTTTATAGGCAAATGCCAATGCTACACTGTTCATAAACCCTAGATGTGAAATTCCATATTTGTCCTTAAGTCCTTCTAGACGAATCCTTGGTGTGAGCTGTTTAAAATGATCCTGGATGTTCATTTCAGCTTTGGAATGAAGCAAACGTTGTCAGCTGTTGATTTTGACACGTCACATGACTTGGAGGCTAAGTTGCTTGCTGATTGGTGGAAAGGGTATTGGGGTGGGGTCCATAGTGAGTGGAGATGAGGGTTTTGTGTGTGGGATAGGTTCCTGCATGTGTGAATCAAACGTGTGCCTGGGTAATTTCATTTTACCCTTTGTTTAAGTTGGTGTAAAATCTGGGCTGTAAAGGTGAATAGTTGTCCTTTTGATCCGTTTTTGGTGGAGTGGAGTTGTTTGGCGCGTGTTTGTGTGTTTAAATGTTTCAGTATGCACACATTCAGCCCTTGTTCTTCCTTTCTTTTGTCACTTGGATGCAAACTTCTATCAGCGCCCATTTTACATGTATCAACGTTTCACAGCTTGGCAATTTTGGCACAAAACTTTATAAAAAGTGTTTCAAGGGTTATATTTGCCATTTTGAGGTATTTCAAGGACTAATCTTGGACAATTTTGATCTTCCAAGGTCTTCAATGTAACTTTGACTTCATGAGGGACCATTATTGGCAATTTTGATTTGTTGAGGGACTATTCTTGCCATTTCTTCAAAGTTGAAGGACCTTTTGTGTAATTTTGACAAACTTAAGGGACCAAACTTGTAATTATGAATATACAAGGGTTTTAAGTGTCATTTCTTCAATAAATGAGGATCAATCTTGTTTGTCTTCAAGTCTTCAAGGTATTTTGTTGAGAATTCCATGATTAAGGCTCGGTTCTTTGTACGGCTTCGTTTCTCGTGTCCGTTTTTCCTTGTATCTTGTGATCTTTTGTCTTTTTCACGATATCCATACCTAAAATACACAAGTAAACAAACACAAGCATATATATGGTATTTTATGACATTTTTATGCATTTAAAGCCCGAAAAGAACGATGAGATCATGTATAAATGCCATCTCATCACCCTTGGACATCACCAAATCACCTCCTTGGATGTTAGAATAACCTCCAATCTTCAAGGCTTCAAAGGAGCATCATCATGTGTATGAATAACACATGATTTTATGGCTAAAATAGATCAAATAAGGGTTCTTGTTGGTGATCATGAATAACACATGATTTTGCATGTGTAAATGAAGAAATGGTTTCTAGGAAATGGTTTTGTGGTTTGGTATAGCTTACATGTTAAGCTTAGCTAACAAGTGTAACTTGTTAGTTATAACTTGACACATCATGAGATGTGGTGGCATGCTTTGGCCATCCCATGTAAGTGGGGTGGGGAAAAACTTGTTTTGTGACATTCCGTCAATTTATGGTTGATATTTTATTCTCAATATTTATATGAAACATTATTTTAATGTTACAATATGAACTCACTTATTTTTGGGAAGAAATTTGGATTTACGTCTTGATGTAGCATCGACTACGTCTAAACCGGAGGATTCTACGTTACGTGCTTACGTTTACATACACCGTCTTTGGTGACAGTCCGACATTTCAGAAAATAAATTTGTCCGTGAATATTATTTTGGAGTTTTAAATTTGTGTTAGTTCATAAACTCACAAATTTACGAGAAGAGATTAGGACTTACGATTTTATTTTAACGTCCTTTACGACTAAACCGGAAACCTTAGGATAACGTATTTACGTTTTCGAACTCCGTTTTTGATGAGACAATGTTTATTGGATTCGTTTTGTGCCGTTGATTCATAATTTATAAAAACGTTTTTCGTAAAACGACCCGAGGGCACGCAAATCGAGGAAACTAGAATCGAGGAGTACCCGTAAATTAATGGGATGAGACAAGATAAATCTTGCCCCACCCCACTCAATATGGACGGCCAAAACAAGGATGTGGCAAACTTGCAACCATTTAGCTTACACTTATAAGCTAAGCTTACAAGTTAAGCTACACCTTCCACTAACTTATCAAAACAAGCAAACCTCAAACCACTCTTCTCATTTCAACATGCAATACCACACACATTTCTCTCTTCCTCCTCCATTCTTGTCGTCCCATATCACCCCAAAACACCCATTTTGATCTTGATTTAACCGTGAAATCCCATGTTGTTCATACACATGTTGAAGTCCTTTTGAAACCCTATTGATTGGTGGTGATTATAACATCGAAGGAGGAGTTTCCATGGAGTCTTGGGGCTGATTTTCCACAAGGAGTTCATGAAGAATGGTGGCTTGAAGATGGTCATGGTTATCCACAAGTTTCTCCATCAAAATCCATGTCCAAATCATACCTACATCAACTTGGTGGTATAAAGATTTTCCTCCTCATCCTCTTTTTATTTTTGATTATATAACTTTGTATTTCTTTCACTTATGTATATGTATATGATGATGAATGATGATTAAAAATATTGTGTGGGGATTTGGTGTTGATAAACATGCTTAAAAAGATGAAAGACTATAAGAAACACGGCTAAAATCTTGTTTAAATGTGTTGGCTGTATAAAACAGTAAAGAATCAAATGGTGAACTGATAAAAATGGCATAGATTAATGAATAAACAGTAATCTATGGGTCTTGTACACATGTGAGAGTTGGCCATGCAATGGAATCATTGTAATGAGTGAGATATGATCAAAACAAGTTTAAAGTACAAATCTGAGTTCACTGTTTTGGACCATTTTTAGAAAATACTAAGAAGATGATTCAACAGTAGCTATAGGAGAGTTAAATGGAGAAAATATCATGTAATTTATGTGATAAAAATTTGAGCTTCTATCTCCATATAGAACTCTAGATATGGCAGTTTTGGTGAAGATGAAAATAAAAATCAGATTTTGAGAATTAATGATTATTATTATTATATAAGCACTCAAAATTATATTGTATAAAATGTAAAATACAAACCCACTAACTTATGGATTTTATTTATATAAATATGTAAAAGGTTAAATAAGTGTATAAATTAGAAAAATAGTAACTTGTTAAGTTTTATAAGTTATAAAACTATAAACATGATTTTTACGACTTTTTCGGCTATTACCATACAATTAACGTTTTTGCTAAATAAAACTTAGACGGTTGGACCCATCTAATGTAAACTTTATAAAACTCTTATACTGATATATAAACATATATAACAAGTAAAAACCGATAAAATCCAAACTATAGGACATACGGACATTAACGAGTTAAGTAAACATATTGGATTAATAATTGGACTAAATAAGTTAAACTCTTATAAAAAGAACTTATTGGGCTTAACCCATTTAGGCCCAACTTGTAAAGTGTAGATACTGATAATATAAGTATAAAATGGATTAAAACAAGTTAAAGAACTTATAATAAGCTTATTGGACTTAAAACGTGTAAATAGGTAAAACTAGTAAACTAGTATAGAAGTTACCAATACATAAACACTAAAATGAGTAAAAGAGAATATGTAAACCCACTTGATCATCATATATATAAAATCATCATATGTATACATAATTGTTATTTTTATAAAGTCATTGGACATGAGTCTAAGACGAGTATTATTTGTCTAGGTTTCCGTGATTGAAGCACGTACCGTACGTCCGAATTGCCGATAACCCGCTTTCCCACATCAACGTGAGTTCATAGCCTTGCACTCTTTAAATGTTTTTATGAAATGTTTTATAAACCCACGAGGGAGATAACATGTTAGTTTTTTATAAAATAGGACACCATTTGTCCCGATTGTTTGTTTATTGATTTGGACCCGAATGATTGTATGACCCGATTGTATGACCCGATAAATGATTAAAGGACCCGATAGATGAAATCAAATGGATTATTAAAGTTAGGTTATGTCACTAAAAGTCCCATTAGCATGAATTGTGAACTACCGGGATTTGGTAGACGCTTATGCATATAATAGTACTATTTGGGGACGATCACCCCAGTTCGCGCCTTGACCGTTGATCCCCGTCGTGCCACATTGATTGGTAAGCGAATTTATGTATGAGAAGATTTCCATAGCGTGACCTTTGTGACGACACGCTACTTTAGATGGGCAAATTGAGTATCGGGTTAGCTACCCGTTGTTGGTTTAGTAAGGTAACAATGTCATGCGGCTTATAATAATCCAATTACCAAAATACTAATAGACGCACCGAATTACGATGTATTGCCTGACTAGCAATACAGGGTCATACTATTGATATTATGTTCGTGTTTTGGTTTTCATAACCATATTCATATAACGGTTTTTATTTTCATATAACGTCTTAAGACGTATTGTATGATGTTTTGACATTGGCTCGTATACTTATTTTTAAGGCAAATGCCTATATTATGATTTTGATGAAGATTTGTATAAAAATGACTTTGGCTATTTTATGGCCTATTAAAATGATTTGTACAAAATGATTTTCAGTAAAAATTTTATACTAATATTATATTGATGTATTTTATTAAACTCTATGAATTCACTCGGCGTTATCGCTGACCTTTTCTTTTAACATGTTTTATCTCAGGTACATGAAGGTAATTCTCGGGAAGACGACAAGAATTCATGGCCCGCACTTAAACAATATTTTCCATTCAAATACTTTGTAAAACTTTGTATGACTTGGGACCTATGTAACTTTGATATTTATGAATGGAAATGCTTTATTAATAAACGACGCGATTTTTATGCGTTGTCTATGATGTGAGTAATGTGCTATCCCGTAACACCAACTAGTCTTCCGCTGTATTGAGTTGTATAAATTTGGAGGTGTTACATTTTGGTATCAGAGCTCTCGTTATAGAGAACGAAAGAATTTTAAAACTAAGGTTTTGAATAAAACATTTCAAAATCTTTTAACTATAAACATTTTTCTAAAAATGTCTAAAAATCTTTTGACTATAACGGTGCCGAAGAATTCCCGAGTTACCGACAAGGCCAGACTGAGAAGTGTTATTTTAATATATATATATAACTTGGATTATATATATGATGTAATTTGATTACATGATTGTTTGATGATTATTTTGATATTTATACGAGTTATTTATACGACGTAGATTGTCACAAGGAACCCTAAATCCCCTAGTAAATCAATCGAAGCTATTCTCGTAGGAATTCTAGCTATCCTAGATCTAAACCAAGTTGTGGATATTTATGATCCCAACAAACGGTTAATATTCGTAGAAATGTAGATTTAGTTGATTGTGATATTGAAGAAGAATTGGCGAGATTAAATCTGATATCGATGTCATGACGATCTTTCCATATAGAGTGGAGTTTGACAAAACGATGCCACCTAGAAAGATGTCATCTGATTCGTTGTCACCCAATTCTTAAATTTGAAATAGAAAGGGTGAATGTTGCACTTGAGGCTGTCATTGGAACCATTACCCAAAAGCCTCATGCCACTAGTACCTTTCTGAGAAATCTGATTGGATGTGTGAGTCATCTCATGCTAGTAACTCATTTGATAATTGTTGTTGTAAGAGCTATAGGACTAGAATTAAGTGTTGATCATATCGAGCTTTTATTGCCCTCTTAAGATCTAAGAATAAGATTAAAAGTATTGGAATATGAAGTAGGATATCGAATTGAGTATAAAATTGATTGAAACTTTAATAAAGTAAAATTTAACCCGCATGGAATATGAGATTGTTAATATAAGTCGTTAAGTTTTGTGATTGAATTATAAGGTTTTAAATGATTGTTAGTTCGTATTAAGGGTTGTTCCTAGGCCATTGTCCACTAACGAGGATGCCCAGTGTCCAAGAAATAAATTGAAGAAATCTTCTTCTGAATTGAGACCGATGGATCTTCTGGGACATGTGGAACACCTAATGACTCTTGTAGATTAGTATTCATTGTGGTATCTTTTAAAAATCCCTAACTTAACTGAGACATCAGTTGGTAGGATGAGTTCTGAGAATTGTATGACATAGTGACACGTAATGTGTTACGGTACAATTTTGACTTGTTTATGATTAATGAAAAAGACTACCTTTGATTGCTAAAATTCTACATGTATCGATGTTAGCTATCCTCTATTGCTTCTTCCTAATGTTCGCATTAGTGATGCAACCATTGAACAAGTACTCATCTTGATTTGAGTTACGTTGTGAATTATTCTTCGTGAGTGCCATCGAGGTCATGAACCTCATGATTAAGTGGCTAAGCTCATTTCCTATCATATCGTAGTTAAGTTCTTGGTGAACAACTTTTCATCACTCTTTTGCAGATCACTCATTGTTTTTATAAGACAAAACCGTATCCCTTGAGAAAAATTGAATTTTCATCACTATAAGGATTATTCCTAGTGAGAATTTATAAGTGATTGTTAACGAAATGAGGCTGTTTATAAAACACTAAAAAAAAAACTTAATTGTTTTTATAACAAAGAAAATCTTTGTAAATTTATTCTTGATTCTTATTTAAGAATTAAGCATGAAAATGTTTTTATTATAAACAAGATGATAAAATTTTGACGAACTGAGTATTGCATCGTTAATCTTGAAATTGTATATAGTTGCGCGCCTACATACAATTTGGAATGGACCATGCAAAACTGATTAGTAGTCACCATAAAAACTAATGAATAAACACTGAATTTTTTTTAAAGATTGTGAAAGATTAAAATTTTATGAGATCTGCAAGAAGTGAAAAATAAGGACACAGTGTTAGGGACACCTACATATGTGCCTGTAGCATCTATTCTTCTGAGTTGAATTTACTCATCTGTGGAAATTGTCTTATTTGACAATTGACAATTCTTTCTTGTCCATTTCTCCCGTAGTGAGATTCTTAGGAAAAGTATCTGATTACCGAGTGTTGATACCCGACTGGATGTATTGACGTTCTTATCATTTCTTATGATTTGGTTTCATTTGAATGACCTGGGTAACGATCCGAGGAGCTTTCGAATGTGTACTCAAATTATGAAAACATGGGATATATTCATATTCATTAAATGTTTTCGTCTGTATCTGATTTGAAATTCTCTCGCATAGATTATGCGTTGACCTTACTCTTTTAATAGTAGTTGTGTCTTCATATATCCTTGAATTTGCAAAGGATTATCAGTTATTATTAGTCTTTTGAGAAGTTCACATCTTATCAACGGCAATGAAACTGGAAAGTTAATAGTGCCAGTGGAATGGATTGATTGATTATGACATGACGACATTGTCTTAATTGATGGGAACTCGAGTAGAAATCCCCTAAATGATAAGATGTTGATTATCAAAAGTGATCTAAATAATTCTTGGTGGATAACCATATCCTGCTTTTAGACTTGTAATTTTACCATGAATGGTTTTGAATTAGTCATAGATATTATAATCTAGAAAGAACCTAATATGAATTTATTAAAAGATGGTTCCGTTATCTGAAACTTTAGTAAGTATTTGTTGATGAATTACCTAGAATTTTGCCATTAAGGCAGATTGAAATTGGTATTGATTATATTCCCGATGTTGCACCTGTGGCATGTGCACTGTACGTCAGCACCATCTAAATTAAAGGAATTACCGTACGATTGAGAGAGTTGTCGGAGAAAGATTTTATTCTACCGAGTTCGTCATCATGAAGAGCTATGGTGTTATTATTCCTTATATTTATAGATTACCGTGAACTGGGTAAATTGACAATCGAAGACGATATCCATAACTCGAAATGGAGGATTTGTTCGATCATTTACAAGGTTCTAGCGTATGTTCTAAAGATTTGATCCATGGTATGGTTATCATCAACTTCGCGTCCGCAAAGAAGATTAACTATTCCAATCGTTACATCCGGTACTTGTAATAAACATTATGAGTTTCACGTGATGTCGTTTGGATTGACTAATACACATGTAGCATTCATAAATTTGGTGAATCACGTGTGTAGGCTGTAATTTGATAAATTCATGCTTGTGATCATTAAAGACCATTTATTTGTTTATAAGAATAAGAATGAAGTTAATAATTAATTATAGATTGCCCTAAATTGGCCGAACAATTAAAAACGTATACCTTGAATAATTAACATGTGATGAAAGACTTAATCCTACATGATTTAACCGTGTGATTAATAGATAATGGAATATAAATTGACTCTTAAAAATTTAGAAGTCATTTAAGACTTTGCGTTATACTAAAAAAAAGAAAGTGCAAATATATTTTGACAAATGTTTTAACAAAGGATTTTTAAGGGATTATTCCCTTATACACAAACCATTTAACTAAACTTCTGTTTAGGGGTAAATGTTTGTGTATACCTTAAGACGACCTAAGAAGGAATGAGAAAACCATTTAAACCATGACTTAAAATTTGAAACGACAATTTTTGCTTTTCAAATAAGAAAATTTTGACCAAAGTGTAACCAAAGATTTTTCGAACATGTACGAATCTTACTAATCATTTTTGATAAATCAACAAAAATCGTGTTAATTAAATTCAAATTTATTTTGAACACCTTTATATAAATTGGAAAAACTGAGAAAATTTAAAAACTTTTTGTGTTTACGTTTCATAAAAATTAAATATTTATTTAATTAGTTGTAATAATTATCGACGCTTTAAAACGTCAGATTAGGCAAAACTGATAAAAATGATAGTTGAGACGAAACTAAAACTTAGAAAATATAAAGAAAGAATATTGAATATATACGGTCATGATAACTATTTCATCAGGAAAGTGAACGAAACTACTGACACATTATGTATAAAAAAATAAAGAACCAATTAGGACATGTTCCTTAATAATGACTGTGCAAAATAAATTTCCGAACAATATAAAATAAACAATACTTGTAAAGAGGATAATATAGATAATAAAAAGGGGTTCGCGGCTAATGTGAACCATTAGAAGTAAGAAGTCGATGGCAGTAAATGTTTTAAAGGCCACTTGTGGTTGCCTAAATATGGAGATTGTGAGATATAGTTATGTTGGAATTTGTAAGTATAAGTATTCTATTTATGTCATTTATGACTAAAAGTATATTGTCTGAAGAAGTTGTACTGATGGCAATTATGAAGGCAGACATCGCCTCATACATTAGTAAACGTTTAGCTATTGCAAAGGTCATCATCTGAATTAGATTCGATTTGGGTCATCGTCGACAGACTGACCAAATCTGCTAATATCATTCCCGTTAATGATAAATGCAAAAGAGTTATGTAAACATAGTGTGCCTGTATCGAACATCTTTATCAAGATCCTCGCTTCGCATCGAATTTCTAGAGATTTGCTCAGAAATCATTGAGAACGAACCTTGATGAGAGTACTGTGTACCACCCCAAATCGAAGGGACGAGGTAAAGTAGCGATACAAAATACTATAAGCGATGTTCTATGTTTGAATGATTGACCTTTGGTAATAGATCGTATAATCGCTTTCCTTTGGAAGGATTACCATTGATAATCATCGTATTAGGATTGAGATCGAATCTTGTTAGGATCTAAATATTAGAGCATCTGTAAGCAGGATTTGAGATAAAGACACCCGACATACACCCACTGTGAGTTGGACATGTCTTTTAGGTTTAAGGTTTCCTATGATGGCGAACCTAAACTTACAAAATACCCGACCCGCGAGATCTGAAATGATTGTTGAAATTAGGATTTGATTATTGACTGCCGATAGCGGGAAGGAGGTTATGTGAATGTGAAATGTAGATCTTGAAGTGCCAAATGGGTAGCGAAGTTATGCCACAATTTTTAAACTTGGAAAAATGAATTCATGATCTGACAAATCATGGGATATAAGTCCCCGTTGTATGGGACCATTGAGATGATGAAAAGGATTTGGTTTGAAAGGCATATAAGCTGGATCTACCCAAGGACTTCAAGAGATGCGTGAATTATGTTTCGTATATCGAACTTGATGGAATATCTATCAAGTGAAAATCTGATTGTTCCTTAGTAAAGTTTAGATCGGCGAAAAGTTGCATTCATCAGAAACCCGTGAACATCATGGATAGAGAAAGTAAGTCAACATTAAGCCTGATCTTATTTCCGTAGTTATGTTTGATGAAACTCGTGTATTGTAATGGATTACACTTGTGAGAAAAGACGGAATGTGGAGGAAATACCCACATGGCTTTAACTCTATAAGAAGCGAGTAGTAAGATGATCTTTGAGGACAAAGATCCTGTTTAGGGGTAAATGCTGTGACAATCCGTCAATTTATGGTTGATATTTTATTCTCAATATTTATATGAAAACATTATTTTAATGTTACAATATGTACTCACTTATTTTTGGGAAGAAATTTGGATTTACGTCTTGAAGTAGCATCGACTACGTCTAAACCGGAGGATTCTACGTTACGTGCTTACGTTTACATACACCGTCTTTGGTGACAGTCCGACATTTCAGAAAATAAATTTGTCCGTGAATATTATTTTGGAGTTTTAAATTTGTGTTAGTTCATAAACTCACAAATTTACGAGAAGAGATTAGGACTTACGATTTTATTTTAACGTCCTTTACGACTAAACCGGAAACCTTAGGATAACGTATTTACGTTTTCGAACTCCGTTTTTGATGAGACAATTTTCATTGGATTCGTTTTGTGCCGTTGATTCATAATTTATAAAAACGTTTTTCGTAAAACGACCCGAGGGCACGAAAATCGAGGAAACTAGAATCGAGGAGTACCCGTAAATTAGTGGTATGAGACAAGATAAATCTTGCCCCACCCCACTCAATATGGACGGCCAAAACAAGGATGTGGCAAACTTGCAACCATTTAGCTTACACTTGTAAGCTAAGCTTACAAGTTAAGCTACACCTTCCACTAACTTATCAAAACAAGCAAACCTCAAACCACTCTTCTCATTTCAACATGCAATACCACACACATTTCTCTCTTCCTCCTCCATTCTTGCCGTCCCATATCACCCCAAAAACACCCATTTTGATCTTGATTTAACCATGAAATCCCATGTTGTTCATACACATGTTGAAGTCCTTTTGAAACCCTATTGATTGGTGGTGATTATAACATCCAAGGAGGAGTTTCCATGGAGTCTTGGGGCTGATTTTCCACAAGGAGTTCATGAAGAATGGTGGTCTTGAAGATGGTCATGGTTATCCACAAGTTTCTCCATCAAAATCCATGTCCAAATCATACCTACATCAACTTGGTGGTATAAAGATTGTCCTCCTCATCCTCTTTTTATTTTTGATTATGTAATTTTGTATTTCTTTCACTTATGTATATGTATATGATGATGAATGATGATTAAAAATATTGTGTGGGGATTTGGTGTTGATAAACATGCTTAAAAAGATGAAAGACTATAAGAAACAAGGCTAAAATCTTGTTTAAATGTGTTGGCTGTATAAAACAGTAAAGAAACAAATGGTGAACTGATAAAAATGGCATAGATTAATGAATAAACAGTAAGCTATGGGTCTTGTACACATGTGAGAGTTGGCCATGCAATGGAATCATTGTAATGAGTGAGATATGATCAAAACAAGTTTAAAGTACAAATCTGAGTTCACTGTTTTGGACGATTTTTAGAAAATACTTAGAGGATGATTAAACAGTAGCTATAGAAGAGTTAAATGGAGAAACTATCATTTAGTTTATGTGATAAAAATTTGAACTTCTATCTCCATATAGAACTCTAGATATGGCAGTTTTGGTGAAGATGAAAATAAAAATCAGATTTTGAGAATTAATGATTATTATTATTATATAAGCACTCAAAATTATATTGTATAAAATGTAAAATAAAAACCCACTAACTTATGGATTTTATTTATATAAATATGTAAAAGGTTAAATAAGTGTATAAATTATAAAAATAGTAACTTGTTAAGTTTTATAAGTTATAAAACTATAAACATGATTTTTACGACTTTTTCGGCAATTACCGTAAAATTAACGTTTTTGCTAAATAAAACTTAGACGGTTGGACCCGTCTAATGTAAACTTTATAAAACTTTTATACTGATATATAAACATATATAACAAGTAAAAACCGATAAAACCCGAACTATAGGAAATACGGACATTAACGAGCTAAGTAAACATATTGGATTAATAATTGGACTAAATAAGTTAAACTCTTATAAAAAGATCTTATTGGGCTTAACCCATTTAGGCCCAACTTGTAAAGTATAGATACTGATAATATAAGTATAAAATGGATTAAAACAAGTTAAAGAACTTATAATAATCTTATTGGACTTAAAACGTGTAAATAGGTAAAACTAGTAAACTAGTATAGAAGTTACTAATACATAAACACTAAAATTAGTAAAAGAGAATATATAAACCCACTTGATCATCATATATATAAAATCATCATATGTATACATAATTGTTATTTTTATAAAGTCATCGGACATGAGTCTAAGACGAGTATTTTTGTCTAGGTTTCCGTGATTGAAGCACGTACCGTACGTCCGAATTGCCGATAACCCGCTTTCCCACATCAACGTGAGTTCATAGCCTCGCACTCTTTTAAATGTTTTTATGAAATGTTTTATAAACCCACGAGGGAGATAACATGTTAGTTTTTATAAAATAGGACACCATTTGTCCCGATTGTTTGTTTATTGATTTGGACCCGAATGATTGTATGACCCGATTGTATGACCCGATAAATGATTAGAGGACCCGATAGATGAAATCAAATGGATTATTAAAGTTAGGTTATGTCACTAAAAGTCCCATTAGCATGAATTGTGAACTACCGGGATTTGGTAGACGCTTATGCATATAATAGTACTATTTGGGGACGATCACCCCAGTTCGCGCCTTGACGGTTTATCCCCGTCGTGCCACATTGATTGGTAAGCGAATTTATGTATGAGAAGATTTCCATAGCGTGACCTTTGTGACGACACGCTACTTTAGATGGGCAAATTGAGTATCGGGTTAGCTACCCGTTGTTGGTTTAGTAAGGTAACAATGTCATGCGGCTTATAATAATCCAATTACCAAAATACTAATAGACGCACCGAATTACGATGTATTGCCTGACTAGCAATACAGGGTCATACTATTGATATTATGTTCCTGTTTTGGTTTTCATAACCATATTCATATAACGGTTTTTATTTTCATATAACGTCTTAAGACGTATTGTATGATGTTTTTATGACATTGGCTCGTATACTGATTTTTAAGGCAAATGCCTATATTATGATTTTGATGAAGATTTGTATAAAAATGACTTTGGCTATTTTATGGCCTATTAAAATGATTTGTACAAAATGATTTTCAGTAAAAATTTTATACTGATATTATATTGATGGATTTTTATTAAACTCTATGATTTCACTCGGCGTTATCGCTGACCTTTTCTTTTAACATGTTTTATCTCAGTTACTTGAAGGTAATTCTCGGGAAGACGACAAGAATTCATGGCCCGCACTTAAACAATATTTTCCATTCAAATACTTTGTAAAACTTTGTATGACTTGGGACCTATGTAACTTTGATATTTATGAATGGAAATGCTTTATTAATAAATGACGCGATTTTTATGCGTTGTCTATGATGTGAGTAATGTGCTATCCCGTAACACCAACTAGTCTTCCGCTGTATTGAGTTGTATATATTTGGGGGTGTTACATGTTTTGTCTCATCCCACTAATTTACGGGTATTTCTCGATTTTAGTGTCCTCGATTTGCGTGCCCTCGGGTCGTTTTACGAAAAACGTTTTTATAAATTATGAATCAACGGCACAAAACAAATGTAATAAAAATTGTCCCATCAAAAACGGAGTTCAAAAAAGTAAATACGTAATCCTAAGGTTTCCGGTTTAGTCGTAAAAGACGTTAAATTATAATCGTAAGTCCTAATCTCTTCTCGTAAATTTGTGAGTTTATGAACCAACTCAAATTTAAAATCCCAAAATAATATTTACGGATAAATTTATTTCCTGAAATGTCGGACTGTCACCAAAACGGTGTATGTAAACGTAAGCACGTAACGTAGAATCCTCCGGTTTAGACGTAGTCGATGCTACTTCAAGACGTAAATCCAAATTTCTTCCCATAAATGAGTGAGTTCATAATATAACATTAAAATAATATTTTCAAATAATATTTGAGAATAAAATATCAACCATAAATTGACGGATTGTCACAGACATCCTTACCAGCCTTCTTTGTAAATAATGTCTGGTTTATGGTGACCCTTTTGAATCCATTTTCTACTAGATAGGTGGACAATGTACCATACCATGCTCTTGGGGCTTGATGATGTCCATACATAGCTTTCTTAACTCTATACACCTTGTCAGGATTCTCTGGATCTTCAAAACCAGGAGGCTGCATGACATATACCTCCTCAACAATTGTGCCATACAGAAAAGAACTCTTCACATCCATTTGATAGACAGTGAAACCCATGCAGGAAGCATAGGCTAGAAATATCCTTATAGCCTCAATCCTTGCAACTGGTGCAAAGACCTCCTCATAGTCTATCCCTTCCTCTTGTGTATATCCCTGAGCCACTAAACGTGCCTTGTTTCTGACCATAATGCCTCTTTCATCTTTCTCTTTTCAAATAACCCATCTTGTCCCAATAGGTTTGACATACCTGGGACAATCCACCAGCTCCCAAACATCCTGAATTGCAAATTGGTGAAGCTCATCCTACAATGCTTCCACCCAACTTGGTTCTTTGAGAGCATCAAAAATCTTCTTGGGTTCCTGTTGTGACAGAAAACAGGCAAACAAACATGCTTGAACAAGAGGGGTATCTACCTTCTTGTGTATATTGGCAATAAATCCACCAAGATTCTGATGAGATCTTCTAGTCTGAACAAGACTCATGACATCCCCAATAATTTGAGAAGGAGGGTGATTCTTCATAGTAGACGTGAGAACTCCTCCCTCAAAAAGTCTGTTATCTTCAATCTCATCATCCATGTTACCAATATATTCTTCAGACTCTCTTCCATCAATATTAGTATGAACCTCTTCATGGCTATTTGAAGGTTCACCTTGTTCAAAATTGGTAGAGAAAATATGCTCAAAGGAGTTGTCAATGCCTGAACCAAGGTTGTCCGCGTTTGGGTTATCAACGCCTGAAATGGTGTTGTCAACGTTTGAGCCATCAATGCCTGAATTTGTCCTGTCAGCGCCAGATTTTCCTTTGTCAGCGCCTGAAGGACCATGCATGTTGTTAACTGGTGATACTTGGGGACCACCATTTTCCTTTCCAGCAGCAGCAGCAGCAGCAAAAGCATCTGTCCATATAGGAATAGTAACATACTCTTGTATGGGATATGACTTGTCCGCTTGTGATCCAACCTCTTTATTAACCTGTGTACCTTAAACATCAACAACTGGTTCTTCCACAACATTTGAAGTTACCATCACAATGTCTGGATTAGTAACAGGCATATAATTCTAAGTCCTATATAGAGGTTACAAGTCAAACAACCAATTTGGACCACTTTCAGGACCACTAGGTTTACTCTCTAAAAACCTAACATGTACTCTTTCAAGTATACTTTTTTCCTTCTTAAGGTAAACCCTATATCCCTTACTCTGCATTGAATAACCCATGAAGTAGCCTTCATCACCTTTAGCACTAAATTTACCTAAGGCATCACCAGTATCTAACACAACACATGACAGCCAAAAGGTTTAAGAAAACCGATATTAGGTTTCCTTCCCCAAAGTAACTCATAAGGTGTTTTGTTATGTATCTTGTTGACCAATGCTCTATTCTGAACATAACAAACCTGTATTCACAGCTGCAGCCCAAATAGTCCTGGCTGCTTCAATTAGGGTTCTATTCTTTCTCTCAGCAACCCCATTTTGCTGTGGGGTTCTGGCAACACTAAACTACCTAGTAATCCCTTTCTTGGCACAAAAATCATCCAATAGCTTATTTCTAAACTCACCACCATTGTCACTTCTAAGCATTTTAACTTCATTACCAGTTTTCTTCTATATCTGAGTAATAAAGTCAATTAAAGTATCAGCAGTGTCACTTTTCATAGCTAAAAAGAAAGTCTAAGTAAACCTAGAAAAGTCATATGTGATGACAAAGCAGTATGATTTACCATTCAAACTCTCTATATTAGTTGGACCAAACAGGTCCATATGCTGCAAGTGAAGTGGTTTAGAACTAGAGTGCACCTGTTTAGACTTAAATGAGGCCTTGTGCTGCTTTCCCTTAAGGCATGCAACACAAGAGTGGTCATTGTGGAAAGCCTTTTCATGCAAACCATCAACCAAGCCAAATCTCACAAGTCTGTTAATATTCTTAAAGTTAATGTACCCTAGTCTCCTGTGCCATAGATTACTCTCATCAACTGAAGCTTTAGCATAAAAACATGACATATTATTATTCATCCTAATCCTATTAAGATTCACATTATAAATGTCTTTACGCCTAGGTGTTCTATAGTCAATATATTTCTCATCTGGAATTTGAAATTCCTTGCTCAACATCAAGCATTCAGTATCAGTAAAAAGAACTTTATTTTTGGTATCACAGACTTGTGATACACTAAAAAGATTGTAATCAAGTTCCTTTACCTGAAACACGTTTTCAAAACGCAAGTTCTTGGTGAGAAGTGTTCTTTTTCCTGTGATAGTTCCATATCCGCCTCCAAAGTAAACCTTGTCACCATCCATAATGGGAGGGTGAAGTTTGTCAGATAATCTTCCTTCCTATTCATGTGCCTAAAGCATCCACTGTCCCAATATCCATAATCATTGACCTGTTTTTGAATGCCCTGCACATAAATAAAACAAATTAGTTTTCTTTGGGAACCCAAGCCTGAGCAGACTTGGATTCAGCTGGTTGTTCAACAAGAACAGACTTAGTTCTCATAACAACCCCTTGTTCATCCCTTTTTAGATGAAATACCCAGTTAACCCTAATTGGTTTTGTAATGACCTTTGAAATATAATTAAATCTGTTGCAGGTCATAGAAAGGTCATTAGAATTAGGGTTTTGATCTTGCTTAGGTCTCCATGTCAAGCTAGAAGAAGCTTTAGACCCCTTACCTTGTGGTTGCAAATATTTAGGTCTGGCAAAGTTTCTGTCAGCTTGGATTTGGTCTTGTCAACGCTGAAATTACCCTTGTCAGCGTTGAACCTAGGGTTTGCTACAGAAAACCATTGCCTATTAGACCAAGTATTGGTCTTCTGAAATGGTCTTTGTCCATGAGTGTTAGACCTTTTAGTGAAGAATGGGGCTGGTCTAACAACTTGTGGACTTTCCTCCACAAAAGTTTTGGGTCTGACAATGTTTGACCTTTTGACAGCGTTGAGCTTGGAAAAGTTGACACACTTATATGCTAAATGTGAAAAGCTACCACAAGTGTAACAGGATTTTCTAGACACAACCCTAGGTCTAGAAGAAAAGAAACCTGTTCCATCATTACTAACTTGGCTTTTAGGTGACCTAGTATTCCTATACATTTCTGCATACTTAATGCTAGCTTTCTTAATAGTGTTTGAGCTAAGGTCAACAGTCTTGTCAGTGATTGGGTTTTTTTACCTTAATAGGGGTAGACTCATTTGGACTTTCACATAACATGCCACCCTTGAGAAATAAGGTAGGGTTGGCTTTCTTCCATTCATCCAAATCAGTAAACTTTTGCCTATATTCTTCAACTAGGTTAAGGACTCTTGGTGGAGGAGTAAATTCCTCCTCTTAGAGTTCTAGTAAATCAGTCCAAGATAAGTCCTTTCTCTGGACACCATAAAAGTCCCCAGCTGGTGGTGGAACAACAGTATAGTCTTTCATCCCAATCCCAGTCATGTCCTTAGGATCCCTCTGTTTATTAACACATTCTCCTAGGGTTTGTGAGGCCTTATCAAATCTCTGAATTTTAAGGTCAACATTATCCTTGTTCTTGATAGCCTCATCTAACTTAGCTTGTAATTCAGCATTAACCCTTTCCATGATGTTTCTAACATCATTACTAGCATTTAACTCATGTTTTAAGATATTTATTTTATCTTTTAGGTCAAGTTCCATTTTCTTATACTCAGAAACTGTCTTTTCAGTTTGAGTGAGAGCAATTTGATATTTAGACAATTTGCATCTCTCAGTAGTCACATCACTTAACAATCTTAAAACCTCTGTGTTAAGTTTTTTAGTATTTAAACGACAACCCTTACTACAAAAAGCATCATCGTATACCTCATTGTCTGATGAAGAGGAGGAGTGTGCCATGAGAGCATATTGAACATGCTCTTCTTCTTCTATCTTAACAACCAAAGCTTTATCCTATCCTTGGCCATATAGCTCCAGTCCCATCCAATACCATCAATTTCTTGCACTGCTACCATGGCCTTAGGATCCTGAGCCTTAACAATTTGGCTTGAGGGTTTGCCAGCATCAGATCTTCTTGGAGATCTACATTACCTCATGAAGTGCCCCATACGATGACAATTGTAGCACTCAACCTTGGATTTATCAAATCCAGAAATGTCCTTTGAATTAAAGGTCATCTTCTTCTTAAACCTTTTAATCTACCTGTTTGCTCTTATACTTGCAAGATCCATGTTCCACTTTATATCCATCTCTTCCAAGTGCTCATCACTTATTTGTTCAAGGTCCTCATATGTAATCACTGAACCATTGAGCAATGAAGCAATGTATGCACACACAGTATCCAGATCCAAACTAGCAGTCTTAACTCGTGGTGAGTCAATTTTGTATGTGTCAGCGTCTGAATTTGAGGTGTTGACAGGATGTGATCCAGTGTTGACACATGTTGATCCAGTAACTCGGTGCATGTATGAGTCATTCTGATCAAATTGACCTTCACTATGTGAGAAGAAGGCCATGTTACTACTGGTAGACTTACTCCCATGCTCCAAAAGAGTTTCATTCTCCAACAGCCTAAATTTGTTGTAGATATCATCAAAAGTAGAACTTTTGTGAGTGTTATTGGCAAGTATAGATCTTGCCTCAATCTTCCACGCATCACCAAGGCTTTTAAGAAAAGTGGCAATAATGTCAACATCACCAACTTGTGTCCCCATGAAGGAAAACTTGCTTGAAATGTCAAGCAGTCTGCTTCTAACACTGCTAAGCTTCTCATTAGGTTGAGCCTTAAAGACAACATACTCATGCATGAGTTGCTTCTTCTTCTCTTCCTTACCACCATATGCAACTTCAAGAGCTGCCCAAAGGTCTTTTGCAAACTCATAACCTTTGTATTTATCCTGGTTTTCTTATCCCAAAGAAAGTTTCAGAATGTTTAGGGTTTTCATATCAACCCTTTTCTTTGCTATGTCTTCAACAGACACAGCTCTACCATCATCAGGTTTTTCTTTCTTTTCTTCTTCTGAACATCCTTGAATAGTTGTTATTGTAGCAATGGCATCAGCAATCTTTGAGCTTTATTGAATGTGTTTCCATATTCAATAATCTCCCAGAGAGTGTAGTCATAGATCCCCAGATATTGCTCAAAGTTGAACTTCCACAACTCAAAATTGTTTGCATCAAGCATGGGAATCTTGATGTTGGGAAATGAGGAGGAGGAGGTTACTTCTGGATTGGACATGATGTTTTTAGGGTTTTGTGAAAATTAGGGTTTTGGTGATTTTAAGGTTCTTGTGTTCTTTAAGATCAAAAGTTTCTCAACAAGCTCTGATACCACTTGTTGATCCCAAACTTAGATCGATTAAGCTTGTGTATACGAGATTAGATCAAGTTATACACATAGAGAAACTTTGTTTATGTATAAAGTAATCTAAGTGTTTTTCGGAATTAACACTTAAACAAGAACACACAAAGATGTAAAACAAAATTTCACTTGATTGATAATAACGAACTTGCTTACAATGAAAGTGTTTTAACGTATGAAAACTTATTATGAAACATAACCTAAAGGTCTTCTTTTATAGACATAAGAAGCCTTGTACAAGAGTCTACGTATCAACTATTCTAGGTAAAGATAATTATAGAAAATACAATGTTGAACTTATCTTTAATAGAAACAAACTAGAAACATAATACGCGTAGACCATATCTTTCTATCAGTGCTTGTCTTCAACCTATCAACGCTTGACTTCTTCTTGTCAACGCTTGATCTGTCAGCGTTTGTTTTCTTCTTATCAACACTTGTTTTCCTCTTGTCAGCGCTCAAGTGGACTGGCTACATTTTATTCCCAATAATAATTGTGGAAACCTTGGTTTCCTCGATCTTTTAGCTACTAGGTATGCATCATGTTCATATGATTAGATAATTAAAGCGGAATTATAACACAACACATTAACAAGGTGTTTGGGGAACAAGACATGAATTAAAACAAATGGATCGCTAATTATATTAATAATCAACAATCACTAGACGTGTATACATTGAATCCCACGTCTAGTCGACACACGCTTTAGGTTTACATTGTATATGAAAGTTATGAATAAACCTAATACCCTTGGTTCCTTTTATAGTGTAAGGATTAGGGTTTACAAGAGATAAGAATGAATAAACATGTAAATCTTCTATTCAAATAAACATATACAGAATATATTCTGCATACTTATCTAAATAGAAGCTTCCAAAGGCTTCTTGTCTACGTTTTTTTCAATGCTTAGTTTGTACATGACAATGCTTGGATTGTACATCACAATGCTTGAGCCATCAACCCCCGATTTGCTCTTATCAACGCTTGATTTTCTCTTGACAACGCCTAGACAAATGTCTTCATGTTTTCTTTGTTTTTGAGTTTCTACCACATCAACTTTTTGACCCAACAATCTTCCCCTAGTTGATGTCGGCAAAACTCATTGTGTATCTCTTGTAATTTTTACATCATCTTCAAATTGCTTCCCCTCAATTGTAGCATGTATGTCTTCCCCTTTTTGTCACATCAACAGGGAAGTAAACAATGTATGCAATGTTGAAGATTCTCCAAATGTAGGCTTTGTGTAATGATTTTGAAGAAAAATAAATAAAGTAATGTTGTTGTAGAAGTAGAGTAACCCAACCTTGTGTTCCATGTCTTGCACTATCCATGTGATGAAGAACTTATACGAATGATTAAATATAACTAGACCTCGATCCCTTGTCAATATTCTCATCCTTTGGGAGACACTGAGCACGATAATGTAACTCCTTCAAGTGTTATGACAGGTCTTCGTCACCAACCGTGTAAGCATGAACAAGTTACCTTTAAAGAATAATGTTGACTAGGCACCATCTTTAAAGATATGATAGAACACAAACTCACGAAAATCTTCTTCGAACATCAAACTTACCATAAGAATTCTTCCCCTTAAGCCAACACCTCTTCATGACGAAACTTATTCTTCATATCATATGTAAAAGCTATTAGACGGATAACTCTTTTACAAGGATACCCCGATTACATAATCAAATCCAATAAATTACCTCACGAATTGTTGCTAACTAGCATTAAAATCATTAATCCCTTTTAAAAATATCCGAGCCATAAATATCAACTTGATATTTTAAATAAAAACAGAGATTCCATGTACCTTCGTGTGTAAATTCCTCCTTTTTGTGTGCTAAAAACGTACCAATTTTCTCAAACAGCAGCTATCCTTTTGTCATCCGATAACCTTCATTGTCCAATATCTTAGTCGCATGCATTGTCAGATATCGGACAAAACCTATCAACGCTTGAGCAAGCGTTTCTCGGACAACTCATGTCAACGCTTTCTATCAGCATTAACTTTATTCCTGTCAGCGTTTCATCCAACCACTGACACTTCTTGCGACAACAACTTCTTGTCAATGGGTAATATCTTTGCATGACCATGTATATCACTAAAATAAACCATGATTTTCATGCATAAAATAATGCCTAAAAATCAGGAAGAACAAATTGATCTTACACGTCTGTATATTTAGAATCCCACATATCACGTCTACGTCTAATAATTCCAGCAGCATAGAATCATGGGATAAACACCATCCCTCAAAATCAGCCAATGAATATCGTACCTTTGAATAAGTCTGAACATCGTACCACGTCTTTCTTGTTGATCACACTTTCTTTTTGTAACTCACGTGAACCAGTTTTACTTCTTTGGCTGTATGTGATCAGTATACTTTATTCCACCATTTAATTTGTCCCATATGGTTTGACCAAAACAACCGACACACTTTTTCTCCCTTTTTAAAACCATCAGACGTCCCTTTTTCTCTTTGCGTCTTTTCTTTATTCAATGGACCACCTCATGTGTCTCACATCTTTTCTCGTCTGATCCAAAATCACATTCAATATTTACGATGAATGAATATTACAAAGTACCTTGAGTAGACCAACGTATAAGCACAGCCTTTCAAGCGTTGCTTTAATTCTTGGACCCACAGTTTATAAAAATGATATTCACCATAGTTCCTTGGTCTCTTGTCAGTAGTAACATGCCAATTTATACGAATGCTGCCTTTTCTTTTGCTGTTACTATACATCTTTGGGACCATGAAGAAGTGACGATGAGACCCTAAACCATTATGAACAAGAATCAAACATGTACCATAGTACATCTGCTGCCTTTATTCCATTTTAAAAACAGCATCCAATCAACAATCTTATTACCAGATCTGGGATTCTTGAAACCCTAAAAACGAAAATTACAATTCACGACTTCGATCTAGGGTTTTGGTCAAAACATAATATATTGTCACCTCCAATTCGTCACAAAGCTCCTTTTTTTCTGTTATAGAATTGATCCTAGGGTTTATAGAAACCCTAGTTTCTAAATAATATCAAAACAGAAATCTTGAAAATCACCACTGCTGCCAACTTCGACGTCTAATAACTTTTGATTAAGGGTTAATCTGAACAATCCCTCCGGTGTATGTTTAGATATAGTATGTTGAACACACATAAAAAATTTCGTGACGATCCAACGGTCCAATCAAAAGTTATGACCTTCTGAATACTGCTGCGCACAAAAAAACGTCCAAAAAACCCTAGACGGATTTTTCTTCTTTTCACCATACACGAACACCTTGTTGGTCCTAGTATCACGAGCCACGAGGCTCTGATACCAATTTTGGAAACCTTGGTTTCCTTGATCTTTTAGCTACTAGGAATGCATCATGTTCATATGATTAGATAATCAAAGAAGAATTAGAACACAACACATTAACAAGGTGTTTGGGGAACAAGACATGAATTAAAACAAATGGATTGCTAATTATATTAATAATCAACAATCACTAGACGTGTATACATTAAATCCCACGTCTAGTCGACACTCGCTTTAGGTTTACATTGTATATGAAAGTTATGAATAAACCTAATACCCTTGGTTCCTTTTATTGTGTAAGGATTAGGGCTTACAAGAGATAAGAATGAATAAACATGTAAATCTTCTATTCAAATAAACATATGCAAAATATATTCTACATACTTATCTAAATAGAAGCTTCCAAAGGCTTCTTGTCTACGTTTCTGTCAATGCTTAGTTTGTACATGACAATGCTTGGATTGTACATGACAATGCTTGAGCCATCAACCCCCGATTTGCTCTTGTCAACGCTTGGTTTGCTCTTGACAACGCTTAGACAAATTTCTTCATGTTTTCTTCGTTTTTGAGTTTCTGCCACATCAACTTTTTGACCCAACATGACACAAAGTCGTTCAATGGTATCGTTCTAGGTTATTCTCAAACTAGCAAATCCTACATAGTCCTCAATAGAGCCTCGGGTGTAATCAAAGAATCACTCAACGTGACATTTGATGAAACCCCTCCTGCATCTAAGACACCACCTTTGGTAGATGATAACTTAGTTGAATTAGACATAGTTTAATGTTGAAAAGGGAGTAAACATTAGGGACTCCAAGGATCATGCTCTCGATAATGTCATAGGAGACTTAAATCAAACCCTAAGATCTCAAATCCAAGATCAAAGTAACTTATTTTGTTTTATCTCCATGATCGAACCAAAGAGTGTTAAAGAAGCTTTGACAGATAAGAGTTGGGTCATCGCCATGCAAGATGAATTAAATCAATTCATTGCTAATGACGTTTGGGAACTTGTTCCTCCACCTAGAAGTAATACCATTATAGGAACCAAATGGGTATATAGGAATAAGTTAGATGAGAACGGTTTTGTGTCTTGTAACAAGGCTAGACTTGTAGCTCAAGGCTATAACCAACAATAAGGGATTGATTATGATGAGACATATGCACCGGTAGCGAGGTTAGAGTCTATTAGGATCCTTTTAGCTTACGCTTGTGCATTAGATTTTAAGCTTCAAAAAATGGACGTAAAGAGTTTGCTTCTTAACGGTTTGATCAATCCGGAGGTATATGTGGCTCAACCTCCCGGCTTCATTGATTTTGAGAAACTGGATCATGTTTACAAGCTTAAGAAAGCTCTTTATTGTGACAATCTGTCAATTTATGGTTTATATTTTATTCTCAAATATTATTTAAAAACATTATTTTAATGTTATATTATAAACTCACTTATTTTTGGGAAGAAATTTGGATTAACGTCTTGAAGTAGCATCGACTAGGTCTAAACCGGAGGATTCAACGTTACGTGCTTATGTTTACATACACCGTTTTGGTGACAGTCTGACATTTCAGAAAATAAATTTGTCCGTGAATATTATTTTGAGATTTTAAATTTGTGTTGGTTCATAAACTCCCAAATTTACGAGAAGAGATTAGGACTTACGATTATAATTTAACGTCCTTTACGACTAAACCGGAAACCTTAGGATTACGTATTTACGTTTTCGAACTCTGTTTTTGATGAGACAATTTTTATTAGATTCGTTTTGTGCCGTTGATTCATAATTTATAAAAAACGTTTTTTGTAAAACGACCCAAGGGCACGCAAATCAAGGAAACTAGAATCGAGGAATACCCGTAAAATAGCGGGATGCGACAAAACAAGTTTATCCCACCCCACTAACTAAAAGGGACGGCCAAAGGGACACCACCTCATTTGATGTGGCACCCTTGTAACAACAATGATTACACTGTAAGCTAAGCTTACAAGTTAAGCCAACTTTCCATCAAAACCACTAGCACAAACAAAACCATTTCTCATTCATGCAACAACACACCAAACTCTCTCTCTAGCTCCATTTGTGCCGTCCACTTTACCCCAAAAAGACCCTCACTTGATCTTGATTCAACCACAAATCCTATGTTATTTACATATATGATGATGCCCTTTTGAAGCCCTATTGATTGGTGGTGATTATAACATCCAAGGAGGAGTTTCTATGGAGTCAAGGGCTGATTATCGTCAAGGTGTTCATGTAGATGGGTGGTCTTGAAGATGGTCTTGGTTTATCACAAGTTTCTCCATCAAAATCCATGTCTTGATCATAACCTACATCATCATGGTGGTATAAAGATTGTTCTCCCCATCTTTTTGTTAATTTTGATTATGTAATCATTTATTTTCTTCTTAAATGTATATATGTATGATGATATATGATGATAAAAATATTATGTGGGGATTTGGTGTTGATAATCATGGGTAAAAAGATGAAAAACTATATGTAGAGTGGTTAATCTTGCTTAATTTAGTAGGCTGTATAAAAACAGTAAATAACCATGTGACGAACTGATAAAATGGCATAGATTAATGAATATACAGTAAGTAATATGTCTTGTACACATGTGAGAGTTGGCCATGCAATGGAATCATAAAAATGAGTGAGATATGATCAAAACAAGTTTAGAGTGCAAATCTAAGTACACTTTTTTGGACGAATTTTATAAAATACTTAGAGGCTGATTAAACAGTAGCCATAGGAGAGTTAAATGGATCACATATCGTTTAGTTTATGCCATAAAAATTTGGGCTTCTATCTCCATATAGAACTCTAGATATGGCTGTTTTGGTGAACATGAAAGTAAAAATCAGATTTTGGGAAATTAAAGTATAATAGTATTATATAAGCACGCAAATAAAAATAGTATAAAATGTGAATAAAAACCCACTAACTCATATAATACATTTATATAAATGTGTATAAGGATAAATAAATGGACATTTTATAAGTTATAAAACTATAAACATGATTTCTACGACTTTTTCGGCTATTACCGTAAAATTAACGTTTTTGTTAAATAAAACTTAGACGGTTGGACCCGTCTAATGTAAACTTTTATAAACTCATATACTGATATATAAACATATATAACAAGTAAAAACCGATAAAACCCGAACTATATAACATACGGACATTAACGGGCTAAGTTAACGTTATTGGACTAATAATACAACAAAATGGGCTAAAAGACTTATAAACTTATTTATTGGGCTTAACCCATTTGGGCCCAACATGTAAAGTATAAATACTGATAATATAAGTATTAAATGGATTAATACAAGTTAATGAACTTATAATAGGCTTATTGGACCTAAAACACGTAAATAGGTAAAACTAGTAAACTAGTAAGAAGTTACCAATACATAAACACAAAAATGAGTGAATGAGAATATATAAACCCACTTGATCATCATATATATATAATCATCATATGTATACATAATTGTTATTTTTATAAAGTCATTGGAAAAGAGTCTAAGACGAGTATTATTTGTCTTAGGTTTTCGTGATTGAAGCACGTATCGTACGTCCAAATTGCCGATAACCCGCCTTCCCACATCAACGTGAGTTCATAGCCTCACACTCTTTTAAATGTTTTTATGAAATGTTTTATAAACCCGCGAGGGAGATAACATGTTAGTTTTTATGAAATAGGACACTAGTTGTCCCGATTGTTTGTTTATTGATTTGGACCCGAATGATTGTATGACCCGATGAATGATTAAATGACCCGATAGATGAAATAAAATGGATTATTAAAGTTAGGTTATGTCACTAAAAGTCCCATTAGCATGAATTGTGAACTACCGGGATTTGGTAGACGCTTATGCATATAATAGTACTATTTGGGGACGATCACCCCAGTTCGCGCCTTGACGGTTGATCCCCGTCGTGCCACATTGATTGGTAAGCGAATTTATGTATGAGAAGATTTCCATAGCGTGATCTTTGTGACGACACGCTAACTTAGATGTGTAAAATTGAGGTTCGGGCTAGCTACCCGTTGTTTGTTGTAGTAAGGTAACAATGTCATGTAGCTTATAATAATCCAATCAACGAAATACTGCTATACGCATCGAATAACGATATATTGCCTGACTAGCAATACAGGGTCTTATTATTGATTTTATGATCGTGTTTTGGTTTTTCATAACCATATTCATATAACGATTTTTATTTAACTCTATACAACGTTATAAAACGTATTGTATGATATTTTTACGACATTGGTTCGTATAATGATTTTGAAGGCGAAAGCCTATATTATGATTTTGATAAGGATTTGTATAAAATGACTTTGGCTATTTTATGGCCTACTACAAAGATTTGTACAAAATGATTTTCGGTAATAAATATATACCGATGATATATTAATGGTTTTCATTAAACTCTATGAATTCACTCGGCGTTTTCGCTGACCTTTTCTTTTAACATGTTTTATCTCACGTACTTGAAGGTAATTATCGGGAAGACAACAAGAATTCATGGCCCGCACTTAAATAAAAATTTTCCATTCAAATGCTTTGTAAAACCTGTATGAAATATAATGACTTGGGACCTATGTAAATTTGATATTTATGAATGGAAATGCTTTATAAATAAACCACGCAATTTTTATGTGTTGTCTATGATGTGAGTAATGTGCTATCCCGTAACACCAACGAGTTTTCCGCTGTATTGAGTTGTATAAATTTGGGGGTGTTACAGTTTGGTACAAGAGCTCTCGTTATAGAGAACGAAAGATTTTTAAAACCAAGGTTTTGAATAAAACACTTCAAAATCTTTTAACTATAAACATTTTTCTAAAAATGTCTAAAAATCTTTTGACTATAACGGTGCCGAAGAATTCCCGAATTACCGACAAGGCCAGACTGAGAAGTGTCATTTTAATATATATAACTTGGATTATATATATATATATATATATATATATATATATATATATATATATATATATGATGTAATTTTATTACATGATTGTTTGATGATTATTTTGATATTTATACGAGATATTTATACGACGTAGATTGTCACAAGGAACCCTAAATCCCATAGTAAATTAATCGAAGCTATTCGCGTAAGAATTCTAGCTATCCTAGATCTAAACCAAGTTGTCGATATTTATGATCCCAACAAATGGTTGATATTCGTAGAAATGTAGATATTAGTTGATTGTGAAATTGAAGAAGAATTGGCGAGATTAAATATGATATCGATGTCATGACGATCTTTCCTTATAGAGTGGAGTTTGACAAAACGTTACCACCTGGAAAGGTGTCATCTGATTCGTTGTCATCAAATTCTTAAATTTGAAAAATCGAAAGGGTGAATGTTGCACTTGAGGCTATCATTGGAGCCTTTACCCAAAAGCCTCATGGCACTAGTACCTTTCCGAGAAGTCTAATTGAATGATCGAGTCATTTTATACTAGTGACTTATTTGATAACTATTGTTGTAAGAACTATTGGACTGGACATTAAGTGTTGATAATATCGAGCTTTTATTGCCCTATTAAGCTCTAAGAATGAGGTTGAAAGTATTGGAGAATGCGGTAGGATGTTGCATTGAATATAAGTTAATTGAAACTTGAATGAAATAAAATTTAACTTATATGGAATAAGAAATTGTTAAGAGGAAGTTGTTGAGTACTGTGATCGAATTATAAGGTTTTAAATGATTGTTGATTCGTGTTAAGGGTTGTTCCTAGGCTATTGTCCAATAACGAGGATGCCCAGTGTCCAAAAAAATAAATTGAAGAAATCTTCTTCTGAGTTGGGACCGATGGATCTTCTAGGACAAGTGGAACACCTAATGACTCTTGTAGATTAGTATTCATTGTGGTATCTTTTAAAAATAATCCCTAACCTAACTGAGACATCAGTTGGTAGGATGAGTTCTTGGAATTGTATGACATAGTGACACGTAATGTGTTACGGTACAATTTTGACCTGTTTATGATTAATGAAAAGACTACATTTGATTGCTAAATTCTACATGTATCGATGTTATCTATCTTTTCTTGCTTCTTCCTAGTGTTCACATTAGTGATGCAACCATTGAACAAGTATTTATCTTGATTTGAGTTACGTTGTGGATTATTCTTTTCGAGCGCCAGCAAGGTCATGAACCTCATGATTATCTGGCTAAGCTCATTTCCTATGATATTGTAGTTAGTTCTTGGTGAACAAGCTTGCATCACTCTTTTGCAGATCACTCATTATTTTTATAAAGATAAAACTGTATCCCTTGAGAAAAATTGGGTTTTCATCACTATATAGATTATTTAAAGTGAGACTTATAAATAATCGTTATCGAAATGAAGTTGTTTATGAAACACTTTGAAAAACTTAATTGTTATCATAACAAAGAAAATCTTTGTAAATTTATTCTTGATTTTTATTTAAGAATTAAGCATTAAAATGTTTTTATTATAAACATGATGATAAAATTTTGACGAACTGAGTATTGCATCGTTAATCTTGAAATTGTATATAGTTGGGCGCCTACATACAATTTGGAATGAACCATGCAAGACTGATTAGTAGTCACCATAAAACTAATGAATAAACACTACATTTTCTTTTAAGATTGTGAAAGATTAAATTTTATGAGATATGCAAGAAGTGAAAAATAGGGACATAGTGTTAGGGACACCTACATATGTGCCTGTAGCATCTATTCTTCTGAGTTGAATTTACTCATCTGTGGAATTTGTCTTATTTGACAATTGATATTCCCTTCTTGTCCAATTCTCCCATGGTGAGATTCTTTGGAAAAGTATCTGATTACCGAGTGTTGATACTCGACTGGATGTATCGACGTTACTCTTATTTCTTTTGATTTGATTTCATTTGAATGACCTGGGTAACGATCCCAGGAGCTTTCGAATGCGTACTCAAATTATGAAAACATGGGATATATTCATATTCGTTAATGTTTTCGTATGTATCTGATTTGAAATTCTCTCGCATAGATTATGCGTTGACCTTACTCTTTTAATAGTAGTTGTGTCTCCAGATATCCTTGAATTTGTGAAGGATTATGAGTTATTATTAGTCTTTTGAGAATTCACATCTTATCGACGGTAATAAAACTGGAAAGTTAATAGTGCCAGTAGAATGGATTGATTGATTATTACATGACGACATTGTCTTAATTGATGGGAACTCGAATAGAATTCCCCTAAATGATAAGATGTTGATTATCAAAAGTGATCTAAATAATTCTTGATGGATGACCATATCCTGCATTTAGACTTGAAATTATATCGTGAATGGTTGTGAATTAGTCATAGATATTATAATCTAGAAAGAACATAAAGAAAATTTATTAAAAGATGTTTCCGTTATCTAAAATTTTAAGAGGTATTTGTTGGTAAATTACCTAGACTTTTTCCATTAAGGCAAGTTGAATTTGGTATTGATTATATTCCTGGTTCTGCACATGTGGCTTGTGCACTATACGTCAGCACCATCTGAATTAAAGGAATTACCATACAACTGAGAGAGTTGTAGGAGAAAGATTTTATTCTACCAAGCTCGTCATCATGAAGAGCTATGGTATTATTATTTCTTATATTCATTTGTTGATTACCGTGAACTAGGTAAATTGACGATTAAAAATCTATATCCCCTACCCAAGATGATAGATTTGTTCGATCATTTACAAGGTTCTAGCGTATATTCGAAGATTTGATCCACTGCATGGTTATCATCATTTTCGCCTCCGCGAAAAAGAATATCTATTCCAGTCACTACATCCAGAACTTGTAATGAACATTATGAGTTTCATGTTATGTCGTTTGGATTGACTAATACACATGTAGCATTCATAAATTTGGTGAATCACGTGTGTAGGCTGTAATTTGATAAATTCATGCTTGTGATCATTAAGAACCATATGTTTGTTTATAAGAATAAGAATGAATTAATAATTATTTATAGATTGCCCTGAATTGACCGAACAATAAAAACCTGTACCTTAAATATTTAACATGTGATTAAAGACTAAATTCTTTACATTATTTGACCGTGTGATTAATAAATAATGGAATCTATATTGACTCTTCAAAAATTAAGAGACCTTTTAAGACTTTGGGTTTTACCAAAAAGGAAGTGCAAATGTGTTTTGACAAATGTTTTAACAAAGAAC